>WNWU01000049.1:17324201-17390576 GCA_012654045.1 Ptyas mucosa | reverse complement strand
ATAAAATAAAATAAAATAAAATAAAATAAAATAAAATAAAATAAAATCACACAGTGATCTAGTTAGAATGTCAGTTGAGCTTAGAGGTTTAAATCGGAGTCAGCAATTTCCTAAATGCTTCGGTATTTGTTACCCAGATGTAAGCTTTCAAAAGTGGAAATATGAGCCCTGTTTGAATACCATGCCTATGTTTGCCTTCCAAATTTATTTAAATAGATACATTCAGTATGGTGATATTTGACTATAAGTATTTGATTTTGATATTTTGAATCCTGATTATTGCCTACCAACACTAACACTTTTTAAAAATATTACTTATATTTCTATATCAGATATATAACAATCTGGTAGTTTTTTTTAGAATGGTTTCTGATGGTGAAATAGTGAACCAATACATGGCCCCTTGAATAAATTGGAGATTAAGCAAATTGAATAACTGGGAGAGAGACAGCTACATGCTGTGAACATTTTAAAGGACTTTCAATGATATATAATTATTTTCAAGAAAATACAACCCAGCTATGTATGCATCTAAACTAAAGACTAACTATAACTAATAAGTAAACCATTGGCATCAGGTAGAAAAACGAGCTTTAAAACTATAAAGAAAAATACTGAAGTGATGGATAGCTTCTGCCTTTCAGGATTAACCATCAACAGTAAAGAATCAAGCAGTCAAGAAATATACCACAGACTATCAGCATCTATGAAGACTTTGGAAAAGACATTGAAATGCTTTTATACTATAGCTACAAAGATGAGAATCATGCAAGGTATTGGAAGAACAAGTTAAAAAGTGTGGGATAAAATGGACCAAGAATTTAAGTTATAATACACAGATGGGAGAAGATGTGACTGAAAGGCCTGAAATTTATAATATATTATAACTTAAAAGAGAACTTTGGCAAAATGATAGATCATTGGCATGTGACATCAGAAAAAATATCTATGATATACAAAGATGATTCTAATTTAAGACAGAAATTTGAGAAACAAATGAAGGGTCATTTTATCACACAAGGTGGACTTGTAAAAAAGCTTTAAAAAGTCTCTACGTTGAAATGCATGCAATGATACACAGAATTTAAAAAAATAACATTCAGTTAATACAAAAAAAAAAATTTGGGGATGGGACTTTTAAACTTTAATGTTGGAGAAAACTCCTACATGGACAGTCAAGAAAACAAACCAATGTGTCATTGAGTTAATAAATCCAGAGGTCTCCCACAAGTCATAAATGACCAGGCTCAAATTATCGTAGTTCAGACACATTATGTGAAGTTACAGCTATCTTAGATACAGCTACCTAAATTGGAAGGATAGAGAAGAGGTTGACCAGAAGCAGATGGTCCAGAAGATGGATGGAGTCAGTTACAATGGCAGTGAATACATCATTGGGAGAATTAGGAATAGATTGTTATGGAGAAAAACTATGTTGTTGCTAAAAAGTAAAAAAAAAATGACTTGATGGCACATAATCTATGTATATGTCTGCATATGAGTGCTCTGAACATGGATAGGCCTGAAGAGGGCCTATGTTCAAAGAGGCAAGGAATTTCAGGCTTTGAAAAGCTTTAACATGCTTTTTACAAAATTTCTCAAGGACTCTCCCACAATCCTGTCTCTTCATTATTTTCTAGAAAATGGCTATTCACTCTTCTGTGGAGGAACAATATAATATTACAACTGTGAACAATTTCCCCCGTAATAGAGCCAGTATTATGCATCCTAATATAATGAGGTCAAACTCTCACTCAGTTTTCCTGTGACTAAGCTACTCGCTTCATAAATAGCTCTGGTTTGTTCTGAAAGAAAGTGATGGGAGAAGCCAGAAGGCAGATACCCAGATAATGCATCTTTGTCATTACTAAACCCTTGATTTTTGCCTACCCTTAGAAAGAGAAGCCATGTTTTATTCACAAAAGGTGTCCTTTCTCAATGTAATGAATACTCCCCCTAAATGCAAATAGGTATTGATTTAAACAGAGGACAGTAAATGTGACAAATAGTTGGGAGAAACCTTGCCATCCTAAGTAAGGAAATTAATTAGGAAGATGATTGTAGTCTTTCTTTAATGAGTTGCAAAAATAAATGACTTCCTTGGTGTTCCTTGTGACCCCTGTTAAGTTGGCAAGGTAATGTTTCTTCAGTTTACTTTAGGCAGTAGTTTGAACCTCTTTGTAATCACAGCTTCGTCATTGCTCTAAGTTCATTAAATGATTGGCTGCTGTTTGCACACACGCTGAGCAGAAAAGGATCCAGGGTTCATTTCCATTGTGATCTAGGTGGTATCACCAAACCATAACTGGTACCTTGAATATGGAAAGCTCCCAAAATCCCCATTAGAGCAGAATACAGACATAAGTGATTGTAACCTAATGACTTCCCCCTTTTTCAAGGAAACTCAGGGGAGACATCTGGCCAAATCCCTGTGCAAACACAGTTCCGCTTTGCTTCAGGTAAATTAGTAAAGGAGCTTGCTAGAAATTTCATTTGGAATCTTCCCAGGAGTGAGAGCAACTGATGAAAAGGAAGGCAAAGCCCACTTCAAGTTCTGTAGTAGAATAGAATAGAATAACAGAGTTGGAAGGGACCTTGGAGGTCTTCTAGTCCAACCCTCTGCTTAGGCAGGAAACCCTACACCACTTCAGACAAATGGTTATCCAACATCTTCTTAAAAATTTCCAGTGTTGGGGCATTCACAACTTCTGGAGGCAAGTTGTTCCACTGATTAATTGTTCTAACTGTCAGGAAATTTCTCCTTTGTTCTAAGTTGTTTCTCTCCTTGATTAGTTTCCACCCATTGCTTCTTGTTCTACCCTCAAGTGCTTTGGAGAATAGTTTGACTCCCTTTTCTTTGTGGCAACCCCTTGGTCCTTCTTTTCATCAGACTAGACATACCCAGTTCCTGCAACCGTTCTTCCTTTGTTTTAGCCTCCAGTCCCCTAGTAAGAGTCTTCCAGGTTACAGGAGAGATTCAATCATATACAGACTTCTAAAAATAGTAAAAAAAAATATGTCTCATGTAATTTTTTTTTATGCCGGATGTGCTCAGAGATTTGCTTGCTTGATTGCACAAATATTTTTCCTCAGGGTTCATTTAAAATCTAAGGTTCTTTTCTTTCTATCTATTGTTTACAACCACTCCTTCCTCTTAAAGCCCAATGTTCAGCTGTATTTTTCTTTGCTTTTGGTGTTTCTAATGAAATAGAATAGTTTTCTACTATTTTATATATGTGCCTTGGGTTTTGTCGGGGGAAGGAGACTACTAATCTACTAATATAACTGAGACTTTACAAATGAATTGCTAGTTGCTGGGTTTGAATTGCCTTTGCATTTAGAAACTAGAAGACATTTTACTTTGTGTAGTCTTATTCCTATCAATCTAGTTGGAGGGGAGGAAGGGAAGGGAGAAAGAAGATGGTATAAATGAGTAAAAGCAAAAGTAATCAGAATTGTCTTGCTTGGGAAGGCTAGCTCTGGTGGGTAAGTTATCTTTATACCCAAACAAAAGGAATAGAAGTCATTGTCTTTAACCTTGACCATTCCTCTTCAATGTTTCTGGATTTGTTTTTGTCACAGATGGCAAACTCTCCAGCAAACAGCTGCCTCTCCAGCAGCAATCCTGCATCTAAAAAGGGTACAGTGAAAAATTAATTCAGAATAATAAGAAGATGAAGGGGGAAAGTCTGAAGGGAAGATCTCGAGATAATTCTGGTTTGGATACTCCATTCATTCACTGGGAGCCATATTTACCTGATAGTGAAAAGATGAATACGATCAAGCTTATTAAGAATGTCTAAAAGACATGTTTCAGTCCGAAAGACAAAGAAAGAAAGTTGTATAAATATCGTCTCTGAGGTTTGATCCCCATAAAGGGTGAAAATAGAAGACAGCATGTTGTCTATTCTTACTGTAGGCTGAAAGGGCAAGGATAAAATATCATTATCCCAGTCAGGTAAAGCAGAGCAGAGTTAAGTAAAAAGAGAATATACAGTGGTGGCCAAAATTGTGGAAACCTTTTGGGAAAAGTGTATTTTCTGAAACTAGCTAATAATACCATTATTTTTTGCGGGGAGTAGTACTATAAAATTATATATCAATGGAAAGATGATTTAATTAAGAATGTAATGCAAAAACTTTTATGAAGGATTTGTTATTAGAATAGTAATTACAGTATAAAGAAGAAAAGTGAAACATGTGGAAAAAACAAGATATATAAAAATTATCACCATGTCGGTTAATACTTAGTTGGGTAACCTTTAGCATGAATTACACCCTTACAATGTCTTCCCATGGAGTGAACCAAGTCTTTTAGTTCTGCAGCTGTTATAATGTGAAACCAAGATTGAATGATTGCTTCTATTAACTGGGTTTTATTGCTGGGTTGCTTCTGACTAACAAGTTTCTTTAGTCGGCTCCATAAATTTTCAATTGGGTTAAGGTCTGGGCTATTCCCAGGCCATTCTAGCAGTGGAATATGATTATCTTGAAACTCCAAAAAAAGGGGGGGGTGGGGTGTGATTAGCCATCAAACTTCAAAAATACACTTTTCCCAAAAGGTTTCCACAATTTTGGCCACTACTGTACCTTATTTGCTTATCTCTACTTCTAATGCCCTTCGAGATCAATAGGATAAAAGGTGCAGAGTTGATGAATCTGAAATTGCAATGCCAAGAAAAGCCAATCAGGCATTTTCTTTCTTTTTTTAAAAAAATGCAGAACTCCTTTCATAGATGACAGATAGAATGATACTTTCTGTATACACAATCCTGAGGTTTCATAATTGCATTGAGAAATGCTTTCCCAGCCAAACCAAAATGATCACTGATGGAACAGAATCGTGCACATCAAATATAGCTCCACTCCAAAGCATTTCAAAACTATTCTAGAATGAAATCTTTGTTTCTCAACAGCTCTTTTAAGCTCTCTCCTCAAATGAGGGTTTAAAGCTGTAAATTAGCTTCAGAGGCATTTTCTGATAAGCTTTGCTTTATAAGCTGGCAAAAGGGAAGCAAGCTTCTGTCCTTCAGAAGGGAGGCACTACAATGTATAGAATTGTCATGCAGCAAAGATGCACTGATGCGCAGGTTGCATTCAAAATGCTATGCATCCCTAGAGGCTATTGTATGTCAGGGTTCCAAGTAACTCCTCCAACAGAATCAAAACTCCGAGGCAGACATCTTCCTCAAGGCATGAATTTATTAGAGACGTCATATTGGCACATCTGGGAAAACCCGAATCTGAAGGCCCCCGGGGCTTTTCCCACCCAAAGTAAAGTAAAAGTTCCTTCCCCTCCATGTGCATCACATGGTCCAATCAGGTCACTGTCCCAACTTTGGTTGACTTCCAGTCACGCCTCCCCAGGTGCAGGCTGAACGTCCTTGACTCCCAAGGGAAAAATGTTGTTATAATTACACACACCACACTATCTTCACCTCCCCACTCCTGTTCCCACAAATTGCCCATCCACCACTGTGGCAGCCCTGAAGACTCCCATTAAAGATGGCTCCAGAGCTGACATCGTCCTTATAAACAAAGGTCACGCCAGCACTAGTCTCTGCTTCATCCTTTACTTATCTATGTACATTTTAATCAGTGGTGAGATTCAGCCGGTTTGGGCCAGTTCAGGGAAACCAGTAGTTAAATTGCTGACTGGCTCCACCCTTTCCAGGAGTCCCCACGACTATTTTGGATCCCAAGTAAGTGCAGAGAGGCCTCCTAGGCCCAAAACACGGTGTGGCGGGACGCCCCCCCTGCAACCCATTTTCACTCCCAGGAGGCTTCAGGGAGGCCAAGTGTTGACCATTTTTGCTCCTGGGGGGTGCAGGAGGTCGAGTGCTGCCTGTCACACCTGCCGGCCATGCCCATTATGGCCATGCCCACCCAGCAGGTCATTAGGGCAGAGAACCGGTTGTTAAATTATTTGAATCCCATCACTGATTATAATATGTATGCATTGGGGAGAGGAAACATGGAAAGGATTAAATTGGATGGGTCAGGGAATAGATGGAGAATTAATAAAAAGTATCAGCTATGAAGGGGGAAGTGTCGGAGGATTGGAAAAGAACTTATTGATTCCAATTTTGCAAAAAGGGAAAAAACATGAAACCAAGATACTACAGACTAATCAACTAATATCAATACCCAGGAAAATCCTGGAAAAAGATAGTCAAGCAGCAGATTGGTGAACACTTAGAAAGGAGCAAAGTGTTAACTAGAAGTCGACATAGGTTTGGTAAAACAGTTCATGTCATAAAAATCTTATTGTCTTATTTGACCAAGTGAGTAAATTCGTGGATCAGGGAAATACTGTGGACACCATTTACTTAGACTTCAGCAATGCATTTTACAAAGTAGATCACAGCCTACTTCTTGCTAAGATAGAAACATGTGGGATATACAACATCAAGAGCCGTGGTGGCACAGTGGTTAGACTGCAGTACTGCAGGCTACTTTTGCTTATCACTGGTTGCCAGCAGTTTGGCATATCGAATCTCACCAGGCTCAAGGTTGACTCGGCCTTCCATCCTTTTGAGGTTGGTAAATAAGGATCCAGATTGTTGGGGGCAATATACTGAATCTGTAAACCACTTCAGGAAGACTGTAAAGCACTATGAAGCGGTTTATAAGTCAAGTGCTATTGCTATCACCACCAGATGGATTTGTAATTGGCTAACCAGCCTCACTCAATGTATTTCAATGGAACTACATCTAAATGGAGGGAAACATGCAACGAGGTACCTCAAGGTTCTTAGTCCCAGTACTCTTCAACATCTTCATACGTGATTTAGATGAGAGGATAGAAGGGGAACTCATCAAATTTGCAGATGATAACAAGCTGAAGGGAATAGTCCACCCTTTAGAAGATAGACTCAAGATACAGAAGAATCTTGACAGACTTGAATACCAACAAAATGCAATTCAGTGGTAAGAAAAGTAAAGTTTTATACTTAGGCAAGAAAAACCAAAGGCATAGATATAGGAGGTACCTGGCTCAACAGTAATCACTGTGAGAGGGATCTAAGTGTCCTAATGAACAACCACTTAATTATGAGCCAGCAGCTGTAGCTTCCAAAAAAGCCAATGCAGTCCTAGGCTGCATCGGTAGAGGGATAATATCAAGGTGATGTGAAATAATACTGCTTTATACTGCACTAATAGGACCACAGTTGAATATTGCATCTAGTTCTAGTCACTACAATATAAAAAAGATGTTGAGAGTCTAGAAAGAGTGCAAAGAAGAGCAACAAAAATGAAAAGGGGTCTGGAGGCTAAATAATACAATGAATGATGAGGGAACTAAGATGCTTAGTCTAACAAAAAGGAGGACTGGAGTGACATGATAACCAATATTACAGGGACTGTCAAAGAGCAGAGGGAGCCAGCATATTCTCCAAAGCATCATGAGGCAAGATAAGAAGTAACAAGTAGAAGATTTTTAAGGAAAGATCCAACCAAGAATTAAGGGAAATTTCCTGGCAGTGAAAATGTTAGGAAATGACTATTACCTAACTTGTTGGGTTGGCAATATATAAACCATCAATATAGCTTTAAGACTGCTGTATTGCTGTATTGCATCCTACTGTGTTCTGATTGGTTAGCTCTGTAGCCAATGTCCTTAAGAGGGAGCTAGAAACATGGTTTGTTTCTCTTTGTTGATCTTTACTGCTCATTACTGCTCTTTGCTGTGTTTGCTACTGTTTGCAACTGTTTATTGTGTATGACTACAACAACTGGTAAGAAGACTTTTGTATTGTATTATTCCCTGGACTATTGTTTTACTATCTACTGTTTTATACTATTGTTTTACCATCTACTGCTTTATACGTGTATGACCTGTTTATTGGACTGTGCCTTACTATTTCCTGAAAGTAAACACAACTCAGTGTATCTGTGTGTTGGCTGTGTTTATTCATAACTACTCTCAATCGCTTTCAGTGCACACTCTTGATACTCAAGGGTTGCTCTGTGAATTCCTTAACAGAGAATAATTAATTAGTGGAAAGGCTTGCCTCCAGAAGTTGTGGGTGCTCCATCACTGGAGGTTTTCAGGAAGACATCGGACAACAATTTGCCCAAAACAATATAGGATCTCCTGCCTTGGCCAGAGTGTTGTCCTAGAAGACCTTCAATCTCCCTTCCAATCCTGTTATTCTATGTTTTAAACCAATTTGGAGGGAGAAAAAAATCTGATTTGATTTTTTTTTTAAATGATCCAGCTCTCTTTGGATACCCAAATCAAATTGTTCAATTAGGTCATTAAGATTTCCAAATCAATTTGTAACTTGATGGTTTTAGTCTATATGTAGAAGTATTCATATCAACGGAGTCAATTCAAAAGTATAGAAAGTGCAGTTCGACATTCTAATTTGAAAAGATGACTCAGTCTCAAGATGATAATTACTTGTGAGGTAAATCTCAGATCCATTTCTTCAGGCAGAATTTTAATCCCAAAAGGGACTCTAATTGTATTAAAATATTCTACCATTTTAGACAATGATTCAGCACTTTAGCAAAAGATAAAAAGCTAAGCAAAGTCAGATCTGGGCAATATTTAGATGGAAGAGACAGGAACTCCCAGGGCTCTAAACTAGAATGTAAAGTCAAGAAAAAATCTGACAACAAAACTCTGGCATAGTGCTTTCATCTTGTTGCCAAAAAACAACATTGACATAATTGGAGTCTAGCTCAGTTTGAGGGATTTAATGTTGAATGCAACCGGTAGGTGATTTTTTTAAAAAAAATCTCATTTTTTCTTCAACTGTTGCCTGCCCTTTTGAACCATTATAAATTAAAGGTAAAGGTTCCCCTCGCACATATGTGCTAGTTGTTCCTGACTCTAGGGGACGGTGCTCATCTCTGTTTCAAAGCCGAAGAGCCAGTGCTGTCCAAAGACATTTCCATGGTCATGTGGCCGGCATGACTAAACACCAAAGGTGCATGGAACGCTGTTACCTTCCCACCAAAAGTGGTCCCTAATTTTCTACTTGCATTTTTATGTGCTTTTGAACTGCTAGGTTGGCAGAAGTAATAGAAGCTCACCTCATTACGCAGCACTAGGGATTCGAACTGCTGAACTACCGACCTTTTGATAGACAAGCTCAGCATCTTAGCCACTGAGCCACCACACCCCTAATTAGAAATTAGGCAGGGTAAATATTGTCCTATTGAATGGCCTGGTCTTCATCTCAGGAAGCAAATGGTATAATTGCATATATTTTATAAGTAAATTGGTGTAGAGTCTCCTAATAGAGAAGGGGTAATACTAGAAGACCTCCAAAGTCTTTTACAATTCTATTATTTTGTTATATCTTGTCTTACTGAAGTCTTATACTGGAATCTTCAGCTCTGGCAGATTTAATATGTGTGGAATGGCTGGAGAATTCTGGGAGCAGAAGTCCACACACAACTTAAAACCACTAGGATTGAAAATCACCAGTCTAGTGTTAGTTGAATTTAATCCATTTCTGGAATAGTAATCAAGGAAAAAAAATAGACCTCTGCCCTCTCACTATCAAGGATGCTTTTTAAAAAAAGGCTTCCTTCTTTTAAAAAATTAAAATCAAGATGGTGGCTACAGCAATGCAATTAATTAACTCAATCATGGTCGACTTATTTGTCAAATCAGCACAATCACCCACTTGACTTTAATTACAACCCTCAGACATGAAGAAGTTCCAGTTCTAAAGATATAGATATGAATGTATGTGAGAGAGAAAAACAGAAAGAAAGAAAAGATGAGATAGAGAGATGAGATAGATAAGACAGAGTTAGATAGAGATATACAGATACAGATTCAGATGGGGGCATGATGGCTCAGTGGTTAAGATGCTGGGTTTGATGGCTGGAAAGCCAGCAGCCCAGGTTTGACACCCGAGCCCCACGTGACTGGGTGTGCTCCTGTCTTCATCCCGGCGCCTGCCAACCTAGCAGTTTGAAAGCAAGCAAATGTGAGTAGATAAACAGGTACCACTTCAGTGGGAAGGTGACAACACTCTGGGACATCATGATGGCAACATGACTGCAGAAATGACTTTGGACAGCGCTGGCTCAATGGAAATGAGCACCACCTCGTATACTTGGCAACAATGAGCAGAGTAAAATCTGTAGGGACCCTTTTACCTTTTTTTTATAGGTATAAGGAGTGAGAGGGTGGGGGAGAGGGAGGGGGAGAGAGAGAGAGAGAGACACACACACACACACACACAGAGAGAGAGAGACAGAGACAGACAGACAGACAGACAGACAGACAGACAGACAGACAGAGAAAGAGAGAGAGAGAGAGAGATTCTTTTTTGCTATACTTTTCCCTTCCAGCATACCATATACTCAAACTGTATTGAATGTGGGACACTGTAAAGGACTTCAAATTGGAATAAAGTCTTGCCTTGAAACTGTCCCACCTCCAGTGAATTAAAATCCACCCCCACCCCCCCAAGCCAGAGTCGCTGTAGCAAACCATTCAATCAGAATGGTTGATCTCTCTGCTATATGTTTTGGGAATCATTGGTTTCTTTTCCCCTTCTCCTTTTATGCATTCAAAATATGTATATTTGAGATATAAGCAGATTAAATTGAATTTGAACAAATAGTTATATTTTAAAAACATATTAAACAAATAAATACTTTAAGGATCTAAAAAGAGAATAGAAAATATTTGTAAGCTGTCCTTTCTGTCTTCTTGTGAGCGTTCAGAACCCCATGATGCTATAGCTGTTATGTTTGATGGCCTGCCAAAATGTAATTAATTTTTTTCAATGCATCCATGTTAACACATTAGTAGGAAAATGTATAGTAAACAAAGAGGGAATATCATTTATCATCGCAGGAAAGTAAATGTGTTGGCAAAATGTGCACTGCATTTTTAGCGATGCTGATAGCAACCAGCCATGCATGCCTTCATTTCTGATGGAGTTAATCATGCACATCTGCCACAGTTAATCATGTGCATTGTGTTTCTCTCTCTCTCTCTCTCTCTCTCTCTCTCTCTCCTTCCCCTCTCTCTATCTTCTCTTCCATTTGTCAGGGAAGGACTTATTTACACATTGCCCAGAGGATATGGATGGAAGCTTACTGTAAAAAGAGTTGGGAATAAATTGGAAGAGAATCTTATTTTTATTTCAGATTTCAACTGCACCAGTAGATTTTCTGATGCATTGTTGGACCATAAAAATAATTCTGGTGATATTCCATGTCTATTGCTCATTTTGAAATCTCATCTAATACTCCAGTAAAGATAAAGGTTCCCCCACACATGCGTGCTAGTCGTTTCCTGCTCTAGGGGGTGGTGTTCATCTCCATTTCAAAGCCGAAGAGCCAGCGCTGTCTGAAGATGTCTCCTTGGTCATGTGGCTGGCATGACTAAATGCCAAAGATGCACAGAACGCTATTACCTTCCCACCAAAGGTGATCCCTATTTTTCTACTTGCATTTTTTATGTGCTTTCGAATTGCTAGGTTGGCAGAAGCTGGGCAAGTAACGGGAGCTCACTCCGTTACGCGGTGTTAGGGATTCGAACTGCTGAACTGCCGACCTTCTGATCGACAAGCTCAGCATCTTAGCTGCTGAGCCACCACATCCCTGTCAATAACCCAGTACTGAGGACCAATTTGTCAAGGAAGGAAGGAAGGAAGGAAGGAAGGAAGGAAGGAAGGAAGGAAGGAAGGAAGGAATTATAATAATGGCAGATTCTATAAAAAATATATTCTAGAAACTTCCAAACAAATAGTCTTTCATTTCCTGACCCTTTAAATCCAATATTTAATATATCATGGTTTTACTGTAATAGATACAGTGTATACGCATGTCAAATTTTTCAGCTTTCAATTTCCAAAATTTAGGGGTGCTCAAAAGTTGTGACATGCTGTGGGGATTGTAAAGATATTTTAGTTACTTTAATATAATTTAGGTGTGCTTGGTAAATAAGTAACTACATAAAGATAACTTTTTAACATTTTGTTTGTTTCATTATTATACTGTTTTATAATTGATGTTGCTTTAATTGTTGATTGGGAACGGCCCAAATTTTGTGGGAAGATGGGCAACTATATACATGTGTTAAATAAATTAAATAAAATGGAAATAAAATGCTAAACATTCACTTACTAAAAGCCTTATCTGAGTCTGAAAGCCTACTCCAATAATCTCTAGGTATTTTCCAAAAGACAATAGTAAAGGTAAAATCTCATTTGAATTGAAATCATCTTCCAGTGACTTTGGGTGGTGCGGTGCCTCAGCCGTTAAGATGCTGGATTGTCAGCTATAAAGCTGGCAACCCCAGTTTGAGACCCAAGCACCATGCAACAGGATACGCTCCCACTCTTGTCCCAGCTCCTGCCAACGTAGCAGTTCGAAACCATGCAAATGCAAGCAGATAAATAGGTACCACTTTGATGGGAAGGTAACAGCGCTTTGTGACATTATGCTGGCCACATGTCAGCAGAAATGTCTTTGGATAGCGCTGCCTTAATGGCCTTGAAATGGAGATGGGCACCAACCCCATAGTCTGCAATGACTAGTGGAATAAAATCCGCAGGGACTTTTTTTTCCCTTCAGTGACATCATAGAAAACTGCATATAGGGGGATATAGAGGGGGGCGGTGGCTCAGTGGCTAAGATGCTGAGCTTGTCAATCGAAAGGTCGGAAGTTCAGCGGTTCGAATCCCTAGTGCCGTGTAGCGGGGTGAGCTCCTGTTACTTGTCCCAGCTTCCGCCAACCTAGCAGTTCGAAAGCACATAAAAATGCAAGTAGAAAAATAGGGACCACCCTTGGTGGGAAGGTAACAGCGTTCCGTGTGCCTTTGCTGTTGAGTCATGCCGACCACATGACCATGGAGACGTCTTCAGACAGCACTGGCTCTTCGGCTTTGAAATGGAGATGAGCACCACCCCCTAGAGTCAGGAACGACTAGCACATATGTGTGAGGGGAACCTTTACCTTTACCTTTCATAGAAGTAGATACTCTTACCAACATTTTGAGCATTGGTTCAACTTCCTGATGTTGAAATTCCTGGAATTCCTTAGAAGTCTCCCATTATGATAAGAGTTGAGGGGTGAACCTATTTAGATATTTTGAGATCACTGAGGTTGGCCAAGTGCTGCCACATAATATCTATTCCTGGAAATGACATATCTATATAGTTTCCCAATACATACTTAACTAGTTTGGGACTAGTATTAGGGACATTCTTTAGAGATTTTTTTAAAAATCCCAATCTAGTTTATACTAAAGATGCTTTTTCAAAAAGCAACTGGACTTTCTTGGGGGGTTTTTTTCTGAAAATGTTTCACTTCTCATCCAAGAAGCTTCTTCAGTTCTAACTGACTGGTAGGAAATCGAAGGATTTATATTCTTTTCAGTCATCTGGTTCTTAGCTCTCTGAGAGTCTCTCTGAGAATTGTTCTGGCCACTTAGAGATTTATCAGTTTCTTCAGAGTCACCCAATCAGAGCACAAATGGATATGGAACCTTCTTGGGGCTGCTAAAAATAGTGTTGTAAACAGGAAATAGGTGGTATATTCCTCCTTCTCTGTTGAAGGAGGGCTGTTTAATTTAACATAGTGGTCCTTTCCATCCAGAATGTGAACTCTTCCAAAGAGTGACCTTTGTCTTTCAGATGCAGATGGATTGCTGAATCCTGGGTTTGTTCTCCTGTCTGGTGCCATGGGCTTGTGAAGTGGTTGTTTTGTTTCCCCAATGTACAGATCTGCACATGTCTCATTGCAGTGTGCAGCATATACCACGTTGCTTAATTTGTATCTGGCTGTTTGTCCTTGGGGTAGACAAGCTTCTGGCTTAATGTATTCTTGAGTTTGAAGTGTGCACTTACGTTGTGTTGGTTGAAAATTCTCCTGAGATTTTCAGATATTCCTGCGATGACAACATTGCTCCGTTTGTTCTTCTCTTCTTTGTCTGTTATGAAGGAGCTCCTGCTGGATCTTTTTATAGATTTGACGAAGGGCCATTTAGGATAGCCACAAGTTCTGATGTCTTCCTTGATGAGTTTTTCTTCTTCTTCTTCTTCCTCTTTGCTGGTAGGCAAACCTTTAGCTCGGTAGTGTAGAGTTCCGATTACTCCCAGTTTGTGCTCCAGTGGATGGTTAGAATCAAAATCTAAATATTTTTCTCTCTGAGTGGGTTTTCTGTAAACTTCAATGTTGAGGCATCTGTCTTTCTTAATTTGTACTGCAGAGTCCAGGAAAGCCAATTTAACATCTTCCCATGTGAACTTAAGGTATCTGCCAACAGAGTTGATGTGTTTGGTGAAGGCTTAAACTTCCTGTGTTTTAATCATCCACATACCTATACCAGTGAGTGAATAGAATTCCCATGAAGGAGTTTAGGGCTTTGATTTCTACTTCTTCTATGAAAAAGCACCTTTGGGACAACCATGACCTGTATGATTGATCTCCATAAATCTAGTTTATACTTTTTTTAAAAAAATGCCTTTCAATCTAAGTATAATTAACCAAGTATAATCCTGTGTTGTTATTCTTATGTTACAACAAGTCTGAATAAAATAATTCAGTACAAGGAAATATTTGTATCAATTCCCAGACATAATGCAATTAAATTCCCCCCATTCACTCAAAAAAATAGCTAGAAGTACCATATATTTCAGAGAATAAAACACACCTCTTTCCCCCCAAAAAGAGGGTGAAAATCTGGGTGTGTCTTATACTCTGAATGTAACCCCACCCAGCCTCTCAAATGGAAATTTCAGAGGCTGAAAAAGGCCTCAGAAACGAAGCTTCAGGAAAAAAAGCCTCCAAACAGAGCTTCAGAAAAAAAAAAGCCTCTGAAAGACGCTTCAGAAAAAAAGCCTCTGAAAGAAGCTTCAGAAAAAAAGCCTGAAACGAAGTTTCAGAGGCTTTTTTTCCTGAAGCTCTGGTTTGGAAGCTTTCAGAGGCAGAAAAAAAAAGTTTTTTTCTGAAACAGTGTTTCAGAAGTTTCAGAGGCAGAAAAAAAAGCCTTTAAAACAGAGGTTTCAGAGGCTAAAAAAAAGCAAGGCACAGGGCTCACAACCAATGAACCTGCTGCTAAAATTCACCTCTGGGAACAGCTGATTGGGGGTATTCTGGGAGGCCGATCCAATCAGCTTTTTTGTTATTTTCCTCCCCAAAAACTAAGGTGTGTCTTATACTCCGAAAAATACGGTAATTCATTTTATTGTTCTGTTCAAAAGGAAAGCCGAGGTTTTTTAACCACATCTGCAACAACTTTTTGAGTACAATAAACAATATCCTTCCTCCCAATCTCTTACTGAGAAATCTTCTTGGCATATGTTGCTGTTATAGTTACTGTTCTTATTTACATAGTATACATATTTTAAAAATCCAAAACATAGCTACATTTAAAGCTCTGTTTTGAAGGTTTTCATGTTATATAATTGAAGGGAAATTAAAGCCCAATGCAATTAAAGGTCTCTAATTGATTTCACCCTACACCTTAAATTAATCCCAAGGATATACCTGTCTTGAAGATACCAATTTGTCTCACTTTTGATTAATTCAGCATATTTCAGGCATAATTATGCAACTGTTTTATATACACATACACCAAAATGGATATTGCTTTGGTCATGTTAGAAAGGTAGCCAGTGAAAATTGATGTTGGCTTTTAAATCTATTAGTGCTTGCTTAAATGAAATAATAAATCAAAGTCACATTCAATATTGATTGGTGGGTTTATTTATTTCTTAATGCTATGCAGGAAAACCATCGTAGTTTGCGTCTCAAAACTATCTAGAGACCAAGTAGGATCACTATTGTTTCAATAAATGGAGACCCTACTGTTATACTTGCCCTTTGTACTTTGTTACTGATTTTGGAGTGTAAGTTGCATGGTCTTGCTACAGATGAGTGAGGAATCCTTCATGGTTCTAAAACCGTTTAAGTAAGGATGATCCATCAAACTCATTTTGCTTCTTCCCCGTGGCTAAAGTTCATACATATTGAGGAACATTCATAACCAGAACTTTTCATGTGCTTGAACACCAGTGGTGAGATTCAAATATTTTTACTATCGGTTCTGTGGGCGTGGCTTGATGGGTGTGGCATGGCTTGGTGGGTGTGGCTTGGTGGGCGTGGCAGGGGAAGGATATTGCAAAATCCCCATTCCCTCCCCACCCCACTAACCTGCTTTCCAGCTCCATTGTACAGGGCAACAAAAGAAGACCCAGCCGATCAGCCGAGACTCAGGAGGCAGCAAATAGATCGGAGGCAGGGGCAGTCAGAGGTGGTATTTGCCGGTTCTCCAAACTACTCAAAATTTCCACTACTGGTTCTCCAGAACTGTTCAGAACTGGATGAATACCATCTCTGTTGAACACAAGGGATCTGGCATGATTTTCTGTTGTTATTTTGGGGGATCCAGTGCTCATTGCTATTATATTGAGAACTTCCACCTCTTTCCTTCCTCCTTTATTTCTTAAATTTATATATCAACTTTTGTCAAGGGCTCATAACTTGAACTCTTACTATTCTACTGCAAAACAGCAATGTTGAGAGGTTCATTGGGCTAGAGAGAGAGAGTTGTCCAAGAGCATCCAGAAAGCTTCCATGTTTGTAGAAAGAGTGGGTTTTTGATATCTTGATTGTTGGCCTGATGTTAATCTTGATGTGAATCTATGTTTATCTGGGTGTTGATTGCTGGTGAGGAAGCGTTTTCATCTTTTTGTTCCCATTTTGTCTTTTCATTGTCCTTTTGCACAATATGTAGATCAGTGGTGGCATTCAAATAATTTAACAACTAGTTCTCTGCCCTAATGGGTGGGTGGGTGTGGGCATGGCCATGGTGTGTGACAGGCAGTACTCGGTCTCCTACACCCCCCTTGGTAGCAAAAACGGGCCGTGAGGAGATGCAATGCTCCCTGCCCCGTGCCTCGTTTTGGCCCTAGTAGGCCTCCCTGCAGCCTCTTGGGAGAAAAAATGGGCCATGGGGACAGAACGCTGCACCCCCTCCATGCCTCATTTTGGGCCTAGTAGGCCTCCTTGCACTTACCTGGGAGCCAAAATGGGGCACGGGGGGGGAGACTCCTGGAAGGGGCGGGGCAGGGCCATCCTCCAATTTAATTACTGGTTCATCCCAACCGGCCTGAATCGCCTGAATCCCACCACTGATGTAGATGTTGTTTATGTCTGTGTGTCTATTGATGGTTAGTTTGTCAGCTTGCCAGGCCTCCAGAAATTATCTGTGTTTTGGGACTTGGCTTGGACTGGGGTGGTCACAGTTTCCCAGTTGAAATGGTTAAGTCTGTCTATGTGTTGTACAATTAAGGAGCTTTCACTACGTCTTTTGACTGCTGGTTGGTGTTCATGGATGCATTCTGCTTTGGCAGTCTTTACACTCATGTTGTAAATAATGCCTGGTTTTTTTTTTTCTTTTGGGACTGCTGGGTCTTTTGGTTTATTTAGGATGTTTTGGAGGGCTTTAATTGGTTTGTGTGCTATGGTGATACCATGTGATTGGAATAGAATAGAACAGAACAGAACAGAACAGAACAGAACAGAACAGAATAGAAACAGAGTTGGAAGGGACCTTAGAGGTCTTCTAATCCAACCCCCTGCTTAGGCAGGAAACCCTAAACCACTTCAGACAAATGGTTATCCAACATCTTCTTAAAAACTTCCAGTGTTGGAGCATTCGCAACTTCTGGAGTCAAGTTGTAATAGTCTGTGGTGATTTCTGAGATGCTTTTGATATATGACAATGTTATCCTTTTTGCAGCTTGTATTGGTTGTGCCATATTGAGTGGCCAGGCACTTTCTGATAAAATTGTGTGGATATCCATTTTGTTGGAAGATGTACAGATGATGTGCTGTTCAGGGTTGCTGTAGTATTTTAGTTGGGTGTTTCAGTTGAGTAATGAAACTTCTATAGGAAAACAACCAAGCTCAGAGAGAACCAAGGATCTCTCATTTCAACTCTGAGCTACAAATATTCTCCTTTATCGAAAAGCTTGTTCATTATAGGTAAAGGTAAAGGTTCCCCTCACACATATGTGCTAGTCGTTCCCTATGAGCACTCTAGGGGGTGATGCTCATCTCCATTTCAAAGCCGAAGAGCCAGCAGTGTCTGAAGACATCTCCATGGTCATGTGGCCGGCATGACTAAATGCCACAGGTGCACGGAACGCTGTTACCCCCCCACCAAAGGTGGTTCCTATTTTTCTACTTGCATTTTTATGTGCTTTTGAACTACTAGGTTGGCAGAAGCTGGGACAAGTAATGGGAGTTCACCCCGTTACGTGGCACTAGGGATTCGAACCACTGAACTGCCAACCTTTCAATCGACAAACTCAGTGTCTTAGCCACTGAGCCACTGCTTCCCTTTGTTCATTATACCCTTGTTCATTATAAATACTTCTTATTATAGGTATATTTATGCAAACTTGATCCAGGGACACTCAAATCAATTGGTGCATAGGTTAGCAGCTGAAGAGGGGAGGAAGGCAAGCAGGACAGACTCAATTAGTCAATGATTCAGGGCAGGTGGCTTCCCACTTCGGTTAAGCAAGCAGTATCCCAAGGTGAGCAAACGAACTGCAACCTCACCAGATGGCTACAAAATAGCATTCTCTGCAGAGCGCAAGGTAGACAAATGATTCCACTGTCAACTAAAAATAAGCTACAAGTTCCCAGCCACCTTCAAAAGAAGTGGGACACAAAAGCTGCTGCATTTTAAAAAAAAAAATTAGAATAAAGGCTGTTTATACAGATGCCTGCTATTGTGCAGGGCTGCAGAAACACTAGGCTGATGGTGACAGATGTCTTTTATTTTTAAAGAATGCCTCCTTTTTCACAATGTGACAGCTTCATAGAGCATTATGGATGTCCTAGGTTTCAGAAGAATACAGCTTTCCAACTGTTTATAAAACAAGTCAACCCGATTCTTTAAAGTTTGACTCAGTAATCCAATCGGTAGGCCTAAAGCAAGCATTAACGGTGAAACATTAACTATCGCTTGACCATGAATAAATTCTCCAACTTTGTTTTGACTTGTCTAGCCCCTTGTGCAAGTTTTATAATTTGTACTGTATCCGTTTTCTATTTCAATTTTCTTTTACTTGCCTCTGCAAAGCAAACTAATAGTCATAATCAGGGATGGGCCTCAAAAATTTTAGCAAGGGGTTCTCTGCCCAGTTGCTGGGTGGGCACAGCCATAGTGGGCGTGGCCTAGTTAGCCTCCTGCATCATGGTGGGGGGATACTTTTGCCCTTCCCGGGCTCTGGAGGCTTCCCTCAAGCTTCCGGGAGGATGAAAATGGTCTCCACAGGCTCTGGAGGCCCTCTGGAGGCTGTTTCCAGCCTTCCTGAACTTCTGGTAGGCCCGTTTTTTGCCCTCTCTGAGTCTCCGTGTGCACCCTGTACTTACCTGCATCCAAAATGGGCCACGTGGGGACTCCTGGGAGGGGCAGGGTGGGGTGGCGGGAACAGCCAGGAGTGGGATTTGAAGGTTCTCCGAACTGCACAGATTCAAGCTAGAGGTTCTCCTGAACACCTGAGAACCCCTAGCAGCCCAGGCCTGCTCATAATTATAAGACCAAAATTTTCAAGGAAAAAACATAAAAATCATAAGTACATCTTTCGTCGTCATCACTTACAATGTTTACTTAATTTGGAACTAGCGCTTAAAATCTATTAGAAATTAGAATCAAACATTAGACAGCTATTTACGCAAGTTTAATCTTGCGTAAATAGCTGTTTAATGTTTCCATATCACATTGTTAGATTAAACCTTAAATATTTTATTCTTTTTGTTCTATATATTATTTTTCTTTACAAATTTAATAACATTATATTTTAAAAACATATGATACATATGGAACAACAGAAGACAGCTCTGTGTTTGAATAGATATCACTCCTTCTAATAATAAATTTTGAATGGCAAACAAAAAAGAAAAATCTAGAATGTTGGAGACTTTTTTAATTGCTGAAAACAAGCAACTAAAGGAAAACATCTGGTATAAATAAGGAATTGGTGACCAATTTGTAATCCTGTTATTAAATGCTGAAAAAGCCTTTGACAAAATACTATATGTTATAACTTTTTTTTTTTTTTGCTACTTTCACATCATTTCGAGGAATTATACAAGGATGTGCACTTTCAGCCTTACTTTTTGGTATTTGTCTGAAATCCTTGGCTCATGCTTTTAGGGAGATTTACGAAGTAGTATCTAATTCAGTTGAATATAAACTGGTTTCAATTTTAGATGAAATTCTTCTGTTTATTTTTAAGCCTAACACTACTTTTTCCTATGTTGATGCAAATAATAGATACCTTTAGTAAAATAGCAGGATAATCTATCAATTGGTCCAAACTGGAGTTGATGCCAATAAGTGAAAATCTGGTTACCCATCCATTTAAAGGAATATTAATTCCTTGATATTCCTTTAAATTAATATTAATTTCATATTTGTACCAATTGAGGGAAAACAGGATAGATTCAGTTGCTTGCTAATGCAATGGATTGCAGGTATTACAGCAAGCGAAGCAAGGGAGGCGTGCGAAGGTAAGCAAGCAGGAGGCTGGGGGGGGGGGATTTTTGCTAGCTAGCTAACCGCAGGCAACTCAGCTGGGATCGCCAGAGCCATTTAAAAGAAAAAAAAAGGCTCTGATGATCGCGCGGCTCAGCTGGGCATGGGGGTGGGGGCAGGGATTTTTGCTACTGGTTCTCTGAACTGCCCGCCGCCATCGCTACCTACTCGCCCGAGCCGGTCTGAACCGGGAGCATTCCACCCCTGGGTTTTCCTCAAATTCTAATTGCAGAGGAATGATAGAAAAAGAGGATATGTCTCCAACCTGTTACATCCTCTGCATGTGAACAGAAACATCTGATTGGCCACTATGAAAAAAATATATTGCTGGCCAAAGATGGGGCTACATCTGAGCCAGCAAAGCTATATTCTTGTATTACTTATTTACATGCCATGGCTTTCTTTTGCAAGAAGCTTAATGAGCTGTTACATACTTATTTTGTTAAAGCAACATCAAGACAGCGTATCTGAGGGTATGATCATTTCTTAAATTGTACTGTCTTAGATTGACTAAAACATCTATGACAGTGGTGAAATCCAATTTTTTTTACTACCGGTTCTGTGGGTGTGGCTTGGTAGGCGTGGTGTGGCTTGGTGGGCGTAGCTAGCTGTGCATGGCAGGGGAAGGATACTGTAAAACCCCCATTCCCTCCCCACTCCTAGGGGAAGGACATTGCAAAATCTCCATTCCCACCCCACTCTGGGGCCGGCCAGAGGTGGTATTTGCCAGTTCTCCGAACTACTTAAAATTTCTGCTACCGGTTCTCTGAACTACTCACAATTTCCGTTACTGGTTCTCTGAACTACTCAAAATTTCCACTACCGGTTCTCCAGAACCTGTCAGAACCTGCTGGATTTCACCCCTGATCTATGAACATACTAGTCATATTCCAGATGGACGTACAAAATCTGATCAAGATCTTAACGTAGCCTACTTTAAAATGTTCTTGATTGAGACAAAATTGAATTTTCTGCTCAGATTGTGTATACATGTGTATGTGTGTGTGTGTGTGTGAGAGAGAGAGAGCATTTGTCTCTGTGTATGATTATATACATACCCACATACACATACTGTAACTGAATAAACATAGATACACATACATACGCACAATCCAAGAACCAATGCATATTTTTGCTGAAAATTAATCTGTTTAACAGGATTGCCCAGTGAAGCTTTAAATATATTCAATATGTAATGTAATTGTATCTGCAGATGACAGCTGCAATATGTCTGTCACTACAACTGCTTGCTTTGGAAGACTTACAATGGATATGTACGTTAATGAATTACCTTTCCTTCAAAGCATTACATCAGAATTCATACTTGAAAAAGTTAATTGGTTTCCATAAGGGTGTTCAATTTTGAATCTAGGAAACTGAAGCTATTGAGATTAACGGCATTTCATGGGCTTACATCTCATATGCCATCTAAATATCTGGGTTTTTTTCCCCAAACAATGGCACAATCAGCCTAGTGCATGGTTAGGCATATCTTAGTAGGTGGCAGTGTCTAGCTGACCTTGGCTGTTTATAGAATAAGCAGGCTTAAATTTGGTTAGCACATGGATAGGAAATCACCATACATTTCCAAAGCTCTAGGCTAGACTATGAAGTTTAAAAATGATTGTGTTTATTTAGATTGTAGCTTGACGAGACGAGAGAGAGAGACGTTTTCAGGCAAGGATTATATTTTATGACATATTTAAACAGGGAGCAGGAAAAGATGATAGGTCCTTTTAAAACCCTCAAGACAGGATAGATTTATTTGATCCATCTCTGTTGACCCATGTGGAGATAAACATGGAGATTTCCACAGGATCTTGGGAGATTTTCCCATGGCTGTCTTGGACTATCCTGCTAAAGCTTTAGTTCTTGATAGAATCCTATGGTGACAGCCATCTTGGATTTGCACCTATTTCTGGATCCAGAAATTTCACTAATAGACAGTAAGGAGGAATATTGGAAGCCGATTCATACCTGTGTTTCCCTGAAAATAAAACCCTGTCTTATATTTTTTTGAACCCCAAAATAAGCACTTGGCTTTATTTTCAGGGAGGTCTTATTATTTTGGGGTGCATGGAGCAAGATGAGACTCCTTGCCATCTTACCTGACTTCCAGCTCTGCATTTAAATATTTTCGGGGAGGGCTTATTTTCAGGGGGGAGGCTTATTTTAGCTTATGTGCTCAAAAACTCGATCAGGCTTATCATCAGGGGATGTCTTATTTTCGGGAAAACAGGGTATTCCCCCCACCCTATTTTTATTCCTTTTTTTGCACCTTTTGCTTTTTCTTTGACTTTTTTTTCTTCCTTACTTTTTGTTAGCTTCTATCTTCCTGTTTATTTATTTTTAAATAAAAAGTACTGAGTCCTGTAGCAGCTCACATAGAAGCCACCAAGAGTGGGAATCCTCTTGACATGAACTGGAACCAGTTTTGGAGAAAGGAACAAAACCAACACCATATACGTATAGTGCTGCTGACTCCCAACCAGTCTAGAAGGATATTATGGTTAATGGTATTGAAAGCTGCAAGAAGTGAATTGGCAAAAGGATGCATTAGCCCCATCCCACCCCCACCAGAAATCATCAAAAGCACAACCTGTGTTATTTCGATCCCATATCTGAGCCTATCATATCTACGGAAGGTAAGATTATTAGTGAATATTTTTCAACATCACCTACACAGGTTAGTCTAATTGCCGTTTGCAATATGATACTATAGGAACCAATGGAGAGAGGAAGCATATAGCATGTCACATTCTGCTAATTTATCTCTATGTGTATCAGTGGTGAAATCCAAATTTTTTTACTACTGGTTCTGTGGGCGTGGCTTGGTGGGCGTGGCAGGGGAAGGATACTGCAAAATCCCCATTCCCTCCCCACTCCTGGGGAAAGGATATTGCAAAATCTCCATTCCCACTCCATTCTCGGGCCAGCCAGAGGTGGTATTTGTCAGTTCTCCAAACTACTCAAAATTTCCGCTACCAGTTCTCCGAACTGCTCAAAATTTCCACTACCGGTTCTCTGAACTACTCAAAATTTCTGCTACTGGTTCTCTGAACTACTCAAAATTTCCACTACCGGTTCTTCAAACTACTCAAAATTTCCACTATCGGTTCTTCAAACTACTCAAAATTTCCACTACGGATTCTCCGAAGTACTCAAAATTTCTGCTACCGGTTCTCTGAACTACTCAAAATTTCCACTACCGGTTCTCTGAACTGCTCAAAATTTCCACTACCGGTTCTCCGAACTACTCAAAATTTCCACCACTGGTTCTCTGAATTACTCAAAATTTCCAGTACTGGTTCTCCAGAACCTGTCAGAACCTGCTGGATTTCACCCCTGATGTGTATGTATGAATCTATGGTTGAGAGAGAGAGAAAGAAAGAGACACACATACATAGACAGATGGACAGACAGACAGACAGACAGACATGCCCTCAGAGTAAACCCAGGCAAGAAAAACAGATAGCATGGGTAAAGAAAGAAGAGGGAGAATGAGATGAAGGTAGACTAATCACAATTTCAATAAAGACTAGGGTTTATTTTGTCTTCTAACCAAGGCCAACTATATGAAACAAATGAGTGGCTAACTGAAAACTGAAAACAAACATATTGAAGCTGAAAGTAGACACAATAGCAAAAAAAAAAAAAAAAAAAAAAAAGGAAGGCTTTAAATCTCCAAAAGAGATTTCAGCAGGAATTTAAGCCTTTTTAAAACATCTTCAGCCCACAGGACCTAATCTGTTGGTTAAAAAATGTCAAAAATTCTTCTCACTGGCAGTTATTTTCCCTATACCAAACTCCTTTCTATGCTATTCAACTTCTTTAACTTAATCTGTGAAGAATGTTATATGGGACTTTCCCTGTTTAAGCATACCATGCTATAAATTGGAAGGAGAAGATAATTTAAAATCTGGATTTCCAAACCCGTTGTCCAAAAAGTTGCCAAAGAAAAAGCTATGCATTTAGAGCAAACAATCAGGTGGAACCTCCAAACATATTTTGGTCAACCTAGCTGGCAAATTCCTTGATCTTGATTAAGAACTTCTCTTTCAGCCCATTTATCGAAAAATTAAGTAGAAGCTTCTTTGAATCCTAGCATGGTCCAGAAATGTAGAGTTTTAACAATTAATTAATGGATCATCAAGTTAATGTGGACAAGATTAAGATTCCCTATGCATGACTTTGTCCTGAATGGCATCAGATTTCATTAAGATCATTTGTCTACTAGTAATAGCATCAGACTTGTTGAACATGTACATGTCATTACTGTTATTATGATACAACCATAGTCATTTGCCTCCTAAAGATATAAGTCATCAGAATGGAAATGAACTAAATAAAATTCTAGACGTAGCAATGCACTTCTTCCTATACAGACATGCTGTTCTCAGTGACACTCAATCTAGTAGTGACAGAGTTGTCATTGTTTTAGTGTTCTGTCCCCCTTCCCCACACAGGCAAACACACAACCAGGCACACCTGCCAAGATTTTATTAAGTAATCAGACTAGAAACCCTTGCAGATAAGAGTTTTGGCAGTAAACTGCGAAATGCCTGCCAAGTCAGTTTTCACTCACAGTCAGCAAGAGAGAGAGTTTCTCCTCAGTCCAGTTCAGTAGCAAAAAGTAATCCAGAGTTAGCCAAGGTCCAATCCAAAATATGCACAAGCCAGATTTCAGGTAACGCAATGTGACTCTCAGGTTTTTAACTTTGACCGTCACAAAGCCTGAAGAGCAATTACACCCACTTTTATTCCTTGTGGGGTATGGCTCAGTGACTCACCTCACTCTCTGGCCCTCCCATGCCTCTTTCATTGCTGCGCACACTTCTCCCTCCGACGCTGCCTGGGATCAAGCCAGGATTCATCATCCTCGCTCCCTATCTGTTGTTCCGATATGCTTTCCTCCTGGCACATCCCAGGCTGTTCCTCTTGACCTTCGGATGAAACCTGAGGCATTGCCAGAGAGGAGGGTCCTGGAGAGGGAGGCCTTGTCAGTTCCTCCCCATCACCTTCTGAGTCCTCTTCCTCTGTTAGGATAGGCTCGGGAGTCGGGGTCACAACATTTAGTATGTTTGATATATCCATGTCATCTCTCTGGGATTTTTAAAATAAAAATAGATTGGGGGAAAAAAATCAGTTTTACTAAGTGTTCTTGCCCTTGCAAAAATTCAGAAAAGAAATTATTTGCATAGAAAAAGAAGACAACTTCCAAAATACCGGGGACCCATTTTGCCCCAACAATGATTTCTAACAATCTTCATGGAAGAGATGGATCATGCTGATTAGATTAGTGGGTTATAAGAATTGTCATATTTTATATGTTCATTGAAAATAAAATAATACTTTCCATGCCACATCAATCAACAGAATATCAAGTAGTAAGACTCAGTTCAGAAATATCTCCACTTCTAGATGTGTAGCCCCACCAGACATATATCTACAGTAGATCAGCTTTAGCCTGCACAAGATTTTTATCTTCTCCAGATTTAATTTCACATGATTAATTGCCATCCAACTTATCATCAGTTCCAGACATAAATTCTAAAGTCTACTCTAAGGCAACAAATGGTTCCCTGAATCCCATTTTTATTTATCTCAACGCCCCCTCATTGTGATTGCTAAAAGTACCTCTTTCAAACCTGGGAAAACTGTGTAAAGTAGGCATATCACAACCAACAAAGAAAGAACCCTTCCAAATTACTTCTAATCCCTTCCCCATCCTACTTTATGGCCTTCAACCTCTCTTAAAATGTTAATGTGGTCTTGGGCTTGGCCATTAAAAAATAACGGTCAATTTCTGTTCTATGAGCCTGTCTTATAAGCTTTCCATTCCTTTTCTTTGTGGTTTTATGAAAATGTTACAGAGACTAAAGATAGGGTAATGTGAAGAGAATCCTATGGTGGCACCAGAAGCAAAAAGATGCTAGAGACTAATTCATGCATTTAGAAACAAATCTTTGAAGAAAGCTTCCTTGCAGCAGCTTCCTAAGGTTTGAAATGTTGAAAGGACTTCATGTCTTCCTTATACAATTACTTGATGAGTTGAATCTACATATTCAAGTGAGGAAATTGCATTGCAGACAAAGCATGAAGAGTCCGTTATTTCTCAACATCAAAAAAAAAAAAAAATCATGCCAAACCCTTACTTGCATTGCATTAGCTCCAGGATAACACTTTATCTTTTCTTTATATATTAATGCTTTTATCACAAAAGGGAAAAACAAACAATTAAACTAAACTTTCGAATTCCTATATCCAGATGAGAATAGCACTATTTGGCCATTTTAATTCACTTGATTTTTTCCCCCTCTCTGAGCATTTATTTAAGCAGGAACATGAAAGGTTTAAATTAAAACAAGGGAAAGAATTGCATTCTAGGTACATTTCTGTATCTGCAGTGGTACATAGTTCTCTAGCCTGAGAAGTAGTACTTTGTAATGCCTCGAACAGAACTGCATTGAAGCTCATCACATCAAAGAGCTGAATAAAAAAGTGTATCCTTTAAATGCAAATCTGTTCATGACACAGACTTTCAAGCTACAGTTATTAAGCAGGTGCATCCCATTCTTCGGAATAAAAAGTGAGGAAAGCTTTGGAGAATAGGGAGGAGCCTGCCTACTGATAAACATGGCACCAGATGTGTCAGGGTAGAGAAAATGACCCCATTATCCATCATAAATATTAAGATAACTGGTAGTGCCACACAAGAAGTACCAGCTTCTCTATTCTGGCACAGTATCAGAGCAAAAGTGGAAATCAGATAATGTACTAAGCATGAAGATTTTCACTGAAGCCTTCTTTTTGCTTTCCTATGTGTGTTTCCTTGTGTTCTTGTACCATCAATTTTATTTTATGTATTACATTATACATTTCTTTTTCCACAGTTTATAAATGTATTGTAGACCATTTCTTTGATTGTAGTGGTCATAAAGACTAGGAAACAGGCCAATTTACTGGGAAAAGGGAGGGAAATTGAAGATTTTTCCCAAATTAGAAGTAGTTCTAAGATACAACTATAATGGACACTGCCCATTATGTTTGCAAGTAGAGCCCTGGTGGCGCAGCAGACTAAAACACTGTTATTAACATCAGCTGCCTGCAATTACTGCAAGTTCGAATCTCACCAGGCTCAAGGTTGACTCAGCCTTCCATCCTTTCTAAGGTAGGTAAAATGAGGACCCAGCTGCCCTGAGTCTCCGGAGAAGGGCGGCATATAAATCAAATTAAAAAAAAAAGTTGTGAAAGTCATAAAATGAGCCAATAATGCAATTGCCTCACTTAACGACCTCTACCTCTGTGGTTCTGATCAGAGGTGGGTTTCAGCAGGTTCTGACCAGTTCTGGAGAACCGGTAGCGGAAATTTTGAGTAGTCCGGAGAACTGGTAAATACCACCTCTGACTGGCCTCGCCCCCGTCTATTCTCTGCCTCCCGAATCCCATCTGATTGGGAGGAAATAGGGATTTTGCAGTAACCTTCCCCTACCATGCCCACCAAGCCACACCCACCAAACCATGCCACACCCACAGAACCAGTAGTAAAAAAAATTGAAACCCACCACTGGTTCTGATGTAATTGTTAAGCAACTACACGGGTTGTTAAGCATGTAAGAGCATGGAGGGTCTCAGGGATGGGGAGACCCTGGGAGACCTAGTGCAGACCAGGGGCCCAGGATCCCTGCCCAAGGCCTCCCTCACCTTGAGGATCCCATGTTCCACTTCCTGCCCCTTGGGCCTGCTTTCTTCCCCACTGGGTTCCTGCAGTCTTGGGCTTACTTCCAATCCCACTGAGTCCCAAACTTTCCTCCCCCATCCCCATTATCAATTATGCACTTACTTCCGAAGGACCTTCAGAGCTTGAAAGCTCACATTGAGGAAGGAAAATAGGCTGCTCCAGATGATCCAAAAATGGCACCCATTTCCAGGATGGAGCCATAAAGCCTAGGGATGGCAAGGAGCAAAAGAGCCTGCTCCTCTTCCTTTTAATGTGAGTTCCAGATGAGACTCAGAGGAGGGGGAGAAGCAGGTGATGCTGTAGTGGTTGTATCTTTGAAACTGGGTCATAACTGGCTTTTGGATGGTGGGGGGGAGAATCCATCATAACTTTGAATGGTCTCTAAGCGATCAGTTGTAAATTGAGGACCACCTTTGGTTACCACCTTTAAAGCACTCCATGGCATAGGACCAGGGTTTTTACGGGACCGCCTTCTGCCACCGATAGCCTCCCACCAACCAGTTCGCTCCCACAGAGAGGGACTCCTCAGGGTGCCGTCGGCCAAATTATGCCAACACCCAGGAGGAGAGCCTTCTCTGTGGGAGCTCCTGCCCTTTGGAATGAACTGCCCCTGGAAATATGTATAATCTCTGACCTCTGGGTTTTTCGCTGTGCCCTTAAGACCCTACTGTTCCGACAGGTAGGGCTATCTATTTAAGTGGTTTTAAATTGGAGTTTTAACTTGGGGTTAAAACTCCAATTTAACTGGGGGTTTTAAATTTCAGCCAAAACCGTTTAATTGATTTTAATTAATTTTTAACAATGATGTCTGTATATTTATGTTTTAAATTGGCTGTACACCGCCCCGAGTCCTTCGGGAGAAGGGCGGTATATAAATAAAATTAACATAACATAACAAACATAACATAACGTAACGTAACGTAACGTAACGTAACGTAACGTAACGTAACATAACATAACATAACATAACATAACTTTAGGTAAACATTTGGCTCCAGAAGTAATCAGTTGGAGAACGTTAGGGATTCTTTTTAATGATATATCTCTGCTGGTTAGTGCTACTGCTTCAGGATTATACATTGGAAATAGTCAAAAAAATCAAGATGGTAGTCATGACAGTGGGATCAAAATCCCGCCTATTTTTATATTTAAAAAGCATACAGCCCTTTGTTCACATCATCACTGACACCATCTTGATTTTTGAGACCACACCTTGAAGGCACTCCTGCAGTTTTGATATTTTTCACCTTTATATTTTTTGTAAACCATTCAGAGTAAATTTGGAGTAAAGTGTTATTGAAACTGTATAAAAAAATAATCAGTCATCTATCTGGCAATGGAATAAATAAGGTCCTTAGATGTTCACAGGATAACCAGTTCAATGGGACATGTCCAAGTTATAGCCTAAATAATAACCATTGACTGAGAACCTACATCTATGTGCCATAAATATATTCATTTTATTTTTTAAGGCACGCCAACTATAGGAACTGGAACAAAATAAATGAAAAGCAAGGTTAACCCTCCGTCTATGCATTTCCCCCATTTTAAATGTCAAACAAAGCCCTTTAATGCAATCAAATCAGAGAAAATATGTCCTTTTTTTATAATCAGGAGAAGCTGATGGGAAGGGGTAAGGATTTGATCATTGATATGCTATGAAGAATAAATTGCTTCTGTTGAAAAGGCCACCTCATGTTTATTCTACCCAGAAGGAAAATGGGTTTTATATAGTAATTTCAAGAGAGAGGAAAGATAAGCCAGGGAGATATCTCAAAAAGCTTTCCATGGTTGAGTTTTTGCAGATTTCAGCAGGAATTGCCCACATTGGATATATTAACTAAAATGCATACAATATTCAATTCTTTGTTAGCTGTGAATATCTACATTGTTGTTTCCTTCAGTTTCCAAAGTGTGGCTCTTTAGCTCTTCCTTTTTGACCAAATATCAATTTCAGGAAAATCTGCTAAAAAATGAAAGCAGATGCCTTCTTTTCAAATTGGAGGGGGAGCGGAATACAACTGGGTGTCAGCTAGCTTGTGTAGGAAAACATAATTTGCTAAAACAACCACTTTTGCCGACTTTAGATGAGCTTAATTATCACTGAGAAAATATGAATACAAGTCTTTTTTCGGCTCCCCATTTAAAACTTTGGAAAATTCAAAATCAGAAAATGTGACTCTTGAACAGCTGCAGAGCTATTCTAAGAACACTTTAATTCCCTGCTTCATCTTTCCCTTACACTTTTCATTCATTGTGAGCAGAGGATTCATAAATACTGAATTAAAGGTCTATGCATTGCCTCTAGAAATACATCCAGTAAGACTCTTCCTTACTGAGGCAGGAATCAAGGATGGTTCCTTTAACAACAACAACGAATTAATTTATTAGGCCCCAAACAAATAAATCAGTCTCTAAAGTAAAATAGGTCAACTACTCCTTGTAAAAGATAACTTTCCAGCCAATTAATTTGAATTTCATTCCAAAGCATTGCTTCTTTTAAATGTACACCTATAAAAAAGCAAGCTGATGTTTTTTATCCCTTTAAAGCACTCCCATTTTTTAAAATGTAGACTTCTATACCGCTTCATAGTGCTTTACAGCCCTCTCTGAGAGGTTTATAAAGTTAGCATATAGCATATTGCATATTAGCATATTGCATTAGCATTAGCATATTGCCCCCAACAATCTGGGTCCTCATTTTACCCACCTCGGAAGGATGGAAGGCTGAGTCAACCTTGAGCCAGTGAGATTTGATCTGCTGATCTGCTGAACTAGCAGTCAGCTGAAGTAGCTGCAGTACTGCACTCTAACCACTGCGCCACCACCCCTATTGTTTTCTGGGATCTGTTGTAGTTGCCGAGAGCCATTATGCAATTCTAAGAAAAGATGCTGCTGCTTTAAAGAGTTGTAGTAAAGTGCTAAATCCATTCTCTTGCATATTTTAAAGAATTTGAAACCTATCCTATATACCTATATGCTTTTAAGAGAAAGGAGAATGAGTCATTCTTTTTGTTGATCGCTGTTGTCTATAAATAGAAGTGTGAAATATTGTAATGGTTTGGGCAAGAAATCCAGCGATCTGCTTGCATGATGCATCTTCTGGCTTCTGACATTGCTGTGTGATCTGACGATCATATCACCCTGAACTGTATACCACAGATGCCACATCAGCGGTTGTTGATTTTCATGGCCACACTCAAGCTCTTTTTTTTTTTTGTAAATGACCAAAGTTCCTTGGCTGTATTTTCTTCAGGCTGCAAGTTATTATACTCCTCTCATGAGCCAAAGACCTTTCTGACTACTCCTGAGGTGAGGAGTATTTCTTGACAGAAGACAAGAAAAAAAATTAATTGTACAGACAAAGGTTAAGTACTTGTGCACCAAGTCTGTTGATCATTGACACCGAGAAAGAAAGAAGATATTCAGTGGTGAATGCAGAGATTTTCTCAGTCAAGGGCTAGATATGAACTTTGGTGATCTGCCTGGTTTTGCCCCATACAGAATAGAGGAAGGAAAAGATGTTGGTGGGAGCCAGACAAAATACAGAATATAGAAGAACAGAGTTGGAAGGGACCTTGGAGGTCATCTAGTTCAAATCCCTGCTCAAGCAGGAGATCCTATATCATTTCAGACTAGTGGCTGTCCAGTCTCTTCTTAAAAGCCACCAGTGATAAAACACCCATGACCTCTGAAGGCAAGCCATTCCACTGGTTTATTGTTCTCACTGTCAGGAAATTAGTTCTAGGTTGCTTCTCTCCTTGATTCATTTCCATCCATTGTTTCTTGCCTTGCCTTTTGGTGCTTTGGAAAATAGGCTGACCTCCTCTTCTTTCTGACAGCCTTTCAAATATTAAAAACACTGCTATCATGTCACTCCTAGACCTTATTTTCTCTAGACTAGCCATACCCAATTCCTGCAACCATTCTTCATGTTTAGTCTCCAAGCTCTTAATCATCTTAGTTGCTCTTCTCTGCATTTCGTTCCAAAGTCTCAACATCTTTAATTTTGATTTATTCTATCTTGATTGGATTAAATTAAAATAAATAATTGATGTTTCTGTTATTTACTGATGATTGCTTCCTATCGTATAAAATTGCAATTCAGGAACAAGATATTTAAGAGTCCATGAAATATGTTTGAGACTTTGAAAAGTTACACATTGCCCTAAGATCTTAAATTATACGTGCTTTGAGCTGACAGCATAATTTCAGTTATGTGCTCTGTAACAGAACAACACAAGCATGATCATTTAATGCTCTGCTGCAATCTTATACATAATCTCAAAATAGGCAGAGTAGAAAATAGAAGGCACTGAATAAGGGCAATAAAAATATTCCAAATGAGAAACATATTGATTCAAAAGCAGACGTGGATAAATGCTATGTGGAAAAATAACAGTAAAAAACACAGTTATTTCAACTCCCTCTACTTGTGAAGTTTATTCTTTCAAATATGAGACAGCAATAGTGAGATATTGTGATTCTCTATTGGGTGGCTGAATTAACTTTATTAGGACATAATTTTAGCTAATGGCCCCTTTCTATCCACTACTGGCTGCTGAAATAAGTGGACTCAATGGCATTGATGAGGAAGGGAGGGAGGGAGGGAGGGAGGGAGGGAGGGAGGGAGGGAGGAAGGAAGGAAGGAAGGAAGGAAGGAAGGAAGGAAGGAAGGAAGGAAGGAAAAAAATTAGTCAAGATGGCAGTTGTAGTGGTGCAGTTGAAAATCTGCTCCCTTGTATGCATGAGCAATGTCAATATTCATACAGGGAAGACAGAATTCCAATCATACTGCTGTGAGTATCATCCTGATTTTTATGACTCTCCCCAGACGTTGCTAAATCCTTAGAAGACACTAAAGTTGCAACTGTTAAGGAAGCATTTTAATGAAGGCAGGGAAAATAAACCAAAACAAAACATGCACTTGGTAGGAATAGATGATATCGTAAGGCAGAAAAGGGAAAACAGGAGGTTCAGTTCTAAATAGATGGAATACTGTGATACTGTATTCACAACTAAGGAGTTAACATTGATATTAGGTATCAAAGGAACCTAAAAGTTAGCATAATAGAGTTGGAAGGGACCTTGGAGGTCTTCTAGTTGAACCCCCTGCTAGATATCTCTTTCTCTCTTTCTCTCTTTTTCTATCGAGGCACCTGGTCTACCCCAACATGTGGGAGGGAGCACACTGCATCCCTTTCGCCATTCAGCTCCAATCCAGGAGCCCTCAAGCAGTCGCATTCATGACAAACCATTTTACACCAAATTTATATTTCGCTGATAAAGAAATAAAGGGAGACAAGTATAGATCTATTTCAAGCTATTTAGCTCTCATCAGCTAGTCATACCCTTACTCAGATTCAAACTGGGGCTGTCTGCATATTAGGCAGTTGTATTAACCTCCGAGCCAGTGGGGGGTTCCTCCCAGTTCGGGCCAGTTCCACGGAGCTGGTAGCAGTAACAATATGATATCACCGAACCGGTTTTGGGCCCCCCCGCCCCCCTCTGTGTTATTCTTACCTTTTATTTGGCCCCACCCCCAATCTATTGCTGCTTCCTGAATCCCAGCTGATCAGCTAGAAGGAAGAAAACTGTTTAAACTCTTGCCACGGGGCTTCAAAGGGCCACCCTACAGCTGATCAATGGTAAAAGGCAGTTTGGTGGTAGACCTGTGCCTCCAAAAACAAATGAGTAGACCGGTGCCTGCAAAAATAAATGCGTAGATCAGTGCCTGCAAAAATAAATGGGTAAACCAGTGCCTCCAAAAAATAAAGGGGTAGACCGGTACAGCTCTGCAAGCAGTTAAAAGCCTGGTAGACCAGTACCTCTGCTAAATCCTAAAGAATTGTCACATGACATCAAGCCACGCCCACAAAATAATCCACACCCAAAGAACTGGTAGTAAAAAAAACCCTGCTCTGAGCCACAAGCCTTTTATTTCTTTATCAGTGAAATATAATAGACAGACAGACAGAGAGACGATGATAGATAGATAGATAGATAGATAGATAGATAGATAGATAGATAGATAGATAGATAGATAGATAGATATGTGTGTGTATATATACCATTGTATATCTTCTTTTTTCTAGATGTCAATGATCAACAGACTTTTTCTCCAAGTACTTAACCTTTGTCTGTACAATTAATTTTTTTTCTTGTCTTCTGTCAAGAAATACTCCTCACCTCAGGAGTAGTCAGAAAGGTCTTTGGCTCATGAAAGGAGTATAATAACTTGTAGCCTGAAGAAAATACAGCCAATGAACTTTGGTCATTTACAAAAAAAAAAAAAAAAAAAAAAGAGCTTGAGTGTGGCCATGAAAATCAACAACCGCTGATGTGGCATCTGTGGTATACAATTCAGGGTGATATGATCATCAGATCACACAGCAATGTCAGAAGCCAGAAGATGCATCATGCAAGCAGATTGCCGGATTTCTTGCCCAAACCTTTGCAGTATTTCACACTTCTATTTATAAACAGCGGCGATCAACAAAAAGAATGAGTCATTCTCCTTTCTCTCAAAAGATCTATTAAGAACGGGTCCATTTTTGTGCATATGTATTTTATTTATTTTATTCCTCGTAGAAATCAAATATCCCCCCCCCTTCCCCCAAAGCAACCAAGCAATTGGCAAGTCAGTTATTGGCATTCTCATTGATATTGGATTTCAGGCAAGTGGAGATGTAGAATTGCAATATAATATTTTGTGAGCAGAGCATCCAAGGAGAGGGCTCCAAATTGGCAAGATAGTAGATAGCAAGAGAGCAGATGGAGCATAGCAGTGCAAAACCCCACTTGCTCCATGTATGCATGAATGTTGCATGCCCATTTAAAAGGGAGTAGATTTGCAGTGTGACACTCTGTTTCATCCTTCCCCTACACCGTTAATGTGACTTAATGGGTCTTTTACAATATAACAAACACAAAACACATAACACATGTTCCCTTTTTACAACTGTTTCATAATGGTAATCTTCTAATATTTACATTCCACCACCACCACCCCAATTCCTCTTATACTATTTATATCAGTGGGTCTCAACCTTCCTAATGCCGCGACCCTTTAATACAGTTCCTCATGTTGTGGTGACCCCCAACCATAAAATTATTCCTAAAACCATTGAAAATATGTGTTTTCGGATGGTCTTAGGCGATCCCTGTGAAAGGGTCGTTCGACCCTCAAAGGGGTCCCGACCCACAGGTTGAGAACCACTGATTTATATCCTCCTTGTCCCATTATCTCTTATTTACACTATAATTCCTATCACTCATAATATTGATTTTGTACATTGTCCTATAAACACTTTACGTTTATGATCTCTCCCCTTTCGTTATTATTCATTATTTCTAATCTCCAGCCAGTTATACCATATTGGTTCCATATTGCATATTGAACAAGCCGTTCTACCCCAAACTGAGATTCGAGCTAACAGCTTAGCTTGTGTTCTTTCTGACACAAGCACAAGAAAAACATGATTGGTATGTAAACTCAAATAGCATCTTGTAATTAGATTAAAGGGGGGGGAGATTCTTTTCAATAAGATGTCATTGAACCTTTGATTAGAAATTGGTTGAGTCCAAGTAGAACATGCTTAGAGTCCAAATTAGATTATTCTGTTATGTAAGGTATGGCTAATTTGTTCTCAAGCACATAGGTGTCCATAAATGCTTTATGTGTCTGCTCATCTATATGTGCAGTCACATCTGTGTCTACATACTATTTTCATTATGTGACTGTACTCCGTAAAATAGGAGAAAGTATTCACCATCGCTGAAAATAAATTATTTCCGAGCAAGAAACGTAATGAAGAATTCTTCAAGACTTCTTATTTCCCCATTGAATTCCAAATAGATTAAGATCATTTTCATAATCATGTTAGTTTGATAAGACAAGTAATTTTCTGCTAAAGAGCCACCTTTGCTCATTTACACCCACTCTCTTTCATGTTACAAAACTGTACCATATCATCTTGACAGCAGGTGCATGCAGAAGTCTGCAGCATTGTTGATAACCTGTCAGAAGACATGTCTTCATTAAGCAACATTACAAAAATGTTAGCATACTGTCCCCTCGGTGTAATGGCCTAACCGACATAACCTATATTCTTTAAGTTCAAGTTTCTTGAAAAATAGAGTTGGAGAGAGAGGCTTAATTAGTGTGTTTAAAAATAGAACTTATTTATGACTTGGACTTGTTTGAAAGCCAATAAACTAGATGGAAAGCAAAATGAGTTCTTGCGTGTAGTGCCAAGCTTTCTTTAAATGCATCTTACATCATCTAAATGTCTACTGTTGAAAAGTTAGAGCAACACGGATGTCAAGAGATTAACTCACTCTTTCCTTCAATTGCCATTTCCACACCAGGGATTTGCTACAATATCAGCACAACCGTAACAGGACAATGCTAGAAGGTGCTGCGTGTTACTGATGATGATCTTGAGTAAAGTGTTCTTCTAAAACTAGGATTTTCCTTGGGAAAATTCCAACAGGACAATTTTCTGCTCATGTAAATAACCACCTCTTTAAAGAAGCAACTTTAAAGAGGCCACAGAAGTGGAACAAAAATTAAGTCCCCTTTCCATCTACTAATTTATTTATTTATAACCGTTGTATGCTGCTGAATCATTCCAGCTCCTGGCAGACAAAAGGCAATAACATCTCTGCTATAAAACTGTTTTAATAAAGCATCTGCAATACAAAGGGACATAACATTATAATGATGGTGAACAATCTGATTTTAAAAGTCTACCAGACTAGTTCACTGTCTGCAGAACCTGATTTCCATGAGGTCCAGTCTACCTTCGAGCTTCTGGCATTCAAGGTCTCCTGCAGTGCCCTATTTAATGACAAAACAGGGAAGAAAGGTCAGAACCATTGGAGAAAATGAGTTGCATCCTGACAGAATTAGAGATTGTGGAGCTAGAAGGGCACAAGGATGATCTAGTCCAGGGGTCTCCAACCTTGACAACTTTATGACTTGGGGACTTCAATTCCCAGAATTCCTCAGCCAGCAGGTGCCTGCTGGCTGAGGAATTCTGGGAGTTGAAGTCCACAAGTCATAAAGTTACCAAGGTTGGAGACCCCTGATTTCTAGTCCAACTCTGCACATGAGAGGTGACTCCTGTTGTTCAGGGTTTTTATTTCTTATTCTTATATTTAAAATGAAACCTGGATAGCAGCAAATGGTATTTATTTCCAGTACTATTTTTTGGGCCATGGCAAATAGTTCTTGACCATTTTCCCTTTAGTGTCCCCTTAGATACCAGAAGACAGCTATAATATCCCCTCTCAGTCTTATTTTCTCCAGATTGAACTCTTTCTATATCTCTTTCTTAGATCTCCCATAGCACCAGATTTTGGTGCTGATTTGTTAATATTGTCCATCTCAAACATCCACTTTGTAGATTAATCATAGCTGGTTACATTCAAGCAATCATTTAATCTGATGTAAGGGAAGAAATAAGGCTCTATAAAATATTTGCAACACATTCTGTATGGTATTTTAGGCATGATTCCATTCGTAAACTTTGAGTATCTGGTAGGAAGGCATCATTGAGGAGAAGTTTTGATGGAACTCTTTCTGGTTACAAAGAAGGTTGCTGATAATTACTGGGAAAATTGATTTTTAAAAATTCGAGTTAAGTCAGAAGGAAAGAATCTATTTGTTCATGCTTAACAAGAAGCCAAAAGCAATATCTCACTCCTTCACCTTTGAGACCATTTTTGAAGGGACAAAGATATTTGCTTCTTCACGTATCCCTTTTCTGGATTGGTTTGATCTTCTTTTTAGATTTACACATGAGCAGTTTGCAAAGTACTATTATTCCTCTTAAGGACCTTTTTTTTGTCACTGCCGAGTTAAAACACAATTTTCTCATTCTTGGGTTGGCATAAAGTTATATCAGCATAAAATCGGATTTGTGTGCCCTTGGTAATATTGGCACAGCTGTTTGATATACTCAAACTCCATGATTCCTGAGCACAATCTATAAAGAAAAACCTCTGTTCCTAAGCATGATGAAAACTAGAGCCTATCCAAATTGGTATCTCGGATTTTTAACCCATTTGAGGAGATTTGAAGGATCAGCACAGAGCTGAATTGAATTTGCTGATAAACACTTGCCTGTCACTTACAATTTGTGAAAAGTCAGTATTTGATGATTTAGTGTTATTCTCATAGGTGCCTTTACAACAGCTATGGGGGGAGGGGAAGGAGCTACTGAGAGAAAGTCTCCATTATTGGCATGAAGTTTGCTTTTCCGAATGTTGTTTATTGCTTCCAAATGTTGGCTAGAATTTTATTTTTCCCTCACCCTACATAGTAGCCCTGAACAAAAACCCTTTACAGGACTTAATAATGAATGATTCAATAAAATGACAATGAGTCTGAACAGATTGAGGGAATAAATGCCCAAATAAAAAAGTATCAGCATTGGGACTTTGAGAGAGAGAGAGAGAGAGAGAGAGAGAAAGGGGGATATTCTGAAATCACTTCTTCTCACTCATCCTAATCCAAATTGTGTAAGTAATAAATGCTGTCTCCAAAAAATATGTTTGTGTTTCTTCAAGCAGAAAACTAAAATGCTGTTTTTTTAAATCTAAAAAGAATGGAGAGGGGAGAAGATTTCTGTTCTGGTCCTGTTAGATCTCTCAACGGCTTTTGATACCATCGACCATGGTATCATGCTGCACTGGTTGGAAGAGCTGGGGGTGGAAGGCACTGTGTTGTGGTGGTTTTCCTCCTTTCTCTCTGACTGGTTGCAGTATGTGTTGACAGGGGGGCAGAGGTCGACCTCGAGGCCTCTCATCTGTGGAGTGCCGCAGGGATCGGTCCTCTCGCCCCTTCTGTTCAACATTTATGTGAAGCCGCTGGGTGAGATCATCCGTGGTTTTGGGGTGAGATACCATCAGTACGCTGATGATACTCAGATGTACATCTCCACCCCTGACCACCCCAACGATGCCCTTGAAGTGATATCCCAGTGCCTGGAGGCTGTGCGGACCTGGATGGGGAGGAACAGGCTCAGGCTCAACCCCTCCAAGACTGAGTGGCTATGGCTCCCGGCATCCCGATATAGTCAGTTGACTCCATCGCTGACTATTGGGGGTGAGTCTTTGGCCCCCACAGAAAGGGCTCGCAATCTGGGAGTCCTCCTGGATAGGCAGCTGTCCTTAGAGGACCATCTGACGTCTGTCACCAGGGGGACTTTCTCTCAGGTTCACCTGATTCACCAGTTGCGGCCCTTTCTTGATCGGGATTCCCTGTGCACAGTCACTCACGCCCTTGTCACCTCTCACCTTGATTACTGTAATGCTCTCTACATGGGGCTCCCCTTGAGGGGCACCTGGAGGCTCCAACTGGTCCAGAATGCGGCCGCGCAGGTAGTGATGGGAGCAACGTGGCACTCCCATGTAACACCACTCCTGCGCGAGCTGCACTGGCTCCCAGTGGTCTTCCGGGTGCGTTTCAAGGTGTTGGTTATCATCTTTAAAGCGCTCCATGGCATAGGACCTAGTTATCTACAGGACCGTCTACTCCCACAGACGACCTCCCATTGACCCGTGTGCTCCCACAGAGAGGGCCTCCTCGGGGTGCCATCAGCCAAACAATGTAGGCTGGCGACCCCCAGGGGGAGAGCCTTCTCTGTGGGGGCACCTACCCTCTGGAATCAGTTACCCCCCGAGATAAGGAAAATCCCAGACCTCAGTGCCTTCTGTCGTGCCCTGAAAACTTACCTCTTCAAACAAGCCGGGCTGGCTTAAGCCGTATTTTATATTTTAAATTTTAAATTTTATGGGGATTGGTATTTTTAATTTGAGCCGAAATTTATTATTCTATTTTTAATTGTTCTTATTGTTTATATTATATGTTTTTTAATTCCAGCTGTACACTGCCCTGAGTCCTCAGGGAGAAGCGCGGTCTATAAATTTAATATAAATAAAAATAAAATAAAATATTCCATTGCCTGTTACCCAGACACAGCAACAAACAATATCAAACCCAGTTTTGCATTTTGCACAGACATTTTCTTTCCTGGTACTGAGTTATGAGCCCCATCTATTGTTGCGGATTCAGAGGTGACTTGTTTCTTTTACATTTTTGACAGAGAAAGAATTGCTTGGATTATGAATATCAGCTGCAGACTGACAAGTGAAAGGCATGGCAAGGGATGACCTTGGGAAGAAAAGAGACCAAAAGAAAAAAAAAGTTCAATTCATCCTTTCCCACAAGACATGTCAAAATTCAATAAATCCTCCCACTGACAGACACCTGTATGTCATCTTACTACGTAAGCATTGTTCAAGTCCTTTTACACTCAGACATGGATCTGTAAAGCTTGTTTCTGAATAACAAGGCACATCATTACAGAATGCTATTGCCTGACTATTTTTTTCTTCCAGACTGCCTGCTTTCCTCTTTCCAAGTAAAGGATAGAAAATCATTGCAATAGACCATAAGGACCTCTTAAGCTTTTTCTCCAGTTCCCAGGAAGTAAATCGAAATCTCTTTCTGGGAATATAAAAGTGGATAAGAGTGGGAAAAATGGGGAACGATGATGGAATAAAACTCATCTTGCTCCATTTTACATGTAGGCCATCTCCCTTTTTAATAAACTGTTTCCTCCCCAATTCCCCAGCTCTCATCTTTTCCAGATGTCAAACATGTGGCAGTGCCTGGATTTGGCAGCATCAGGCTTGTTTAGTATCTGTAGAGAAAACCATTTGAGAATAACGTCAGGATTAGTTTGAAAAATCAAAATAACCATCCTGAAAGAAAGCAATAGCAAACAACTAATGTACAGTTGCATGCAGTGTCATGGATTTGCTACTTGCCAAAAGTGGTTTTTCTCCGAATGTCACCTTGTATATTCATCTTTTTATTGGTAAATAAATCCAGGTGTTGCTGTTAATTTCAAGGGACCAATCGTGCCCTCTTCTCAAAAGGTAAAGTAAAGGTAAAGGTTCCCCTTGCACATATTTGCTAGTCGTTCCTGACTCTAGGGGGCGGTGCTTATCACTGTTTCAAAGCCAAAGAGCCAGCGCTGTCTGAAGACATCTCTGTGGTCATGTGGCCAGCATGACTAAATGCCAAAGGCACATGGAATGCTGTTACCTTCCCACCAAAGGGGATCCCTATTTTTCTACTTGCATTTTTTACTTGCTTTCAAACTGCTAGGTTGGAAAAAGCTGGGACAAGTAATGGGAGCTCACCCCATTATGAGGCACTAGGGATTTGAACTGCTGGACTGCTGACCTTTCGATCGACAAGCTTAGCATCTTAGCCACTGAGCCACTGAGCCACTGCACCCCTTCGTCAAAAGGAAAAGGTGGGTAAATCTACAGTTTCTGGCAAGAAGTAATGACATCAACTACAGATCCAATTGGCAGATTGACCTGTTTGATTAGAGACAAGATAATATCTTCAAAAAAGCTTCAAAAAAGCCTTATGGGCTTTTTTTGCGTAAAACAGAAAAATATAAGTTATGATCTATGGTTTTGATAATGAGATAGGATAGGTTACAGAAAAAAGGGAGTCATGATGTAACTTTAGAGAAAGAGGTAAATCTACAATTATAGCTTATAGCTTCTGTAAAAAAAAGGCACTTATTTATATCTTTCCCCCTTTTTATATATATATTCTTTAGGATTGCCTTTTCTTTTTTCCTTCTTATACTATTTTATTTTTTTTCTCCTTCTTATACTATTTTAGTTTGTATTAATTTTTACTCTTTCTTTTAAAACTTTCAGTAGATTTATATATATATATAAAACCCTGACAGATTTAATTTTTTGAACCTCTCAAACATGAAGCTCTACTTCATGTCCTCCATTAACAACCAACTAACAAACAGAAGGGGAAATGTGCATTTTGATAATTAGTATTCTCAGAAATGTCCAATTGCATTCAGAGAAGTTTGTGATCAGATAAACATAGATAACAGTCTCATAAAGCTGATCAAAATAATCACAAGCCTGCTTCTTAGAACTGTACAGAATATTGGAGTATATTCCAAAAAGTTACTTTGTAGTGCAAACAATAAACACATCACTGTCTAATACTGTTGACAGAAGCCAAGGTGGTTTCCCACAACTGTGAAGATATGTTCTTCTTATGTTATGAACCTGAAAAAGCAGATGGCTGCTTTAAAAAATTAGTGTAGGGCTACGTTTGTTTCCCCACATCCTTTTTTTAATTGGATCCAAAGAATCACACAACCTGCTGCTTACATATTCAGAAAATGTATTTAAAATATTGAATGTGTGAGTTCCTTCCTTCAGTGGTAGACTTCAAAACACTGCAGAAGTGTTTTTCTAAGGTTGATCCAGGAAAAAAACTGTCAGAGTATGAATATTCATAGACTGGAATAGATCAGCCAATGAATAGGCATAGCAACTGGGTCAGCCAATGGGGGCTGTTTGGGAGCTGAGACAGACTAGAGCCAGGGCGTGGCTTAGCCCTGCAGCTTCTGAGTCTGTGCAGAGAAACTGAAACTAGTCTGCTCTGCTGAAATGAAACTAACTGTTCTCTCCTGCCTTGTGTTTTGCTTGTAAGTGCTATTACCTTGAAAAAGAATCTATATTGGTATTGTACATTTCTCTTCATGTATTATATGTATATAAAGAAGTTAATGAATCCTGCTGCATCCGTTATCTGTGTGTGCTTTTCTGGATTTGATTTCTACTGCAAACTCTGATAAAAACTAATGTATTTATTGTTCCATAAGATGCACTGGACAGTTAGATGTACCTAGGTTTCAAGGTACCTTGAAGGAGGAAACGAAGAAAAAAAATGAATCTGGAACACGGTCTCAGTGTGCATATGGAGCGCCGAATATGGAGCAGCAGTGTAGTGAGGGCAGGAGGTGGAGCCTGAGAGGACCACAGATAGGTGTCCTCTTGTGTGCCAGCTCTGCCTATTAATTCCTGCACTCTGGCGGGATTCAGCACCGCCGTGGCCCGACTGTGATATTCACTCCATAAGATACACAGACATTTCCACCCACTTTCATGAAGTGTGTCTTATGGAGCGAAAAATATGGTATTTTAGCTAGTTCTTATCTGTGAAAATGTTTGGAAAGCAGTCATTGCAATGCAGCCTTTTCATCTCTTCCCTCCCAAAAAGCTAGCCAAAACCCATATATCTTATAAAGGATCTTGCCATAGAAAAAAAAATAAGGTCAAGGACTTACTGTTGTATGCCTATGGAAGACCTGTCCTAAGTCTCTAGACAAGGCTGTCAAAGTCACGGTTCACAGGCTGGATGCGTCATGCGCTGGCCATGCCCACACCCAGTTTAGCAAATGGGGAAAAAGTTGTGATAAGTCACGTGACGATGCCATGACGCCATGACACCCCTGCTCTAGAACAAAGTGAATCAAGGCAGCTGTTTAATAAAGAGAGTTAATATTTATCCACAATGAGTTGTCCTGCCAGGATAAGCCCTCTGGCAATATCAAGGAAATTGTTTCACAAACTGAAGTCATCCCTTATACAAAGTTTGATTTTTGTCTTTTGATTTCTATCTGTTTTAGGCTTGGTGTTTCTCTCTGTTCAGATCATTCTCAAGCATTCTTTGTAAAGCCCAATTTCACATCTGTCTCCATTCTGTTTTTTTTTTACTTCTCCAGTGATTTCCAATTGGTGGCCATAATGGCTGATTAGTGATTCAAAGGCCCTCAATGGCTCATTCCTGTCCATTTCTCATTCCAAAACCATGTGCACGGGATGATTAAGAGGCTCGATATCCAAAGTCTTTCCAAATTAAGGGCAAATTCCTGTTAAACACTGAATCTATTATACCCTCTATATCAAGGCATTTTAGTCACGCAAGCATGGAGCAGTACTGTAGTTCTCCTCAACATGCAATTTGTTTGTATGTGGTTGCCATGGCATTTTCATTTATAAGATGACACAGCTGTAGAACTATCAATGGAATCTTATGAGGAAATCTTCCATCAAAACAGGGCAAGTAAAAAAATTAATAAATAATCTGGCCCAGTTTAGGAGAATAAAATGGACGTCTTCTACATCCACTTTCCATCACTCTCTAGTTCCTTCTTTATTCATAATTCCTAATACGAATAATTTGCATTGGAGGGGGGGATCCTTTTGGCATAGTCCCTACGGTTTTAATTGAAATGCTGCAAGCCTATAAGACTACATTGAATATGGTATACAGTGAAAGACGTTCATTCACAAAACAGCTCTTGGTTACATGATGAAGAAGTCCACCACACCCATCCAGAAATATTTAACTAAAAGAGAAATATTCTCTTCTCTTTCGGAGGAAAATATCAATAAAAGATCCTTTGCCATCAAAACTGAAAGGCAATGGTGAATTTTTTTTTCCTTGAATTCTCTGAGAAATAATATTTAGATTTTATTTTCAAGCTTGGACAACAGGGGCAAAAAGTTCATTGTAATGATTTACTGGAATCTTGTTTTAAAAAAGACATTATGGACACATTTTAGCAAGACGTATTACACCAACTGCTATTGGAGCTGGTTTTCTGTTGTGCATCAGGTTGTGTATTCACATCAATGCAAATGGTAGCATTTAACTCCTGGATTCCATTTGTGCAGTTAATTACCATTTTCTGTTACATAAAGGCAGTGTTCTTCTTGCCAAGTACTTTCAAACACACTAAATTGATCATGCGGAACTGGATGTTCCTTTATGTAAAGTACAATTAATTCCTTTATTTCTTAGAAATAATAGCAAGCTCACAGCCGTTGCGCAATGGCTTTAATATAATCATATTGCAGATCTTAATTTTGTGTTGTCTCTTTTATGACTAAGCAAGAATTCAAAACTGTATTTCACAGCCCTTGTCTTCATCGCAGCAGTAGCAGCGGTAGAACGGCAAACAGAAATGAAAAGGGAATTCTCATAGGATCCACATGGCAATACAGATAAATTTAACTTAAGATATTCACTGTTCAGACAGTATCATTTTCATCCTGAAACGAATCACAGTTGGTAGATTTCATAGTGACATTTATAGAGGGACAATCTTCCAATCCAAGTTGCCTTTAGGGATGGATGGAATAATTTGTCTTATTTTTAGTCTTTGCCGTTTTCAGATTTGTTCACTCATGTGCTCATTCAGCACTGTTTTAACAGGTTCATAATGTTTCCTTTTGCTACACTCAGTCTCATTGTACCTTCTGATGATCAGCTGTTCACCAACATCAAAACATAGCACTTAGTCCAGTGGTGAAATCCATTTTTTTTTTACTACCAATTCTGTGGGCATGGCTTAGTGGGCATGGTGTAGCTTGGTGGGCGTGGCAGGGGAAGGATATTGCAAAATCTCCATTCCCACCCCACTCTGGGGCCAGCCAGAGGTGGTATTTGCCGGTTCTCAAAATTTCCACTACCAGTTCTGTGAACTGCTCAAAATGTCCACTACCAGTTCTCCAGAACCTGTCAGAACCTGCTGGATTTCACCCCTGACTTAGTCTTACCAAGAGGTAAACTGAAGTGCCTCTTAGAGATGCCAGAATGCACCTGGAGAGTGCAAGTAGGGCCCAGAATTTAGGAAAATGTGCATCTACTCATCAGGGGTGGGTTCTAAATTTGTTTACTACTGGTTCTGTGGGTGTGGCTTATTTTGTGGGTGTGGCTTGATGGTCATGTAACAATTATTTAGGATTTAGCAGAGGTACTGGTCTACCAGGCTTTTAACTACTTGCAGAACTGTACCGATCTACCCATTTATTTTTGCAGGCACTGATCTGCTCATGTATTTTTGCAGGCACTGATCTACTCATGTATTTTTGCAGGCACCGGTCTACTCATTTGTTTTCTTTTAACACTGATCACCTGTAGGGCGGCCCGTTGAAGGCCAGAGGCAAGAGTTTAAACAGTTTTTTTCCTTCTAGCCATCAGCTGGGACTCAGGAGGCAGCAATTGATTGGGGAAGGGGCCAAATAAAAGGTAAGAATAATGTGGGGGGGGGGGGGGGGCAGGGGCAGGGGGAGCAGAACCGGTTCGGTGACATCATATTGTCACTGCTACCGGCTTGGCCAAACCGGGCTGAACCGGGAGGAACCTACCACTGCTACTCATGCATATGAATTCTTCCTCTTCTGGGCATAGAGAGATGGTTCAATGCTGTTAAGAGAATAATAGCCATTTATTTCCATGACTTCCATTAATTAATCCAAACCTTTTTTTGGGGGGGGGGAGGGAGCAGCCAAGCTGTTAACTGACACCAAAATTTGTGAGACCAAATTGATGATTTGTTCTTGTTCAGTTTGTCAATAAATTCAATTGCATATTGTGTTAAAACAAATCCTTTGTCTATCCTAATTCTTCCAGGATTCAATTTAATTGGTTCTAGTATTTTGAGAGGGTTGTCAGATGTTACATCTTTTCTATCCTGCTCTGTGGAGTAGAGAGTTGGTCTCTAACAGAAAGCCACTTGAAGAGACTAGAAGCATTTGAAATGTGGATTTACAGACGGCTGTTACGTGTAAGCTGGGTTGACAAAATCAGAAATGAGGAGGTGATAAGCTGCCTGGGAAAGCCAAGGGAAATCATCAAAACCATTAAAATGTGAAAGTTAGAATATTTCGGACATGTGATGCGGCACCTAGAAAAATACGGCATCCTTCACTTAATCCTCCAGGGAAAGATTGAAAGCAAATGAGGTCCAGGCTTCGAAATCTAAGGGACTGGTTTGGACAAAACTCAGCAGCACTTTTTTGTGGAACTGCTAATAAAAATAGGATCGCCAACATGATCGCCTATGTCCGATGACGGATATGGCACAAGAAGTATTTTGGGAAGAGGGTCTCTTCCTCCCTTTATCTAGTCCATGCACAGATTTGTATACTGCATTCATATCACTTTTCATCTGCTTCCTTTGGAAACTACACACAGTAGCTCCAGTAGTTAACTCCAGTAGTTTCCTCATAGGGAAACTGTTCCATCCCCTTGAAGTTCTTAGGTGTTCCACTATAATCTTTTGCGATGAGATCAGGGGTGAAATCTAAAATTTGTACACTACCGGTTATGTGGGTGTGGCTTGGTGGAGGGTTGGTAATGTGACTGGGTGGGCGTGGCCAACTTTTTTTTTTTTACTTTTAAAAGCATTTTTTCTACAACCTTAAGAGGTTGCAGAAAAAAATGCTTTTAGAAGCCTCTGACGATCAGGCAAGTCAGCTGGGATCGCCAGAGGCTTTTAAAGGCATTTTTTTTCCTACAACCACTTCGGTTGAAGAGGTTGCAGAAAAAAATGCTTTGAAAAGCCTCTGACGATCAGGCTGAGCCATGCGATCATCAGAGGCTTTTTTTTTTTTTTTACTTTTAAAAGCATTTTTTCGGCCGAACAGGTTGTAGAAAAAATGCTTTTAAAAGTTAAAAAAAAACACAACCTCTGATGATCACATGGCTCAGCTGGGCATGGGGGATGGACGCAGGGATTTTTGTTCTCCGAACCACCCGCCACCATCGCTACCAGATCAAGCGATCCGGTCCGAACCGGGAGCATTTCACCCCTGGAGGAGATGCCTGGAACTGCATGCAACATTTCAGATGGGATTGGCCATTAATTCAAGAAAGGCATCGTGATATTGGCATCTCTATTTTCAATATCATTTATTATCCCTAACATGCTGTTGGTCTTTTTTTTAAAAAAAAATAGCAGATGACACCTTCCTGGAACCGTTTACTATTATTCCAAAATCTCCTTCCTCATCAGTCACTGATTCCATTAGTCTGTATGAATAGTTAGGATTTTTGACACCAATGCACATCACTTGACGCTTGCTCACATTGAGTGGCATCTGCCATTTCAATGCCCACTCCTCTAATGTGCAGATATCCCTTTGGAGCTTTTCACTGTCTCATTGTTTTTACCACTCAGAACCATTTAATGTCATCAGCAAACTTGGCTATCCCACTAGTCATGTTCATTTCCAGCTCATTTGTAGATATGTTAAAAAGCATCAGTCCTAGGATGGAATCCTAGTTACATCCTTCCATTGTGAGAAATATCCATTTATTTCTATTCTTTGTTTTCTATTCTGTAGCCAGTTGCTTAACCATAAGAAGCCTGGCTTTTATTCTTCCATGGCTGTTAAGCTTACTGAGAAGTCTTTGAAGAGGGATTTTATCTTTCTGAGAATTTAAGTAGATAATATCTACTCGCTCACTTTTATGCACATATTTATTAACAGTGGCAAAAAGTCCATCTATTTCCTCTGCTTGGTTATGTGCCCTGTAGTGTATATCTATAGCAATGTCATTTCTTTTCCATTAGATGACAGTACCGTGTTTCTCCAAAAATAAGATCCTGTCTTATATTTTTTTGAACCCTGAAATAAATAAGAGCCTTGGATAGTACAGTGGTCTAAAGCCCTGTTATTAACATCAGCTGCCTGCAATTATTGCAGGTTTGAATCTCACCAAGGCTCAGGGTTGACTCAGCCTTCCATCCTTTCTAAGGTAGGTAAATTGAGGACCCAGTTTGTGGGGGCAATAAGCTGACTTTGTATAAATATACAAAAGTATGAAGGCTATTGCTTAGCGCATTGTAAGCCACCCTGAATCTCCGGAGAAGGGCGGCATATAAATCAAATTAAAAAAAAAAAGCACTTGGCCTTATTGCCATGTGCTCAAAAGCCCAATTGGGCTTATTATCAGGGGATGTCTTATTTTGGGGGAAACTGGGTATTTGGGGCAAGGGACCAGGAGCATGCCCACCCTATCTGACTTCTTTGGACAGATAGATGTCCTAAGGCTGTGATGCACAGGTGGCACATAGAGCCCTCTTTGTGGGCACGTGCACCATCGCCAGCTGCTCTTCTGGTTTCCAGAAACAAAGCTGGTCTTTGAGTGTGCCAGAGTGCCATAAAATGGCCTGAAAAATATCCAAAACCAGCCAAAAAACAGGCCGTTTTTCGGGCCGTTTTCTGGGCTGCTTTTAAGCCTGAAAAACAACCTGGAAATGGCCTGAAAAATGGCCAAAAATTCCCCCAAGGCAGGCATGCGTGTGCCAGCCAGCTGGTCTTCAGGTTTCTGGTGCTCCAGTGTGCACATGCACACTTGTTCTGGTTTGGGCACTCTGTGCCAAAAAGGTTTGCCATCATTGTCCTAAGGGAAAGGCCATTTTGCAGACAACCTCACAGATAGCCCTGTACCATATATTTTCCATTAGGATGGGTCTTCCATTTTTAATTCTTCACCTGATAGCTTTCCTTTACAATCCATCCAACATATTACTTTCATAAACTCCAAGTGTTGACAAATCATAGAGATGATGTCTTATAAACTAAAAATCCCAAAGTAGTGCATCTGTTTTTATACTAAACACTTCTAATCAATATTACATTCACATTGGGTTCTTGAGGGAGAAAAAAAACCAGGAAAAATGTTGGAAATTCCCCGTGCCATGAAAAGACAGCAAACCACCCAGAGTCCACTTCATCGATAGAAAAAGATTGAGATAAGAGTAACTTTAAAGATCGCCAGGGATGAACAGGTTCAAGAGAAGATTTCATAGAGACTTCCTATTGGTAAAATGTTTTGAAAAGGCTCATTGCCTTTATAAGAAAACTTGCTACCAGAGCAGCAAGCACGGTGTGGCACTTCAGATTTAATTGTATGTTCCAAACTATGTAGTACAGTGGAGCTAAAGCAGAGTTGTACTTCAATATCTAAGAAGAATCTTTCAGCTTTTTGTTCCCATCCAGTTTTCATTCATTGGACTTGCTGGTTAGTAATATTGCACCAGCTTCTATTAAGGCTGTTTTGCTTAATGTAATTCAAAGCAACTATATTTTGACGAAAAGGATTTAAAGCAAAACCTGGGAACAGAATGGAAACCACTATGTGCCATGTAATAGCAAACTTGAGTGTAGGCAATTAAGTTACAAAATACTCAATGGACCCTAAAGATGAGGCCAAGTTTGCCGTTATGGACAATAATGTTTTGAACTCCCACAAATCTTTCTGAGCTCTCAGAAATGGTTTGTGGGAGAAGAAGTGGGAAAGTAAAATGGAATCATCACACAAATACATGGAGTTCCTACATGTTTTAGTCTTGTGAAATAACACACTATTTGAAATCAACACTATAGGCAAGAGTCTGCAAAGTATTAACTTCATTATATCTGGAGCAATGGACAATGCAAAGTCTTTTTGTTTAGATGAGGAATTTTGTCTGAAGAATGCACAGAAGTTGGCAAAGTAATTTGATACATAACTTATTTTCCCACACGTTCCAAAATGCTGGAGTCATCCAAGAAAACACCATGAACGTGAAAACTGGATAGTACCACAAAATATCCCAAATTATCCAAAATGAATTATTTTGTAGCATACTTAGTTGACAATTGTTCATGCAGGTAAAGGAATACGGAAGCTTAATATAGGATGTTCCATGACTCTTTCTTCTACCCAAAAAAGTCTTACATCAATAATGCAGGGCAGTAGAAACAAGGCTGACTCATCACAACATCTGTGATACATTTCAACATGATCAACTCAGAGACTGTTCTGAAATATACATGCATAAAATAAGATTGTCACTATCTTTGAAAATGTTTTTATTGCTCTACACATTTTTCTAAGATTTCAGGTAACAGTTGCATGGTATAAATTATTCTATGCAGCAAAATACAGATTAACAATCAGAAATTAGTGAATAGTCTATTAGCGAATAGTGAATTAATATATAATATAATAACAGAGTTGGAAGGGACCTTGGAGGTCTTCTAGTCCAACCCCCTGCTTAGGCAGGAAACCTTACACCACTTCAGACAAATGGTTATCCAACATCTTAAAAACTTCCAGTGTTGGAGCATTCACAACTTCTAGAGGCAAGTTGTTCCACTGATTAATTGTTCTAACTGTCAGGAAATTTCTCCTTAGTTTTAAGTTGCTTCTCTCCTTAATTAGTTTCCACCCATTGCTTCTTGTCCTACCCTCAGGGGCTTTGGAGAATAGCTTTGCTCCCTCTTGACTGTGGCAGCCCTTGAGATATTGGAACACTGCTATCATGTCTAGTGATAGTCATTAAACTAGATATACCCAGTTCCTGCAACCGTTCTTCATATGTTTTAGCCTCCATTCCCCTAATCATCTTTGTTGCTCTTCTCTGCACTCTTTCTAGAGTCTCCACATCCTTTTTACATCGTGGCAACCAAAATTGGATGCAGTATTCCAAGTGTGGCCTTACCAAGGCATTATAAAGTGGTATTAACACTTCACGCCTTTTTTTTAAGTGAATAGTGAATTGTGATTACTATTTTTAAGTGAGCTCAACTCTTGATCCAATTTCCCCCTTAAAGATTTACCCCATCTTTATATAAACAAACATGTATTTTCAAACATGAAAGTACAAATGTCCCCAAAGAAATAAGTGAAAAAGACATTATTCTATAGAATCATACAATGAGAAAAAGGAAGGAACAGTAACATGAGCAACAAAAGGAATGAGATCTTCCAGCCATTGATGATCCCTCACAGCCACTGAGGGACCATCAAAATTCCACCCAATGTAGGTTTTGGATGAGTGTATTTAGGATTTGAACCATATTTAAGTCCACCTACCTTTGAATGGTCTCATCTCACTGGATTTTACCAAGGAACACTAGTTATCTTGGAATGTTTTGATTTCCTGCCAAGAATGAGATCATCAAAGCTAAGGATAGTCATGAGACTATTCAGAGCAAAAGTGTATCTGATTCTCAAGGTTAGTTAGATTGAAGATGGGAAAGATCATTCAACGGTGGCTCACCAGGGACAAGACAGAACAAAGTATAATGCAAATATGATCACTGAGTGACTAAAATACATGTTTGTTAATTCTGCGCAACAAAAATGCACAATTACTGCACATACAAATATGAAAACACATATAATATTATATACCATGCCCTTAAGAGAAAGAGATATGTATCGCAATCCAATTCTTCCTCACCAACCTCCATGTAAAACTATTAGCATGACAAGGTTTTTGGAAAATAATTCAGCCTTTTGAACAGCCCCGGAACCTTTCCAAGAGCCCTGGAACCAAATAAATTATATTTCCCTTGGATTTTTATTTTATTTTAAAATAATCATTTGTTAATTGACTTTAAAACAATTCCATTGCTTCTAGTCTTTTCAAAGCAGTAACATTTCAAAACACAGTCCAAGTAAACAACACACTTCAATGAGAAGGGATAAATAATGTTATCAAAACTTCTATATTTTAATGAAAAATGTCCACTGCTTAACTTTGCACAATACAATTCTGAGAGATGCTTTTTTTGAGATACCCCTCAAAAGTCTAAAAGGAATCCAGGGCTATTTTAGAGCTATTATTTGTGGAAGATACCAACAGCTGGTGTGCTGCACCATTAATTATAACAAAAGCAAAAGACCTTAATAATTTCGTTACATCAATTATATGAGTTGGATGCTTCCATCCCCTTAGCTAGAAATGTAAATGAGTACAATAGCAACTTCAGCTACGACTCCATTCATTGGCCTCTGGCTGGCTCTCTCTAACAATTTCCTCCTGAAAAGTTGACTCAGTTCTGTAAACTTATGTGGCAATGAAAAAATAACACAAATGAAGTAAAAGATAAAGACAGAGCAGTCAGAATACATGTTTTATTTTCTGTTTTTTTGGAAAAGGGGAAATTCATTCATTTGCACCTAAAAACGTCTCTACAGAATATTTAAGAGGGAAGTCATTAGACCCAATGGGGAGAAATTAACTTGCCTTTTTTCTTCCTTAATGGCCAATTTAAGAAACTTTCATCACATGGTAATCTCTCCTTTGCAACAGAAACAAATTTAATTACCTGCTCCCTTTACTTCTTGCACCAGAGAACTTCTCAGTGGATCATGCAATTACTACAATAAAGTAAGTTTGAAAAATGGCCTTAATGTACGCTAAATCAGTGTGAGGTATCTCTTGTTGTTATAATCTTTTGGAAGATACCACTTACAGATCTCCCTATTATTACAAGCAGATTATAACTGGATTAAATTTAGCAAATGTAATACTTTCTTTCACATCATGAGCTATTGTATCTGCAGGGATCTAGCTCATAAAAATACCCCACAAGTTGCAGAATGCAGAGATACTCGGAAGTAAGTATTCTTTCTCAACTCTGGATGTACCTGAACTGTAAAACGTTTAACTAATTTTACAATAGATTTTACTTACTGCCATCTGTGCAAGTAATAGCATCAAATTTCTTGATGATTTCTAAGATATTTCCACCTTTTGCTTTCCAGCTCCCATCTTCATTCATCAAGCGATACGTTTGAGAAGAAAGATAAAACTACGTCAGTTATATTTCCAAATTTTACTTATAGGTGACTTTAAATTGTCATTTTCTATTCAGAAATCTATTACAAAGTCATCTTAAATAACAAAATAAAATGAGAGTGATGGAGCATGAGAGCTGTAGAAGGATTAAAGAATGCAGTACTTGGGTTTTTAAATGGACTTGCAAATCTTCATCATTAGCCAGGAACAAGAAGATAAATTAATTGATATTTTAGTATTATGTGATAATTGCCTATAAAAATGATCTGAATATAAATTTCTACCCAACATTCTGATAATCTGTTTTGCTTAATAAGGAAGATATTTCAGACATTGTATTGTTAATATTCAAAGTTATTTGTTCATCAGTTAATAGAACTAAACATATTTCTGTATGGAGTAAGAAAGTATAGAAAACATTAGTTTTACAAGCTGTATGGAGATATATCAAGCCAGGCTGAATATACCACCTTTTTGTAATTTAGTGTAGGAAGTTAGCACCCACCCTTCTCCTAGAAGAATGAAATATTTTAGGAAATATTAAAAAGGCAGAATATTATATTTCCCTGGATGAGAAATGGAGAAACATGTTTTAAAGACAAAGCAGCTCCCTTCAGCTCTCTCCCCCACCACCTTTGTCAATGGCCATTAAGGCCTGAGCCAGTCTTTGCTACATAACGAAGATCTATAGCAGTGATGGTTAATCTTTTTGCCATCACTTGCCAGGAGGGGGAGAGGGGGGGGTCGCGCATGTGCGTGCCCACACCCATAATTCTATGCACTCTGCCCCCATGCATGCGCTTGCGCCCCCGCCCCCCACTCACCCCACTCCTGGCACACGATGGCCTGATAGGCCCATTTTTCTCTCTTACCTAGCTCCAGAGCCTTTATAGCAGTCTGGGGAGGGCAAAAAGAGCCTTCCCTATCCTCCAGAGGTCCTCCGGGGGGGGGGAGGCCATTTATGCTCTCGCTAGACTCATAGAGAGGCTCTGGAGGCTGGGGACAGCAAAAAACGGGCCTTTGGTCCCACCAGAAGTTGGTAAACTAGACTTCTGGTGGGCCCAGAAGGCCCAAAAATCAGCTGGCCAGCACACACATGCGCGCTGGAGCTGAGCTTGCGTGCCCACTGATATGGCTATGTGTGCCACCTGTGGCACGCATGTCATAGGTTCGCCATCACAGATCTATAGGCAGAGCCATAATAGGAATTGCCCAAAGCCTCTTCATTACATCCTCACCAAGCAAGGCTCAAGCAAACTTGGACTAGGACAGCCTACAGAGTTGCCCCTGCATGGCCCCATGGGAGTCTGACAGCCAATCAGAGTGTATTTCTTGCACAGGAGCGGGAGGTCCCGGGACGGGATCCAAGAGAAGGTATAAAACTGAGGGACTCTCAGCATCTCTTCCCTTTTTTTTTTCTTCACCCAACATCGTCAAAGCATGTGATCCTGCTGTTCCCCATTAAACCATCTTTCCAAACAGCCTCCATGTTTCCAGTGTCTTTTTCCCCACTTGGAACTGAACCCAGAAAGACATTTCTTCCAACATTAGCTATGTCTATAATTTTGAAATGATTATAAAGGCTTTGGATTATTATTAAACTTCTTGGGACCACTCAAGTACAAGAGATAATAGCCACCAGGTGCGCCAAAGGGGAAACATTAGGAAAATTCAATTTATCTGTTCTATGTGTTTGTATTTTTTGCATGTTTGGGGGGATACAGCCATTCACTTAGTCAATTAATCATATTAAATTCCATTATCTATTTTTTTAAAAAAATGTACTAGGCCCTTTTGTTAGAAACTATACTAGAAGTAAATATCTCAACAATTTTTGTCCTGAAGCTATGTATGGAGAGTTTGGTAATATTTTCTGGAATATAATAGAGTCCTCAATTGACAATGTTCTGTCCAAATTTCTCTTCTTCTGCTGGTCAAAGTTCTCACAACAGAGTTATCTACAGGCAGTCACTGAGTTCTAAATGAGAACCATGACTAAGTGATCAAACTCTGCCCTTTACCTGCATACATATAAGAAGAGGCTGTTGTGGTCCGCCAGCAGCCTGCGGAGTTGGCAGCGGAGTCAGACAGAGATGAGGCTGAGGAAGAACATGGGCCAGTCCTGGAGGCTGGGGAAGGCCCGGATGAGGGCTCTGCGTCAGAGGCAGAGATGGGGCCAGGGCCATCGGGGAGTGAGGTGTGGACTCCAGAGCCTCCAGAGACTGATAGGAGTGAGGCAGAGGAAAAGGAGGAGCCTGTTCCTAATACACGCATGAGAAGAGCTGCCAGAAGGCAAGATCAGCTCAAGCAAAGAGGACAACTCGGGAGTAGGGCCAAGAGATGATTGGCCCCTCCCATAAGGCTTAAAACAGACCAGCAGTAGCATTTGGACTTTGCCGGAAAACAATGATGGCAGCTTCGTCTTCTTCATCTACGTCTTGCATTTATTTTTGTATCTGTGACTTCTGAATATTTGCCAAGAAAGGCCTCTGGCAGTTTGCTTAATTGGATCAAGGTTTGCAATAGGACTGAAGAATTTGTGTTGGGAGGAATTTGCTTTAATTTAGTTGAAAGACGCTGGGAATGAAGTAATTCTCAGCTGTTCGAATAAAGTTTGTTTATTTTTTCACTGACTGATTTTCCTACTACTTACTTGGGCCTGGGTCACAACAGGGGCGGGGCTTCAATCATCCAATTGCCCACTTTTTTTGAAGCTAATGACCATCAATGCAGATGGCCCAATTTCAGAAACTGCTATCCAAACCTGTAGAAGTTTGCTTTGTTGATCTGCTTTATTAGTTGTTAAGGAAATGTACATTCTTGGCAAAAACTATACTTTCAAATACCCATTTTACTATGCTGTTAGTTATCAGTTCAACCTGACCAGTTTTCTGTGAGAAAGAAAGAAAAAGAAAGAAAGAAAGAAAGAAAGAAAGAAAGAAAGAAAGAAAGAAAGAAAGAAAGAAAGAAAGGAAGGAGACATGACAATGACAAAAACTGGGAAGAAACACCTGTTTTTCCTTTGAAATGCGTATTGAATATTTTACTATCAAAATACATGATTAATATAAAAATATTTTCAAGGAAAGCAGTTCACCAACTGTGATCCAAAGGAAAAAAATCTACAGGATGCTTGTTAATCTACTGACCAATTGTAGTCTCATGCTTTGTGTTTTTGCCAAGGCTCAACCCAAAGTATCTTTCAGAAGAGTCTGAATGAAATATTTGCAGTAGGATTTTAAGCAGTTGGCTTTTTGAAACCTGTTTTAATTTAGTCTGACCAAGTGTACATAATGCATCCACATACATGGAGAGTATGCAACCAATCACATTGAATTAATCTAATTTGCTGCCTTATGTCTCCAAGTCCATCCTTCATTTGACTTTGTGAAAGGGCAGGACTGACAGATTCAAGTAAGTGCCAAGCCAGTAAATTTGGCCAGGTTTTATGGTCAGCAGCAAAGAACACTAACAACGTATTGATGGATTTCAAGATAAAGTCAATTCTCTGTTGCCTTCCAAGAAGATTCAGCAGAAAAGCATAATTAGCTCTAGTCTTTACAATGGATTAATAAACTTATTTGATGTCTACATCTGGAAAGGCATCAGATTTTGACAGTTTTAGAGCAGAGGTTAATAAACCTATGATTAGGCTGTCTTTCTGATATGCCGAATGCTTCCTTTTGAAAAAGCTAACTATCTGAGTCATCAAAATCTAGCCATTTACACCTAATTCTGAATACAACAACATGACTTAATCCTTTCAAAGTTTAAGATGCACAGTTGGTTTTTGAAGTACTCTTGGTATTAAATAAGGATCAAGATCTAGTACTTGATGTTGTAAACTGTTTCTAGGGCTGGTTTCATTCCAAACAAATTCATTTCAGTCTGGAAAGCATTTGGTGTACAATCCTTTCTAATTTAAATCAATTTTGGCTCCAGGAATTACTCTGCCAGTTGGTATGCAGATGCCCAAAGATGTTGTGCCATTAGTGAAGCTAATTAGTTAAGAACAGGCTGGATCTAGCAAGCTGTTTTTAGGAACGCTGCTTCTGTGAGCTGTGATTTTGGGGAAGATTGGCACATGTATGCCTTGGAATTTATGCATCAGGCTCCAGAATGCAGCAGTTTTCCAATGCTGTAATAATCACAACAAACAACAAAGCAATGTGTGCTAAGAGCGATTGGTCATTTTAACCACATTCCAAACTTAAGCAGAGTATCTGGAGAAATTCTATAGACTTCTGGGATATTATGGGAAATAATCTGGGAACCATCAGAAAGCTTGGCTCTTGGCTCTTCAGAGATATAAAGAAAGGCAGGAACTGTCAATTATAGATGAGTGGAAAACAAGTAGGATGCCTTTTAAAATAACTTTCCCCCCTCCTTTTGTATGGAAAAATGGACAACTGGTAAAAGTGTTTGAAATGTGTCTTTTAAGAAGAACCTTGAGAATCCTTTGGAGTCCCAAATAAAGTCCCAGATATGGCAGGGGAGAAAGATGTTTCATTAGGACCACCAGAGAAAGAAAACACTTGCAGCAGATCCAGGGGTGGGCTTAAAATTTTTTAGCAAGGGGTTCTCTGCCCGGTTGCTGGGTGGGCATGGCCATGGTGGCATGGCCTAGTCGGCCTCCTCCACCATGGTGGGGGGGGGGCATTTTTGTCCTCCCCAGGCTCCGGAGGCTTTTCTCGAACCTCCAAGATAGTGAAAATGGCCTCCCCAGGCTCCAGAGGCCCTCTGGAGGCTGGAAACGGGTCTGTTTCCGGCTTTCTTGAACTTCCGGTAGGCCTGTTTTTCACCTTCCTCGAACCTCCATGCACACTTGCACTTACCTGCATCCAAAATGGGCCATGTGGAGACTCCTGGGAAGGGATGGGTGGGGTGGGCGGGGCCAGCCAGGAGTGGGATTTGGGGATTCTCCAAACTGCACAGAATCGTAGCTAGAGGTTCTCTCAAATCCCTGTGAACCCCCAGAAGCCCACCCCTGAGCAGATCCTCAAACTCTATAGAGAGCGACATGCCAGAAGAAAGGGTGGGTGGGGGAAAGGAAGCAGAGTGGTGACAAAGAAGTACTTGAAATAACTATGAAATTATGAAGAATGTGATAGTGTGGTCCTAAGGCAGATATATTAGTGGATATTCAACGCCTGGAGGAGAAAATAAGGAAAATGCTATGAAAAAAAGGAAAAGGAATGTAAACATATAACTGATAAGTCTACTTGTTAATGAGAAGAAGCAGCTTATCAGGAACAACTTAGATTCTTGCAAAAGGGGTCTCAGTGTTTACCCCATAAGGAAACCCAAGTCATAGTGTAGGTAGATAGAAATCTTTATTTTATATTGGGTTGAAGTCACTTTAACCAAGTGAATATCCTTGTTAAGCCTGGAAGCCATCTTTTGCATTGAGCCTTCAGGCCTGCCACATTTACTGCTGTGGGAAACTGGGAGGGAGGATTGTATGGAGCTGGGGAGATATATAATCATAATAACATTCCTTTCTCAGAAAGTCAAGGACAATTTGCCCTTCAGCTCGAGGGGTGTGACTCAGAGGCATCTCCAGTTGGGGTGGTGTTTTGATTGTGCCATGTTATGGGCATGTATGGTTCTAGGCAGGGACTTGGACTTTCCTTTGGATGGGGAAAACCTGGAAACTTTTCAGATTCGGGTTTTCCCAATATGACATCTCTAATAAAATGGAACTTTGAGGAATCTCGAGCCTCGGAGTCTTCTTTCATTGGGGGTGTTACTTGGAACCCTGACAATCTTCTGTACACTTTAAGTGGTGGCCTTTCTTGAACCTCTAATGGTTAATTATGATGTTTCTTTCTCCTGCCTTTCCCATGGCTTAAATGATGTTGTGTCTTGTGCTTCTCAGTCTTGGAATTAAGCAATGGCTATTGATATAATGGTAGGACGCGGTGGCTCAGTGGCTAAGACACTGAGTTTGTCAATTGAAAGGTTGGCAGTTCAGCAGTTCGAATCCCTAGTGCCGCGTAATGGAGTGAGCGCCCATTACTTGTCCCAGCTTCTGCCAACCTAGCAGTTCGAAAGCACGTAAAAAATGCAAGTAGAAAAATAGAGACACCTTTGGTGGGAAGGTAACAGCATTCCATGCACCTTTGGCGTTTAGTCATGCCAGCCACATGACCACAGAGATGTCATCGGACAGCATTGGCTCTTCAGCTTTGAAATGGTGATGAGCACCGCCCCCTAGAGTCAGGAACGACTAGCACATATGTGCAAGGGGAACCTTTACCTTTACCTTTATTGATATAATCAACTTTTCTGTCTTGAGAAATTCTAGTTTTCTTTGTAACTTGTATAATAGAACCCAAAATCTAAAGAAGCATGAAACATCCATAATTTGATTATAAAATTGAATAGAATGAGGGAGTGGAAATCACCAGACTTTTTTAGATGTATTTTTCAGCATTCTCACAGCTGAATGCCTGTTTGTATAAAACAGAAAGAGGAAAAGATCTTCAAGCCATATAACGGGCATTGCAAAATTCTATGATTACAAAAGCCAAAGAAATGTGTTTGAATGCCAAGAATGACAGGAGAGATTATTTTTAAATTGCTTAGCGAAAAAAAGACATACAAGAATAGAAAAATGGAGTAGAATCTAAACAAGGCACTACACAAATTAGTATCTTTTGAGATGAGAGCTTATGACTCCCAAAAAAGTCATACATTTTTATTGTATTGAGTTTTGAAATTCTAACCATATGTTGAAAATTAGATGGAGACTGATAGCACCTTTTCAGCCTAACAACAAAGTTGCTACTAGGCTCCTGATTTTTGGCTACCACAGACTAACATGGTCCTCCTTCTGCAATGTGAACATATGTTGGAAGCATCAACTAAAAGCAAATCAAAATCACTGAGTAAGTAAGAAAATTGACTTGATTGTTTTGGACTCCTCTTAAAAATTGAGATAGACTCACTGATTAAGAAATGCTTATATTTACTACTGTAATTGTAGCGGGTGGGTTGAATGGCCCAGTGGCTTAATGGTGAAGACATTTACCTTTCACTTGGAAGGTTGCGAGTTCAACCTTAGGTAGCAGCAGATGTTTTTCTCCTAGGGTGCAGAGAAAAAAAAATCTGCTGTGAACCCTGCATAGGCATCAGGAAGGGCATCTGGCCAGATTGTTAGATCTTTATAGAAATGACTTGTTCATACTGTTATATAGAAACAAAAAGTTGTGATCTGTTGTTTATGCCTTAAACAACAAACCCTTTACTGTAAACAAACTTAAACAAAGTTTCTACTGTAACAGAGATAATTGGAAGTCAATACTTCTTTTTCTTTCCCCATCCTTCCTCACTTTTCTTCCCCCTTTTCCCTTCCCGCTCATTGTCCTCTTATTTGCTTTTGTATTTTATATATTACAATACCCTATGACCAGGGGTGAAATGTAAAATTTGTTACTACCTGTTCTGTGGGCGTGGCTTGGTGGGGGGGGGGTAATGTGACTGGGTAGGCATGGCCAACTTTTTTAAAAAAAACTTTTGAAAGCATTTTTTCTAATGCTTTGAAAAGCTTCTGCCAATCAGGCAACTCAGCTGGAATCATCAGAGAGGCTTTTAAAAAAATACTTCTCTGACTTTAAAAAGTCTTCTCTGACGATCCCTGCTGAGTTGCCTGATCGGCAGAGAGGAATTTTTTTAAAAAATACCTGTCTGCCGATCAGGCAACTTAGCTGGGATGTCAGAGACTTTTCAAAGCATTTTTTTTAACCACCTCTTCAGCCAAGAGGTTCCAGAAAAAAATGCTTTGAAAAGCCTCTTATGATCCCAGCTGAACCACGTGATCATCAGAGGCTTTTTTTTTTACTTTTAAAAGCATTTTTTTCATCGGAAGAGGTTGTAGAAAAAAATGCTTTTAAAAATAAAAAAAAAGCCTCTGATGATCGTGGGATTCAGCTGGGCATGGTGGGGGGGGGGGAGACGAGGGATTTTTGCTACCGGTTCTCTGAACCACCCGCTGCCATTGCTACTGGATCGGATGATCTGGTCCGAACCGGGAGCATTTCACTCCTGCATAAGACTTAATAAAAATGTGATACAATAGGAAGGGCATCCTACCAGTAAATACTCAGTTCCATCCAGTTGCCCTGACTCTAAACTGAATACAGGATCATAAAAAGGGATTATTGGGTTTTTGAGTGGATTCTGTTGACAACATTCAAAGAACACCAATAGAATTATATTATATCATCAAGCAACTGTACCAAGTCATCCCAAGCAAGTAGCAGCACCATTGGCTGATCTTCAAAAGACTTTATTAGTACTTGCAAGTAGAAGTCACAAGAAATCTATTTCAGCTATATGCCACACTGGGAAGTTGAAAATACAAGACAGAAGAGAAAAACAGCAAACCACCTCTCTACAGTTACCAGGAAAATGACTTGGACATCTCCATAAAATGGTCAGGTTTCTAGCGTGATTTAAATCATCTGTGAATTATCTGTTAGACAAGGGGAATAGAGGTAGTGAATATTTACACGAATTAATAAATGAATTGGGCAATGAAAAGTAGCACGACAGACCAGATTGATGGCATCGCTTTACAACAGTTTTTGAAAGATTATTAACCAAGGATCTCCATTTAAAAGGTAGGCTTTGTTTACAACAGTAGCGTGAAAAAAGTGCTTCTGCTTAATGACTGAGCCATATAGATGTTTCACTTCTCATCTCTGAGCTGAAGAAGCTTCTTGGATGAGAAGCAAAACGTCTTCAAAAGAAAAAACAAGAAAGCCCAGTTGCCTCCTGAAAAAGCACCTTGAAAAAGCACCATCACTGGATGACTGAGAATCTCTGAGCCATATATGTTTTCCATAGGGCTCTATGGTTATAACGAAGGATGTGCTTGATATCCATCCATCCATCCATCCATCCATCCAGCCATCCATCCATCCATCCATGACCAGGTGGCTCAAGTGGCTAAGACACTGAGCTTGAAAGGTCAGTGGTTCGAATCCCTAGTACAGGTCTCCTGCTTGAGCAGGGGGTTGGACTAGATGACCTCCAAAGTCCCTTCCAACTCTGTTACTGTTACAATCCATCCATCCCTCCATTGCTCCATCCATCCATCCATCCATTCCTCCATCCATCCATCCATCCATCCATCCAGCCAGCCAGCCAGCCAGCCAGCCAGCCAGCTAGCCAGTCAGCCCACCAGCCCGCCAGCCCGCCAGCCCGCCAGCCCGCCAGCCAGCCAGCCAGCCAGCCAGCCAGCCAGCCAGCCAGCCAGCCAGCCAGCCAGCCAGCCAGTCAGCCAGTCAGCCAGCCAGCCAGCCAGCCGCCCATTCATTTGTTTAAAACATTTATATAGCCACCCATCTTGAACCAAACTCTGGGCAGCTCACATGCATGCATAGACATCTTTTCTTCTGGGACTGCCAGGACTATAAAGCTGTTATGTGTGCATATCTTCCAGACAGCCACGAGGCACCTTTAAAGTAGTCATGTCAGCATTCCAGAGAACATTATTGTTGTAATGCTCTGAGGAGAGATACTTGACCTATGGTAACACGCTTTACAAAGCACCTCTTTCAAATGCCTTGTGCAACTCTGATTAACCAAGTATGTCCCCCCACCCCACCCCGCCCCAGGAGTGGAAGGCAGTGCTCTGACTATATAAATTCTTACCAAAAGATCTAGCTATATTTCCCACCAGCACTTATAGTCCTCATGTTTCTCATGTTGTCACACACTGCTCTATTTTTCTTCCAAAAGCATATTCAGTAATCAGTTGAAAATTGCTCTTCATCATGCTTTCAAAAACTGCAAAAAGACACAAAACAAAACAAAAAAAAAAACCCACCTAATTTATTTTTTTGAAAGCCAGAAGGCAAACCTTCTGAACTTTTCTTCATTTTTCATAGGTTTCTTGTTCTTAACTTCCCAAAAATCACAGTAATTGTTATAAAGACTCCACTGCACTATTCAATTTTTGATGTCTCATGCCATTCTCTGCCACTTTCTTGCTTTTTATCCATGACTTATTGTTGATTGGAAAATATCTGGAAATGATGCAAATGGTATTTCTCTGTTTTATTGCGCTGGCAAATTATGATGTAGTGAGGTATCTGGCTACGTACGTATTTTATTTATTTTCCTACCTATTAAATGTTACCAATTGCCATCAATTCTGGAATCCATTCTTCTTTTTTCTTTTATTAAACACACAGTAGCCTCTTAAGAGAGAGATATTGGGAATTCAGCCTCTAATGCTTTCTTCATTTTTATCATTCCCACCTGGAAAGACTTTGATTTTGTAGTGATTCATAAATATACTGTACTATAAACATGAGCATATTATCTTGCTTTTTTTCCTACTGTCTTGATGGACCCATATATCTCAGTTATGATAAAACAGTGACCCTTAAGGACTGCATATTACAGCGAGAAATACAACTTATATTATATTTTCTCTCAGCAAACTTTGCTGAAATTTGGGTTTATTACAGGCAAATAACCAAGGCATGATAAAGTGTTCCACTAATGTAAGATTTCTTCTCAACCTTTAACCTCCTTATACAAGCCAAATTAAATGTTTCAAGTGAATATCTCAATTCCATTATGAATATCAGTCTTTTTTTCACCAACATTGGATGTTTAAAAATTGGTTTCTATTCCCATCATGGACAAAGTTGATGTGAACCAAGATAAACTAACTATAGTTTTCAGTTAGGCCACACATTTGTAAACTCCTGTCTAGGATCAATAATGTTCAAAAAAATATGAAAGAACTCCAAGGAAAGTTGGTAAAACTGCTGAAATTCTACATGCATGCCTTCATTCTTGCTATGAATATCACACTACCCTGTTTCACCCAAAATAAGACATCCCCTGATAATAAGCCCAATCGGGCTTTTGAGTGCATGGCAATAAGGCCAAGCACTTATTTCAGGGTTCAAAAAAATATAAGACAGGGTCTTATTTTCGGGAAAACATGGTATTCCCTTTTGGGATAAGAAATATTGTACAGAGTACAGAAAAAGAGTAAGGTAAAACATAGAACAGAATAATAGGGTTGGAAAGGACCTTGGAAATCTTCTAGTCCAACCTCCTGCCTATGGCAGGAAATCCTATACCATTCTGGACTAATGGCTGTCCTGTCTCTTCTTGAAAACCTCCATTGATGGAGCATTTACAACTTCTGAAGGAAAGCTGTTCACTGATCAATTATTCTCACTGTCAGGAAGTGTCGCCTTAGTTCTAGATTGGATCTTTCTTTAATAATCTTTTTTTTCCCCCATTACTTATTTTCCCGTCCTCAGCTGTTGTGCACATGTGAAGTGCTCCCTTTTCGGCACTTGGTGCCCCACGTCTGTGCACTCCCTTTTCAGCAGTCCATGTTGAAAAGGTTCACCATCACTGCCTTATCAGCACGCCTCTAACATTGCCATAAGCATTCATTTTACATTTAACCATAAATATATTAAATAACAAAAGGAGAATAACGCAACCTTATTTTACTGTCTACTTAATGTTAAACCATTTGCTAAGCATTCCATTTATTTTCAGAAATGCTTTCCTTCCATTGTATATCATTTTTATTATATTACAGCAGCCAGCAAACAAGCTTTAACTCTTATTTGCAAAAAGAAAGAAAAAATCGTATTTCAGACCTATTCACTTTATCATATTCTTTCTGCAAATCAACAAGCATGCAATAGACTTCATTACTCACATTTATATGTTTCTCAGTGGCCTGCTGAAGGAATAAATATTTTGTCTATACATCAACTACCCAGAATAAAGGCATTCTATACTTCTCAATTTTTGCTGACTCTCATCTCTCGTACCCATTCAATCAGATTTCTGCCAAACAATTTTCTGAATATTATTAATGGACAAATCTCCCTTTTGCTCTTGCTATCTTTCCTTTTGTGTAAGGAAGTAATAATGAATAGATGCAGATGCAGTTTTTACACACACCTTCCAAAAGGCACATTTCAACTCCATAGACAACCAAATCCATATTTTAACATTTCTCCAGCAACTTCATCTCCATCTGAACCTTCACATTCCAAATTACATTCACACAGCATTTTCTTTTTATCATTTTTCCCCCTAGGGCAATAACATTTGTTTCAATTCTACCCTTTAATATATTGTGATCATTTTAAAATACCAAATCTAGCATTCCTTTCTATTAATTTTACTCTAAACAATTCAATTTTTTTTAATTTTAAAGACCATTAAATGATGAAGAATCCTTTCCCTCTCTCTCCTTCCTTCCAGAAATATATATATATATATATATATATATATATATATATATATATGCAAAAAATTTAAATCTCGGGTGTTTTCCCGCATCATAGTAAGTAAGTTAGTTAAAAATATTTAAAATTCTGGTTAAAATCTCAGCTTAAAATCTTCTAAAATTCCTTACAGGGCACTCCGCAAGGGCCTTTAAAAACCCCAGCTAAAATCCTACCAGTACCTTAAAAGTTTTTATATCTAGCAATGTTTTGACAGGCTCACAACCCTGTCATCTTCAGGCTCTCGTTAAGCTTAGAAGCCTGTAAGGAATTTTAGAAGATTTTAAGCTGAGATTTTAACCAGAATTTTAAATATTTTTAACTAACTTATTTACTATGACGTGGGAAAACACCCGAGATTTTAATTTTTTGCACATACACACCCGCGAAAACTTGAGAAGACATTATATATCTATATATATCTATATATATCTATATATATATATAGCTATATCTATATATATCTATATATATCTATATATATCTATATATCTATATATCTATATATCTATATATCTATATAT
>WNWU01000049.1:17286366-17324191 GCA_012654045.1 Ptyas mucosa | reverse complement strand
TCTATATATCTATATATCTATATATCTATATATCTATATATCTATATCTCTATATATCTCTATCTATCTATCTATCTATCTATCTATCTATCTATGAACTGTTTGGTGTTTCTCTGCCTATGGTATTTCTCTGCCTCTTTTATCTTAACTTTTGTTTTTGGCATATATATTTTTTTGCAAATTTTTAAAGTCTTTATATATATTATGAAGTGTTATTTTCTTATTTTCATTTTTTTTTTGCAGCAATCATGTTCTAATATGCATTTTATATCTTATCCAGAATTTTTCCATATCGTGGTTCTATCAACATTTTTCATATATTTTAATTATTCTGGCTTTCTATACATCTTAATCATTCATAGATTTTTGAATAATCTAATAACTTTTTCTGTATCTACTTGTCTCATTCAGAACTACCTATTCATGCCACTTAGCAAACTCATACACCCCCCAATCCCAATATAACTCATTATTAATGTTGCATTTGTTTTTTTAAAAATGTCAATCTCAGTTCTTCTATTATCATTATTGTCAGACACTGGGAAATAACATAGAACCATCACCAATTGATAGATTCCTATTTTCACACCCCTCCAGAAGATTATATGTTATACCAATTAAACATAAATAAATCTGAAACCGTTCCTGGATGTATAAATTGTTTGTTTTCTTTATAGTAGAATTCATTTTCTTTTTTTTTCTTTTTCTTTTTCATTGTTTATTTCATTGTTGTATTATTTTACTTCTGTTTGCTTTCAATTCTTCCTTAATGTTGTAAGCTGCCTTACAACATTAGCCCCATGGCAAGATAGGTGGCAAATAAATTTAACAAACAAATAAATAAAATTATGAGTTGAACAGACTTATGAATTTCATTTAAAAAAAAAAAGGCATTGACTCCACCACAGAAAATGAGGCCTTTTTTTACTTCTCATCCGATTTTCCTAGTTTCACAAACAAATTACTTTTATTTATTTTATTACACTGGGTATTTCATCTCTATACGAGCCGTGGTGGCGTAGTGGTTAGAATGCAGTACTGCAGGTTAATTTTGCTGACTGCCGGCTGCCTGCAATTTGGCAGATCAAATCTCACCAGGCTCAAGGTTGACTCAACCTTCCATCTTTCCTAGGTCAGTAAAATGAGGACCCAGATTGCAGGGGACAATATGCTGACTCTGTAAACCAGTTAGAGAGGGCTGTAAAGCACTGTGAAGCAGTATATAAGTCTAAGTGCTATTGCATGTTCTTTCCAATTCATCATCCTCTTTTAATGACCCCATAATCCCTTGCAGGGTGGAGTCTGGGCAACTGAATGGAACTGAGTGTTTATTGGCTGGATGCCCTTCCTGTTGCCAATGCGGAGTTTTTTTCCCAGCAGATATATTCCCACTGTGCCCAGAGAGAGATCTGCCTCTACCTAGGATCGAACTCACAGCCTTCTGATTGTGAGGCAAGAACTCCACCTCTAGGCCACCGCACCACTCATATTTTTCCCAATTGCTCCTCTTTTATTAGGAATGACTATTTTCTATACACAGTGTCCTCATCAAATGAACCTATGGATATTAATCACTGCTCTTATTTGCCTTGGTTAATCAAAGCTTTCCCGTAGCATTATTTTCCATGTGTGCCTTTGAGTGAGTGTTGACTCCTCATCACCAGTTTGGCAAGACTAGTAAGATAGAAAAACCCTTTATCAGATTCATTCCACAACCAGCATTTATAAGAATTATGGGAACAGTATATTAGCTAACATTCAGTGCAATCAAAAACCAACTTTATATTATTAATCATCATGCTATTCCATGCAAGCTAGGATCTAGAATAGTGTCTTTCAACTTTGGCAACTGAAAGAGGTATGGACTTTAACTCCCAAGATTTCCTAAGCAGGTAAAATAAGAGGCACCAGCAAAAACCAGATTTCTACAATATTGCTGATTTTTGTCCATATAAGGTATTCAGTATAAATTATCTTTAATTAGGAAAAATTTTAAGAAGCTTACACAGTTTATATTATTAGCAGAGAAACAATAAAAGTACAAATGGAATCAGTAAATCATAATAATGTAGGTTTTTTTGGTTTAATTAGATTACCAAGAACAAAACATTGTGCACTAGCAAAATAATTTAACATTAAATAGAGCAATTTGACAAAGAATTACTTGGAAAAGTACATTAGAAAACGTTGAGTAAATTATTTAAAGAAGTTTAGGACAAACAAGTGCAGGGCATAATGCCATCTAAGGATCAAGTTGATAGAAATAAATACACTCTAAAATTAGTAGTCAGGTTCACTTCAGAGCTATCACTTCACAAACTATGAATTGCACAACTCTGTAGAGACTATGTAGAGGCGCTTTTTAAAAAAGACAAAAAGGATATTAAAAATTCAGAAGGATGAAACCAATAGTCAGGAAGAATGAAGAAAAATTGTAAAATAGATAAAAGGCATATTAGAATGGAAAGAGAAAATTGAAATAGATATTTGTATCAAGAGATACTAACCACATCTCTAAAAGGTTTTGAATACTGCAAAAGCAAGAGATCACTGAAGGATGAAGCTGAAATTTTTCAAGATGGAATAAGTAATGAACCCAAGAAATAAGAGGAGAAGACTGAAACTCTTCAATTAACTTTCCTTCTATATGCTGCATAGTATTTATGAGGGAACAATGATATCATGTCATCCAATATTATCTGGGTGTATAAGGTCCTGAAGGTTTTCAAAATCTATGAAGGAGAGATATTGTATTTGGACAATCCACTGAGCATAAAGTCTGGAAGATGGAAGATAAATTAGTTCAGGATATATGCAAATACTAAATTTTACCTTTGAGAGGTAGTTTTGGTGTTGTGATAAAACACCAGGGTAGAAACCAAGAGCCTATGATTTCTTACACACACCTTAGGCACAAAGCCATCTGAGTGACCTTGGGGTAGTCATTCCCTCAGCCTTAAGAAGGAACAATGGCTTAGAAACCTGGCTTAGAAAAAATAAGGCACTTGTCCAAGGAGTCAACAAGAATCTGCTGACTGAATTAAAGGTACCCCTCACTACCACCACCTAAATTCTACCTTTAATTATTATTATAGTTTTTCAGTGGTTCCCTATATTCTTATTATATTGTATTATATGTATCATACTGTATTATCCAGTTGGTCCCTTAAATATGGTGGTTCTGATGAGAGGGTGGTTGATAATAATAAGCTGTAAAAGTGTAACTAAGATTTTAAAGATGTAAATATTGAATAAAAGTAAATTTTTAAAAGAGAGAGGGGGGGGGGTTGAATTTCTACCCTCAGACTGGATTCTCATGATCATGAACAATTTGCCATGTTATTGTTATTTTATCTACTTTATCTTCTTCATTTTATTTTATATGCACATTTGTATTTTTTTAAAAAAAAATCTAAGATGCTTGTCTCCATCCATCACTATTGTCCTTAACAAAGTAAAGCTATTTCTTTTTCTCCAAATCCCACACATTTTATTATTACCGACATTTAGTCAATGTCACCTTTTCCTTGTTTTTCAACAATTATTTCATTGTAATTTAGAATTAAAGCCAACCAGAGTCACGCTGTGGGGGAAACAGGCGACATACAAATATAATGAATAAATTAAATAAATAAAATGTGCAATGCCTTAAGTCATTTTTGTTTTTGCTTTGGGTTTTTTGAGCTTCAAGAGGTAACCTGGAAGCATAACTATAGTAGTGGTGAAATCCAATTTTTTTTTACTACCAGTTCTGTGGGCATGGCTTGGTGGGCATGGTGTGGCTTGGTGGGCGTGGCTTGGTGGGCATGACAGGGGAAAAATACTGCAAAATCTCCATTCCCACCCCACTCCAGGAGAAGGATACTGCAAAATCCCCATTCCTTCCCCATTCCTGGGGGAAGGATATTGCAAAATCTCCATTCCCACCCCACTTTGGGGCCAGCCAGAGGTGGTATTTGCCGCAAACTACTCAAAATTTCTGCTACCGGTTCTCCGAAGTGCTCAAAATTTCTTCTACCGGTTCTCCAGAACCTGTCAGAACCTGCTGGATTTCACCCCCGAATTATAGACTCCAGACATCATCTACCCAGTGAACCGAAAGCTGTTACCAAACTGTAACATAACAGATGTGAAAATCATTGAATATATGAAGATAGTCATATTAGTTAACTAAATTTTAATTACATTTCAACAACATCATTTTATGGCCCTCTCCAGTATTTGGATTATTATGATTAATAATATTAATCGATTTACAGCTTCCAGGATTTATGTGGATCTCAGTACCAATGCTAACCAAAGCTTCATATGCCAAACAAGTGAGTAAAAAAAAAATCATACAGGAGTTTGGAGAAGTTCCCACTCTTTTCAAATATTATTTCTTGGCAGGATTATATTACTCGGCTGGTAGTTGAATTTCTATTTCCACATTTTTTTAAAAAACAAACAAATAAAAGAAGAGTTTGCTTATTGCCAAGCTAGTAGCTTATAGACTTGTTTATTTGAATATAACATTTTCCAAATGATTCTTCAGAAACTGGTTTATACTGCCTTTTTTAAATAAAATAAAATATTTTTTTAAATTAAGCACAAATCAAAACATGTTAAGTAAACACAGTAAATAAAAAGCACTATCAACAGTCCCTTTATGTTTAAGAATTTAATTCCACAAGACTCCAAAGAATTTTTTTAAAAGAAATATTTCAGCCTCTCTTTAAAAGAGGTAATTTCCCAGAAAGGACATTTCACAGTTCTGGTCTAGGGAACCCAACTGAGGAAAATTAGCCATTATTTATAATATTATAACAATAAAACACCCACACAAATACAATTTCTCAAGCAAATCTTCACTAATTTATTTTAAAATGTGTAAAATGTGGTAAAGGAGAGAATTATTAGAGGAAATGTATTTCCTTAGAATTAATTTAAAAGACTGTTTAGCACTTCAAATCTTGTTGTATTGTCTGGAAACACATTCACCCCTTTTAAAGTAGATCTTCCTGGTTTATACCTCTTTGCACACCACCACACTTGGACAGTTGTATTCTAAAGTTTCTTCTGAACCAACTTCATGGGTGAGTTTTTATTGGGAATGCATTCCAATAATCAAATTGATCTATTTATTCGCCCCAGGTATAAATAACAGAACAGAACATTAGTTCGTTTTGAGGCAAATCAAGTTTGCCAAAAGAGTCAGAAGTGCAACCTGTTTCTCATGACTGCATAGAGCACATTTTTCTATGTGCTTCCTTTCCCTTTTCTCTAAAATCTGCAAATTGAATCTCTTCTGTAGAATTTCAAGCCACAACGGGGCAAGCTTAGCATTTGTTTCTCAGAGACTTTTGGAAAAAGGCCAGCAGGCTCGCTTGTCAAGTTTATAGGTAAAGGTAAAGGTTCCCTTAGTCATTCCCAACTCTAGGGGGGCGGTACTCATCTCCATTTCAAACCCAAAGAGCCAACGCTGTCCGAAAATGTCTCCGTGGTCATGTGGCTGGCATGATTAAACACCAAAGGTGCATGGAACACTGTTACCTTCCCATCAAAGGTGGTCCCTATTTTTCTACTTGCATTTTTTACATGCTTTCGAACTGCTAGGTTGGCAGAAGCTGGCACAAGTAACAGGAGCTTACCCCATTACATGGCACTAGGGATTTGAACTGCTGAATTGCCAACCTTTCCATCGACAAGCTCAGTGTCTTAGCCACTGAGCCACTGCATCTCTTTTTGTCAAGTTTATAGCTTTGGGTTAATAGGACAACCAGTCCTGTCTGTCAAATAAGTCGAATCTAACATAGCTTGGGTTTGCAATAAGTGCCATTTCCCATTGTCCATTCTCAGAAGGATATGGTATGCACAGTGAAAGGCTTATGGTACACTAGGAATTCGCAGGTTTGGGGGATTATTGGCTAGACTCTGAAGTTTTAACAAGAATAGTTCTTTCCCTCAAGTTATGGGAAATTTGACATCTTTTTAATAATTGGATCCTACTGAAGCAGACAAATCATTTTGGAGAATTTGGCTGATCTCAAATAGCTGAGCACATTTGAACCCGGTTAGTAATTGGAGTGAGAGCCAGTTTGATATAATGGTTAAGGTATCAGGCTAGAAATAGGATACCACAAATTCTAGTCCTTCCTTAAGCACAAAGCCAGCTGGGTGACCTTGAGCCAATAACTTTTTTTTTCAGTCCTAGGAAGGAAGCAATGGCAAACAACTTTTGAAAAATCTTGCCAAGGAAACTGCTGGGACTTGTCCAGGCAGTCTTAGAAACTGGACGCAATTGAATGGAAGAAAAAAATAAAGTAATTGGAGGTGAGAGCCAAACAAGGAAAACCCAGAATTGTAAAGTAGACTGGAAGATGGAACAACTAACCAGAAGAAGACAGCAAACCACTTTAGTTACAACATTTCTTGACTCTCTGGTAAGCACAAGGAAACCTGCAAGTATCTGATAAGTAGTCTCATTGTTAAGGAGCAAGGAATGAAGCAATTATGAAATAAGTTCTGCAACTGCTATGTATTAACTGCAAGCCCTATTTAGAGTTAATAATGCTTACGCTTTTTTTTCCTCCTCCCACTCAAGGAGCACAACAGACTTGAAGGCACAGTGGGTTTTTTGTTTTGTTTCGTGTTTTTTTAACAAAGGGATAGTTTTTTTTCTTCATAGTTTTGATAATTGTCTAGTTGTCTAGTTTATGCTGTTTGCTCTGAGCGTGTGAGAAAGAAGTTTCACATCTGTAATGCTGTTAAGAGAAACTATTGCGTTTATAAAGGCTCCAGGAACCAAGAAAAATTCAAGATCACCTTTAGCATTTTACATAGCTTCAATGTATGCTCTATCCAACACTTGAAGTCTAATGTCTTTTCAGGGTCTCCAGATACCTAAATTAGCAGTTACCCATTTATTTTTCATCCTTTTTTTAATTTAGTTTACTAAATAAAATTTGTGTACTTTTCATTTAGTTCAGTGACTTCGTTTAGCCCATTAGCATACATTATTTATTTAAATTTATTAGCTGCCCACTCCAATGAACTCTGGTTAACCTACAAAATTAGATAAAAACATAAAAACCGCTATAAACAATTGACAATTTTTTATCTTATGAAAAATATTTTTAAAAAATAAAAATACAAACTAAATATACAAACTACAAAATGAAAAACTATTTTCTATTTTATACTTGCTAATAATTACAGGATTACCAATGAATTCACTTCTTGCCCATTTCTTCAAAATGAACAATTGAAGCTTTGTCTGGTGTCCATATAGAGGTAGAGTAGAGTAGAGTAGAGTAGAGTAGAGTAGAGTAGAGTAGAGTAGAGTAGTATAGAGTAGCATCAAGGGTGAAATCTACTTACCTTCCCAACTGGTTCGGAAATGCATGCGCTTGCTTCACTCACGCTCGCACATTACGCATGCGTACCAGCCCTCTGCGCATGTGCCAACCCTTCTGCGCATGTGCAAAAGGTAGAAAACAGGTTTCTTCCTGGTTAAAACCAGGAAATAACAATGACCGTGTGGGTGGGCAGAGCCTTGCCCCGCCATCACTACCAGTTCTCCGAACCACTGGCTGCCATCACTACCGGTTCGGCCGAACAGAGCCGAACCAGAAGCATTTCACCCCTGAGTAACATATATCTTAGAGTGTCTATTGAGGCATTACCACATGGACATGGGAGACATGTCTAGGAAAACATGGATTACTTTCAAAATGTCCAAAAAGGACTGCTGAAGGTAATCCATCCAGTCTGGCTAAAGGGAAAACCTTACAAAATTTCAGAATCATAATAGATAATAAATAAAACCAAAGTCTTTCAGAGGAATCTGATCAATAATCGGTGTGACAACTTGCTTAAATTTTACCCAGGACAGAATCCTGAGGAACCCAACTGTAAGCTTTCCTCAATGTAGATGTAATTCCATTGAGACTACAAGCTGAGTGCAACTGATCAGCTAGCTGCAAATCCATCTGATAGTGGTACTGTCTACCCTAGAATGCTCAATCTTACCAAGAAGTTGGCTCTGGTCTATTTTGTCAAATGCCTTATTGAAATCTAAGTTTATTCTAACCAATAAGCAAAAAGTGAATGTGTGCAACATGACCTTTTCTTAACTAACCTATGCTGGTTTCTAATAATCATCTTGTTCATTTTTACATGTTCACAAACCCATTGCTTGATTATCTTTTCCATGATTTTCCTAGGCTTTGATGTCAAGCTGATTGATCTATAATTTCCTGAATCTACTTTTATCTATTTTCTATTTGTCCTCAATTTAAGGTTATTATTTATATAAACCAATTTATATTATATATAACTATTTATAAATGTTAATGCATTAAATACATCTACATTAAATTATTTTAAACTATAAGAAATTATGTTGAAATGTTTATTTAAATTTACATGAGGGGGGTTGTCCACTGCTCAGATTATGATGAACCATCTAATCTATCTAGCCACAAGGGATACATTCTTGGCTGCCTATCTAAACACAAAATGATTGGCAGACTTTATCTGGTTTTGGAATAAAATGAACCTGTTATAGATTAAAAGAACACTTTTTTATCTATGTGCAAAACAAATAATTAAGATTGTATATTGAAACATATTATATCACAGGTATTACTTTGCCTTTGTGCTTATAGTTTTCAATGTTTATTCTGTCCCATTCTATTTTCAAAATATTTTATATTAAACAAATGAAACGATAAACCGCCTTTTACTGAGATAGTCAATAATTAAAATGAAAAGCACCATAACATCAAGTGATAGTGTTCATGAATGTAGATCTGTGCTACAGCTGCTTTTTTATTCTTTCCCATCCAACCAAATGCTGGAGAAAAAAATGCTTAAAATCCACTTGGGATTCAGTCTGTCACCTGGATGGTTCTCCAAAAACTGAATAGAATGAGGTCAAATCTGGTGAAAAAGACTGAGTTTGAAAATGAGTCAGACCAGGCTGAGGGTTATTGGAAAAACACACCCCAATTTCTCCTCCACACACAGCATTTATCCCTATTGGAAAGAGAGTTGGACAATGGGTTTGATGCTACTAACTGTTCTGCACTGATATGTTTAGAATGGGACAGAGATTCATATTATATTGGTTGGACATTTTTCTTTTATCAGTTATCCTAGGTGCCTGTGCTGCCCTGCTCCTCAAGGCAAGAGTTCTACAGGTGTTTAAAGCCCCCAAACAGGTCCTTGGAAACATCTGGATTCCAAGCTTAGTACAGTAAAAGTCACTAGGTAACCAACTCCAATGGGCACACACAAAGCAGTCCAGGAGTCAAACAGGCCAGGATACAAAGCATGATCACACACTAAGCATGGAACTGGGCATGTTGCTCTAGCAACACTCAGGTTCTTAGGGCGGGATTAAGTATGCTGACAATGCTGATGCAGCCCTTCATGAAAGGTTTAGCTGACCAGTGTTGTGCCTATCTCCTCTCTGCTCTACATGTCTTTGGATCAGGAGGAGGAGTGGACTCCACCTCCTCCTCATTTCTAACAGGCAGCAGCTGTTCCCAGTCCGTGCTTGGAGCCTCCTGGCCAACTTGCTGCAGCTGCGGCTCACCTCCTTCAGCTTCAGCCTATCCCCTCATCTGATTGACCCAGCTGAGGCTGCCTTATCAGGCTAGGATTCTCGGATACCTGATCCTGACCAATACTTGGCTCCACGCTTTTCTCTGCATAATCAAACTGACCCTGCTCCTCTGAACTCACATCTGGAGAGTGGTCCAGGAGTAGATCCATGACAATGCCATGAATGAGACCACCTGCTCACATTGAATCCTCCTATCCTATACAATCGGTTAAATTAGGCCTTGCTAAGAGGGTCCCATTTCTGAAAGAATTCTATCTGCAGGGGATCCAATGGTCAATGGTCCTTCTTCTGGAACAATGTACCATAAGAACTGTGGAACTGTCTATTTGTCTTCTCCCTAATGAGCTTCTGAAAAGAAGTAAAAACTTGGTCTGGAAGAGAGCATTTGCAAGATTGTGTGTGTGTACATGAGCTTTACTTCTACCTTTTAGTCCTTTTGTGGAGTAGAGTGCAGTGGTGGGATTCAGCCAGTTCGCACCACTTCGGGAGAACCGGTTGTTAACTTTCTGAGCAGTTTGGCAAACTGGTTGTTGGAAGAAATCATTAGGGCAGAGAACCGGTTGTTAAATTACTTGAATCCCACCACTAGTAGAGTGGTAAAGAAATATATTATTAATAAACAAATTAATACATCATAAAGCCTTAAGATCTTGGTAGTGGATTCTAAAGAGGCAGGACAATCCAATTGCTGACAATTTTTTCTATCCTATTTCAATACATTTTGATAAAGATACTCGGGAATAGTTTTGATTTCTGTGGAGTTGGGCAGCCAAGTACTTGATGCTTTCTAAGATGCTGTGTCTCTTAGTCACATGACCCAACAAACCACATGGTGCCAACCTTAGGATTCTTGCTGTAAGCTATTGCACAAAGAAAGATGTAAGATATTACTTAGTTACACATTTACCTCCCATAGTCTTGTAAATGGTTTGGAAAGAATTCCAGGAGTTATGTTATTCATGTTCTCATTTTTTTTCACATTCTAACAAGCTCAAATGCTTAAGCAGATAGGAGTTTAAACATTTTAATCTCAGTGGCACCCACTGACTTGCCTAAAACTGCCTAGCACTTCCCATTTGCAAATCATCATATTTCAAAATTGTATTTGACTATACCAGACATTTAATGGAATTCCTCTACCTGATAGCCAGTATCCTGGACAAAAAGACTTACTCGGAGTTTGTATTTAAAAAGCAGGATGTCTTCTCTTTGTAGAATAGATTCAACTTCCTTTGCTGGAGAAAAGCAACAGTTCATTATGGAAATAGTTAGTACTCCATCTCAATCTCTTCAACTAAAGTACCAATGTAGATCATGGGTGTCAAACACAAGGCCCAGAAGCCAGATCCAGCCCATGGGGTGCTTAGATCTGGCCCACAGGGAAATAGCAAAGGACTGTCCCACTGTGCCTGTGGCCCTCCCAAGCTCCATTTTCACTGGCAGAGGGTTGCAGGAGGCCATCGCAACCAAAAACGGAGCTCGGGAGCTGTTGTGGCTCCGACCCCCGAGCCCATCATATCGGAGGAAGAAGGCTCCGAACATGAAGGAGAGGAGCCGGCCAGGCCTCCCTCCCCCGGCCCCTCCTCTCTGACAATTCCTCAGGTGTTGGCTGAAGGAGAGGAGATTGGCCAGGAGCCAGGTGTTTCCGATCGGTCGGAGAGTGATGAGGGAAATAAGTTGTGGCTGGACCCACGTTAGCGTAGGCGTGCTAAACGATCACAGCAGAGGAGGAGGTGTGCCAGGGATTAAGCAGAGTCACTGGACCACACCCCACAGGCTATATAAAGGAGGGGGGTGGCCATTTAGATTCTGTGACGGACAAAGTTAATTCTTGCAAGCTTCTTTGGTGCAAAGCCTCAGTCTGCTGAAGGATTGTGAATTGGACTGTTTTTTCCCAGCCGGTGTGTATTGCATTTGTTATCTGGTGGAGGAACACCCCCCTTCTTGTTACAGTAAAGAACTTGGCAGCCGGTTCCCGTAGAGCTGCCAAGCCTCTGATAACGGACCGTTTGTGTGTGCCAATTATTTAACCCTCGACTGTCTGTGTGGGTTTGTGCATGTGGAGGACGGGGACAGAACAGGAGCCCATTTTCTCTGGCAGAACGCTCAGGCCACCATAGGTGTCCCCAATACCAGTGATGTAGAGCTGGCCATGCCCACCCTTGCCACACCCACTCTGTCCCCCCTGATGTGGCCCGCAATGAAATCAAGTTTGACACCCCTGATGTAGGTCATTTCTTTTTGCCCTGTTACACAGAAAAGGCTTCTATGGACTTGAAGATTTGTGCAGAAGACTGTCAAATGCCAACAAACCTATGACTTTAACATGATACCTTTACACTAGGCACTGAGTCTAGAAGCAGGATAATGCCTTGATGTGCAAAGCTTCAACAAGGGGTTGCCTTGTTGAAGACTCACTTGAAGGGAGGTAACCTTTCAAGGCTACTTAGTTCACATGCATCATTTATCACGGTGACATTGCCTCTGAAATATTACTTCGTCGAAACCTTTCTGAAGTATAACCACACACTTGAACACTCAAGACTTCCACGATGGCATAGCCAATCTATTAAAGGACATGACCACATGTTTTCCCCTACCCCCATTTCCTACATGAAAAAGCTGGAGGGACATGCAGCTGAACCTCAGTTCAAGAGTATTCTTCATCTTACCTAAGAGAAACAGAAGAAGGTAAACATAATCTGTAAGACACTTTCCCCAGTTTTCCATATTTCGGGACAGGTAGCCATTGTGTATTGACTGCCCCATTTATCAACCATTCACAGTTAGACAGTGATAAACAAGTAACCAATTCTCACATTGACAACCTTCATGGATCTGTAAAGCTAAGGAAGCCTGAAGTAAGATCACAAGAACAGTTGCAGTTTCACTAAGTGACTGCTTCATTAATAATCAAATTGGCAGTCCTAGTTGCAGTCGCTAAGCAAAGACTACCTTTATTTGCTGGATCTATGATATACATATCATTTTATCCAGGGGTGGTATTCACTTACTTTCACTACTGGTTCACAAATGTGAGCGTGCATGTACATATGCTTCGCTCACATGCAACACCTCCGTGCATGCACAGGGCCTTTGGCGCATGCACAGAGTGTGACAAAGGTGGATAAATGGGACGTGATTATATTCAGGCGGGTGGGCGGAGCCTCCCGCAGCCGCCGCTACCAGTTCACCTGAACCGGATAGAACTGGCTGAATACCACCACTGATTTTATCCCACAGTAAGGCCTAAAGTTCAGGCATTTAGGGAGCCAAAAATTTCCAAAACAAATATTTTATAGTGGAATTTGGAACAGTTAGAGGGAATTTCTGTATGTATTTAAATATATATATGTAGTATATTATATGAGTAGTGTGGTGGTCTAGTGGTGAAGATGCTCACCTACCACTCAGAAAGTTGAAAGTTCATTCCTAGGTAGAGAAAAGATGTTTGTCTCCTAAAGCACAAAGAAAAAAATATCTGCTGTGAACTCCACATGGTGTGGTGTAGGGTTTCCTGCCTAAGCAGTGGATTAGAAGACCTCCAAGGTCCCTTCCAACTCTGTTATTTTCCATTCCATTCCATTCTTTTCTATTGCATGTGATTTAGTTGGTACGGATCTGTGTTTAGTTGATACAGATTTAGTTTCATTTTGATTTTGTTTAGTGTAGGTTTGCTGTTATTTGTGCATGGAAAGATGGGAACCTAAGTCAAAAGCTTTGACCGCATTGAGCAGCAGTTATTGTCCAATAAAATATCGATTTATCATTAGGGGAGAAAAAAGCATATATTATTGTAAATAGTACATTTTGTACATATTTTTTCACGCTGCATTGTAGCATAAAACATTAGGGTAAATTACAAACTTTTACAGATTGTATACCTGAATATTATATTAGAATGCCACAACTTTGCATAATTTTTTATGTTGCTGCCCTGCTCGTATTTATTAGGCCCATTAAATATTTAGAAGTAATTCTGTGGTCCTTGTAGAATATCATATAATGTACAAGATGAATTTTAAAAAGGGTCCAGAGTAATAACTGAAGGCCTCTTTAACCCATGATAGGAAGTTTCTTATTTTAACATAGGAGTGTTTCAGAAAATGCTCAGGCTCAAATATGATACCAAAATAACTTCGCAGTTTGGTTCCTGTGGCTATAGGCAAGAATGTTAAAATGAAATTGCTTCCTGTTTTTAAATTAAACATACTTAGCTTTTAATATGCAATAATCTCTAAACTTATAAATACTGTAGCCTCTCAATAATTACTCCCTTAAACCCGATATTCCTAGCACTCAGCCCTATTAATCAATTAAAACTGGTTAAATAGCAATCTTCCTTTATCATAAGAAAGTACCAAGGTTCTTCTTCTTTAGTAACTCTTACATCCAGTAGTTGGTACAAGAAACATATTTCTGGTCTTTGTAGTTACATTATCATATCAGTCAGGAGTTATGCCTGGGGTATAATCAATATAACTCCTCCACCTCTCAAAGAGTTTAAATATTTTTCCCTAAATTACTTTCCCTTTTCCTTTTTAAGAGCTGGCTTGATGCACTAGAAACCAGGAAAATGTGAGTTCTATATACTGTATATTGCAGAAAATATTCAAACCCCCTTCATTTTTGACAATTTTGTTATGCTGCAGCCTGATTCTGCAGTTGTTGAAATTCATTTTTTTCTCATTAATCTACGCTCTGTATCCCTAATGAAAAAGTGAAAACAGAATTTTATAATTTTTTTTAAATTAAATATTTGTGCACATGCTGAGGAGATTACCCAAGCTGGGTGATCACCCTGAAATCATGTTTCCCTGAAAATAAATACTAATAAGTACTAATACTTTTATTATATTTATTTATAAGCACTGATGTCTATGTATATTGCCTTACATTGTCTATTAAAATTGTCTGTCTGTCTGTCTGTCTGTCTATCTAGCTATCTAGCTATCATCTATAATTAGAATTAAGTTTAAAATTTAATATATACAACTAATTTTAGTTAATTGAATAACTGAAACACTTTTTCTTTCTTTATTAATCTTTTTTCTTCCAATTGACTCATATTAACAAAACTGCCATCATCATCATATTAAAGTGTATAAGGAATATTTTTTTTTTGTAAAAAGTTTTTATTGGTTAAAAATATACAATATTATAGTTTACAATATGTTGAATTTTCAATATCTTTATAAAAAGATATTTCAATTATTATTCTCTTTTTTTAAGTTCTCACACAACAGACATTATTATGTTAAATCAAAACAAAACCCAATGGACTCCAAATCTCTTTCTAAAAATTCACCCAACATTTTAACCATCACTTCTCTCAAATTTTCTTGGTCAAGTTGTTCCACGTTTTGAAACCTGAGAAAATAAGACATCTTATCCAATTGTAAAGTTAACATTGCGTTTCCTCTCCCTTCTTCCACCCTCTGGAGTGCCCGTACCTCCCCCTCCAGACCCCCCATCTTCTTCTTATTTTGCTCTGCCAGCTGTTGAACATCATTTAAATCTTTTTTCATAAGTGTCATTTCAGATTTAATTTCAGATAATCCTTTTTGCAAATCATCCAACTTGTCCAACTTCTGATCCAATTTCGCCAGTCTTTCCAAAATTTTTTCCATGTCAGCTGCTGTTGATTTATGACCCTTAGCCATCTTGCAGTAATAGAAGATGAAAAATCCCAAAAGGCAAACCTCCAGGAAAGAAAGAGGGATTGACAGTCAATGTAATTTTTCAAATATCCACCAGTGGGCGCTCACAGGAGCAACGAGTCCGGAGTATAGAGTAGGTCAAACAGGAAGCCTTAGAGGAGAATGTTGTCTTCAATCATAAATAAAGAAGCAGGAAGTCGGACCGCTGCCATAGCTCACCACCGGGAAGAGAGGCCACCAGACCTCTCCAACAAATTCTGATACAGCCATCCTCAGAAGAAAAGTCAACAAAGTAAGGGGTTTCCTTCCATTTCTTTCCCCCTACTTCTCAGCCACGGCACCTTTCCAGCTACAGGGGGGGACTCCAACCCCCCCCCACCTCCAGGATGCCTGCTCAACTCTCCGGTCGATCAGCTCGGTCCGCTGTGCCTTATGGATAAACGCCGGTCCCCTTAGGCGCTGCGGCGCCTCCGCGGCCTCAGAAAAGGCTGCCGATCGCCTCCCACCCCCTCTGGAGCCTCGGGCGCGCCAGCATCGGCCTCCCGGCCCCTGGATGTGAGGCAGGGGACCCCTGGCGAGCCGCCCTCAAATGGAAAATGCCCCAGAAATTGGGGCGTTTGGCCCAAAGGGCCTCCAGATGGGGGGGATCAGACACTGGGGCCAGAGCTAGCCCGATCAGTGTCCGTAGCCCGCGGGACCGGAACCGGAAGTCTATAAGGAATATTGAAGATGCTTGTAATACCTGCCAATCTGGGGTACAGATTTTATTTTTGACAGTTTTCTTTTCCTTCCTTCCTTCCCTCCCTCCCTTCTTTCCTTCCTTCTTTCCTTCCTGAAATATTTTAGCATATTCCATCCAAGTTTGCCATATTCCTTTTCATTTTATATTTTTGTGACATACATTAAAAATGAGTAGGGATTCAATTACATAGTTTCAGCCAACTTCTTTGACCTCCCATCCTAGCCCACTGCAGACATCCTTTTAATATGAGACGTTAAAGATCTATGTTATTTTCTAAGAAAAAATGTTTATTTGTTTTTCTAGAGCCTCGTATTTTTCAAAAGCATTAGTAGCTTTTATAGAAAACTTGGAATGGAAAGGAATATGTAAATTATTTTAAATATGTAAGAGAACTATGATTTTGATCAGTGGATAGACAGCTGACAGGGGAGGAAGAAGGAACTGAGAAGGAAGATTGCTTTTTAATATCTTATTGGATCATAGTATCTCCTGCTGGAGGTAAATGCTGAAGTCATTTCAGACAAAGTTCTACCTACTAATTTCAATTTGGTTAACATTGTAGTCCTTTTATACCTGGCAAGGATCCTACTGTGATTTCCAATTATAGACCTCCTTCTTCTATTAACGTAGATGGTAAGATTTTAAAAATTACTTTATCCTGTAGATTTCAGTTGGCTCTTGTTTCTCTTTTGCTTTTAATGCAATTTCACATTTTGATAGAGTTATTGATACATAAATCCATTTCTTCTTATATAATACCATATAAACACCAACAAGGGTATGAAACTAGATGTCCTCTATAGTCTTTCATTCCTGATTTCTGTGGTTCTGTATCTATTTTTTGTTTTAAAAAAGATTTCTTTATAAATAGCTCAAGGTGGCAAACATATAGTAGTATCCTTTACTCCTCCTACTTTTGACACAACAACTCTGTGAGATGTATTAGATTGAGTGAGAGAGTCAGGGGTGGTATTCAGCAGGTTCTGGAGAACCGGTAGCGGAAATTTTGAATAGTTCGGAGAACTGGCAAATACCACCTCTGGCTGGCCCCAGAGTGGGGTGGGAATGGAGATTTTGCAGTATCCTTCCCCTGATACGCCCACCAAGCCGTGCCCACCAAGCCACGCCCACAGGACTGGTAGTAAAAAAAAATGAATTCCACTACTGGAGAGAGTCACTGGTCCACAGTCATTTGATACAATAAAGTTGATACATTACTTTCATGCAGATGAACAGCTGCACTTGGCATACTGGTTACTCACAAAATAATAGTAGAAAAAGATAGATTATCATTGAACAGGTACAAACAAAGCTTCATGGATTGAGATAATGATGTGCTGTAAACACAAAACAAATAAACAAAGGTACATACAGCAAGAAGCAAGGATCAGTTCTTTGTTTTCAAAGAATGCCTGGATTCCTTTAAAATTATGTATGTATATGTAAAATAAAGTTTTAATTGCTCATTACTGTCATAATTGTATACTCTTCTAGAATCAGATTTAGTTAAGCAACCTTTCAGCTTAACAAAACAAGAACAGCATGCTATTAAGTCAACTGTATGCTTTAGAAAATCTTGGTCACAAGTCAATATGCATAGTGAGTGATAGTCATTTAGCCATCTGTATCAGGTGAAGAGGTTAAACCTATTGCATCTTTCTCTGCTTGGTGCATACCTAAAAGGTGCGTAATACCATTTAGCTAGAAATGTGGCAAAAACAACACCATCCAGACTTGTTAATCTTTCGACGGAGCAAAGCAAAAGAACATGTTTAAAGGATATTTAGGTAAATCTTGATTGCTTTTATAGGTAATACAGTGATTACCTCAGTATTTAAATCAAATGTAGCAGATACAATTTGAATTTAAAATGCCTTATATAACAGTAATTCCTGGTTCTCAGACCCAAAGGCTGATCCCCTCCTCCTCCTCCTCTTCATTTTAGCTGAAGCTATGTACCAAAAGCTGAATAATAATATACAGAATAACAGAGTTGGAAGAGACCCTTTAGGTCATCAAAGTCAACCCCCGGCTCAAGCAGGAAACCTTATACCATTTCTGACAAGTGGCTGACCAGTCTCTTCTTGAAAGCTTCCAGTGATGAAGCACCTACAACATCTGAAGGCAAGCCATTTCACTGGTTAATTATACTCACTGTGAGAAAATTTCTCCTTATTTCTAGATTGAATTTCTCCTTGATCAGTTCCAAGCCATTGTTCCTTGTCTGGCTTTCGGGTGCTTTGGAAAATAGGTTGACCCCCTCTTCTCTGTGACAGCCCCTCAAATATTGGAACACTGCTATCATGTCACACCTGGGCCTTCTCCTTCTCAAAAGTAAATACATTTAAGCATTTAAATCATGCCATCTCATATCTATTAACAGGATTGGATAAAGTAAAATCTGGTTATAAAGAGAAAAAAGAAAAAAATATGGAATTTTGTGGTTTTTCTTTTGATTTGATTTCTTTTGTTTTTCAGGGACAGATAAAGAAGAAAATTAGGCACACTCAGGAATTGTCACAGATTATACAGTATGTAGATAAAAGAGAGTTTGGGAATACCTTCTTTCTAAATGGTAATGAAATTGCCTCTCTTGAGACAGTGAGTATTGTCTTTAAAAGTAAAGATAAATTAGTAACTCGTGTTAAAGATTTATATGTTTGTTGTTACACTTTTTACATTTCATTAATTCCCTCAAAAGGAAGTCTTTGCCATTTGATTAAAAAACCATTTCTCATTATAATGCTAAAAAGGGGAAAGCATTAGTAAATAAATGATCTTACTAAATATTTTTATTTTTTCATTCATTTTTGTTGCCAGTATGAATTTCCCAAATACATACTTGGCAAACCCTAGTTTGATCAGGGAGGAAAAAAAACAAGAGTTTCATTTGTTTTTCTTGTTTTTCCTCTCATAGTACCACAAAGAAGTAAACAGCTTTTATTTTAGAAGAGAAAATTCACTTTTTTCACCTCAGGAAATCACAGTTAACATAATGCACTTTAGTTTTCTATAATTTTGTAATCTCTGCTATGCTCACATTTGGAGTTGGAATTCAGATGTTACAATGAAATTGCAGTACATACCCCCAGCTACTTTGGTTGTTCTGTGCAACTTTTGCTTGGCAAATTATCTCAGCTTTATGACCTTAGAGAATACACAAATGAAAAATATACTTTTTTAATCTTCTTTTTTATTTATTTATATTTAGTTGGAATGCAGGTTTATCCACAGTGGGTCTGCATCATTAAGTGTCTAATGCATAAACTGATGTGTAACTGGAGCATTGCATCATTGGATACAAATTAAAATTGACATTATCTTACCAATCACTGTTGATTTGCACCTTTCAAGAAGGTGAATGGGGAAACATCTAGCCATTGAAGCAAGGGTCCTGCTCTGAAGAATAGTATTAAACAACAGGACCATTAAAAAAAGCAGTGATTTAAAAACAAAAGAGAGTGACCTTTAGCAACATTTACACACAATCAAACAAGCAACAGGGCACTGTGGAAAACAACAACAGGAATAAGACCAGCAAGGAGATCTGCATTAATGCCAGAAGGATTTCGATGCAGCTGGTAGAATAATTGGGACTGATGCTTTTGTTTAAAAAACAAACTTTAATCCTTTTTGTTCCAGGTATTATTTAAACCACAATTTGTAATGTATCTAATAATACATTAATTATTCATTAAATAATTTCTTTAGATAACATCACATTATAATTTGTCTCCAGGCTATTAGCACATGTTTGCCCAAGTTATTTGTATATCAAAAAGTGTTTTGATTCATGAAATCGCTGAAAAGGTTTCAGCTATTTAATAAGGATTCTGATTTGATTTCAAAAAGTGCTTCAGAAGATGTGTGGGTAAAAAAAATGCAGCCTCTGGTCAAAATTCCTTTCAGTAATGATATCTTTTCCAAAGATTGCATGGCACCTGCACAATTCGACCATCAAAAAGTCAACCCCTCCAAGGCGCTGCAGAAAGGACCATGATTACGTCTTGCATGCTCCCAAAAAACTTTCTGGAATGAAGCATTAAACAGATCTATTAAATATATTTAGAAGATGCAAATCCTTGTAGACCAGTAATGGATGTTCTGAAGAAGTAATGGTTGTACATAAGCATGACCTTTGCCCACTTTGTTACGTGACATTGAAACTGCAGTATGCCATGAGGAAAAGTATAATTAAATAGCAATAGCACTTAGACTTATATACTGCTTCACAGTGCTTTTACAGCCCTCTCTAAGCAGTTTACAGAGTCAGCCTATTGCCCCCAACCATCTGGGTCCTCATTTTACCGACCTCGGAAGGATGGAAGGCTGAGTCAACCTTGAGCCTGGTGAGACTCAAACTGCCAAATTGCAGGCAGCCAAGAAGTCAGCAGAAGTAGCTGCAGTACTTCACTCTAACCAATGCGCCACCACGGCTCTTGTATGCAAAAGAAATGCAAGAGAAACACGTGTGGCAAAATAAAAAGAAATAGGGTGAAGAATAAATGGCTGTTGAATGAATGGAAATTAAATGGCGTTTATGTCATTTGGTGAGTAAGAGACAGAGCAAATAAATGCAAATCGAATCACAAAGCAAACAGATGAAGGAAGAACGACTTGGTCAAAAGACAAGGAGGTTGAGGTTGGATGGACATGGTGAGATCCTAAAAAGAGAGAGGGGAGAAGATGAAAGGACATCAAATAATGTATAAAAAGGGGATTAGGCATGGGAAAATAAGTAAAGTCTGCAATGTTTCAATTTTTAAAAGAGGTTTAGAAAAAGGTGTTGGCGTAAATAAGATGTATATTTATACTTACATTTTGTTCTTTAATTCATTGCCTGACTTACTATTCCTTACTCCTTTTCTATGCTTTGCATTATGTTGTATATTGCTAAAGGGAATAGCGTGGTGGAATAAGGAATTAGTTTTTGACATCAAGAAACTGATTTATACACTGTCTGTAAACACATTATCATGCATTTAATATACATATTTTATTTTAATTTTTGATATATTATCAGGATTTATTAGATGAAAGTGTGAAAATGCATAACCCATTTAGTATTGCTATTATTATAGTCCGTAGTACAGTCAGCTAGACGTTCAGATTGGATCTGACTTTTTTTGTTCAACTGTTGAGTCCTTTCCAAAGGCCTAGGATAGGCAGATGTGAGTGTTTGATGATGTTACAGATATCATCACAGGATATAAGCTTTTCTGAATAAAGCCACCTTTTGCAATTGACTGATGGTGAATTTGTCAATGCTGATGGTGTTCAAGTGGTGATCCAGTCATTTTGGGATTGCACCTAAAATACTTATTATGATTGGTGCTACCCAGTGGTGGGATTCAAATAATTTAACAACCGGTTCTCTGACCTAATGACCAGATGGCTGGGTGTGGCCATGGTGGGCATGGCTAGGGAGTGTGACACGAAGCACTCGGCCACCTGCACCCCCGAGAGTAAAAATGGGCCCTGGGGGGATGCGCCCCCCATGCCCCATTTTGGGTCTAGTAGGCCTCCCTTCATTCCCCTGGGAGCAAAAATGGGCCATGGGGGGCCCACACCACAACCCCTGTGCCCTGAAAACGGGCCTAGGAAGCCTCCCTGAAGCCTCCTGGGAAGCAAAAATGGGCTACCGGGGGGGGCGCTCCCCCGTGCCCCATTTTGGGCCCAGAAGGCCTCCTTGCACTTACCTGGGAACCAAAATGGTATGTGTGGGGACTCCTGGAAGGGGCAGGAAGGGGCGGGATCAACAAGCAATTTAACTACCGGTTCGCCCAAACTGGCCCGAACTGGCTGGATCCCACCATTGGTGCTACCTTTGTTTTATTTTGCCATAGTCATTCTATTTCTATTTGCAGATCTTTGTATTCTGTTATCTTCTCCAGTTCTTTCTTTTCTGAGGTGTTATGTCACAGGTGCCTATCTGAATTCTAGAGTCCAGAGCAATTTAGTTTCTTCATTTTCTATGACTTTTTCTATTTTACGTTCTCACTTATTTGCAAACTATTGGATGACCAAGAATGTATGATCATATGCAAAAGTCAATGCTAACAAAACTGGAGGCTAGCACAAATAACAGTGTATATTTTTTGAAAATATTTTTGGAGCAGTTTGCAGGAAGACTTCATGTGTATACTTAGGTGCTTTGATCAATTTAACACAGCTCTTGTTAGAGTTTCCTGGTTCTCAAGGACAAGCTAAACAAGGAGGAACAGAAGGGAATCATGTATCTTTTAAATGTATGAATGGGACAATAACTGGATGGCAGGGGAAGCAGTTTGAATGGAAAAGTAATACAAATTATTTCTCCTTCCTTTTGATGTTCATTTTCCCAGTTATGTCTGAGGTTTCTTTAGGGTTCCTGTTCAATATAACAAAACAAATTGTCAGGAGAAAATGACATGGAATTCAGTGTCATAGAACATTATTCAGTTTTAATGATCTGCCAACTTTACTCTCTGCACAGGAATTTGGGCCTCTGAGCTTGCCCGAGGCTGGAAAGCTGGAAATAAGATCGAAAGGAAGTTGCCTGCAAGAATCATCTTGCTTCACTTTCTTCACAACTATTTATGCTTACCTTGGCACTAAGCTTCTGTTCATAGTCCATCAATGGGAAGGGCCAACATTAGGAATATTTCTGGATGGGTGAGTTGAGGTATCTGCCATGTTTTATCCATGGCAAAAAAGAGAGAATCCAGTGACACAATGACCTTTCAAAATCTACCAACTACTTGAAATTGCCTTTGAAGATACATCTTGAAGATAGTTTCTCTTCCTCTAGTTATCAGAAAGAAGGTCTAGAAATGATTTCTTTTTTTGGAGGGGGGGAGTCATAGAAAAATGGTTCCTCAATTTTATCACAACAGTGTAACTAGTCAGACATTTTCTTTCACAGATTCTGGTTTGTCTGGAAACTGTACCCTAAACTTTTCACTAGCGAAGGGAATGGACTTTGAATAAAGGTTGAGGAGATCTAGACTATTATATCAAGTGGGGATTCTTTCTTTTATTCTCAACCTTTTAGTATTATGGAAATATTAGGTAAAGGTAAAGGTTCAACTCACACATATGTGCTAGTCATTCCTGACTCTAGGGGCTGGTGCTCATCTCCGTTTCAAAGCCGAAGAGCCAGCGCTGTTCAAAGATGTCTCCATGGTCATGCGGCCGGCATGACCAAATGCCAAAGGCGCATGGAACACTGTTACCTTCCCACTAAAGGTGGTCCCTATTTTTCTGCTTGTATTTTTTACGTGCTTTCGAACTGCTAGGTTGGCAGAAGCTGGGACAAGTAACAGGAGTTCACTCTGTTACATGGCACTAGGGATTCGAACCGCTGAACTGCCGACCTTTCTATTGACAAGCTCAGCATCTTAGTCACTGAGCCTCCACGTCCCTCTTTGGAAATATTAGAGTTGAGTAAATAAATGTATTCATGATGTTATTGTAAAATGCATATAGGGCAGATGAAGGTAGAAAACTGAATAGGCAGAGTGATTGACTGATTGATTGACCGATCATTTGCTTATATGCCTTCAAGTCAGTGTCACCTCTGTCACTGTCAGCAACAACCAAGATAGGTTTTTGTCCAGGACACTCTGTCTTCACCCTGGTCCTTCCGATCTTTGGGTGATGTACCGTGTGCTGTTATAACTGACTTTGCTTGCCAAATATCCTTTTTTCTTTGTTCCTTTCCTTGTTCGTAGCATTATAAGTTTCTGCAGCGAAAAACCCACTGTGCGAAAAGTAAGTTTGAAAATAACTTTACAGATCAAGGTATGAGGCCAGAAATGAAGGCAATGAAGAAAAATGAATATAAAAGCAACAAAAAGGAGGTATAAGGCTAGCTCTTTCTGTTTAAAACCACACTATTTTTAGTATTAGAACAATGAAATACAAACAAAAAAAATTATACAGTCTATAACGCAGGAAACAACTTATTTATTAAGCTTTATTAATAAAATATAAATGAAAACTTTATGGGAAAGCTTTCTATAACATATTTTCTCCTTCCCTTTCATTTATTTCCGCAATCACTGACAACAATCCAGACTTATATACTCTACATTAATCACAAAATATTATTGCTAGTATCTACTTAAATCCTGTCATCTATTATTTTTTATTAGTCTTCTACAATAATTTTCTTCCTTGAGGCCATATTCCAAATGTCTAAATTTGCCTAGCTAGATAATATGTAGTCCACATGGGATCCATTCTTCCTTCTATTTGATTAGATTTCTATTATGGATATGTATATACTGTCAATTTTGCCAGAGGTATGTATTCTTTGATTCTCTAATCTGATATTGTTGACAAACCTTCATCTTTTCCAGTATTATGTCAAATTTGTCATTGCAGGTGTCAACATATATCTCAGTAAAATGTGATATTTTCATTGATTTTTTTTCTGGAATTCTACCTAATAAGAATATTTGTGGTTTCCTTTCAAATTCTATCGATCTTGGTTTTGTATAAGTGTTTCAGATTTTACTACCTTTCTCAAAGTTCCTCTTTCTTTCTTGAGATCATTTTTATTATTCCAAAAATATATAAATGCTACAATAAATTCTTACGTTCATTGAGCTATTCTTGCTGTCTATACCCTCAGTCAGGATACACTAAGTTGGCATACAAATCTTTCTAACTGTATTTGTCCTTGTTTTTTTTAAAGTGATGGTGAAGTTGCCAGAGTTAGAACATTCCTAAAGTCCAGTTAAAGTTTTTGAAATGTTTGTTTCTCAATCCTGCCTCCTTTTACAATCAGGGCAGGTATACAGAACAGAACAGAACAGAACAGAACAGAACAGAACAGAACAGAACAGAATTCTTTATTGGCCAAGTGTGATTGGACACACAAGGAATTTGTCTTTGGTGCATATGCTCTCAGGGTACATAAGGAGAATAAAATACATTCATCAAGAATAAAAAGATACAACACTTAGTGATAGTCAAGGTTACTAATAAGCTATCAAATTGTACTAGGAAACAAATAAAAACAATATAAATTGAAAGATACAAGCAACATGGTTATAGTAATAAGTGGGAAGTGATAGATACTAGTACGGAAGAGAATAATAATAATAATACAGTCTTAGTAAATTATTTGACAGTGTTGTGGGAATTAGTTGTTAAACAGAGTGATGGCATTCGAGAAAAAACTGTCCTTGTGTCTAGTTTTTTCTGTGCAGTGCCTTATAGCATCATTTTGAGGGTAGAAGTTGAAACAATTTATGTTCAGGATGTGAGGGATCTATAGATATTTTCACAGCCCTCTTTTTGACTCGTGCAATATACATGTCCTCAATGGAAGGCAGGTTGGTATAACAGCAACTACAACAGAAGATGACAAAAAGAAGGAAAAATGTTGTTTGGTGTTGCACTGTGGGGAGCTCAACTCAGGATAAATCAGTTGTATAATTTAGTATACACACACATGCAAATGTAAACACAGAAAATATAAACTTTGCTATCTGTCCCTTAAGAAATATATTTTTTATTATTATGCCAAACTGTGCCAAGTAGAGACTAATTGATTGGAATTCATTCCTTAAAAGGGAGCTTCCTTTACTAATATATGCTGATCTGCCTCTTCTTTTTCTGTTCTCTTCAACTGCAAGTGAAGGCTCAGAATAACAAATAGAGCCTTGGCTCACTCCATATATCAAAAGTACTATGTTTATTTTCCAGTAATATATCTTCAGTGATTTCACACTTTGAAGGATATCCCCTTCTGGTTGATCTATGTTCCTTATCAATCATAAATCAATTCTTTCTGTGTTTGGGGTCTTCTGCAACATACATACATGCTTCAACTAACTTTTCTCAAAATTCTACACAAAATATGCATACTTTACCTATAAAATAATATATCTAACTTTATGACTCTTGTTCTTGGTTGTTCTGAGTTCAAGAGATCAGTGACACAAGCTTCTGGCTTTGGAAATAATAATTTCCAAAAAATTATTTTAATAATTTAAAAATTAAAAAAAATAATTAAAAAATAAAATTCATTCGGACCCTCTTCAGTTGTTGATGTTCTTGGAATGAATTTTCCACCACAAATATCATATTTAGAATTACTTTGATCCTTTCCAGCTGGTGTTTGAGGCAAAACTGTGTGAATTTCACGTTCCCAAAATTTAATGCAACAAAATTTAATGCAACAAATCTCCCAGATATTCCGTCACTGTTATTTGAATGTTTGAGAAAGGTACATGAAAGATATTTTAAGAGTTAATGTAATTTAACATCATGGCATCAGAATTTTATTTTTTTAATGTGTGCCAATGTATTCACAGAAAAAAGTGACAATAAAGGTTATCTTATCTCGCCTTGCCTTGTCTCCCCTTGCCTTATCCTCTCCTCTCCTCTCCTCTCATCTTAATAAAACTTTCCCAAGAAGAGTTGCAGAAAATGTTACCAGTTTCAGATGAAACTTTATCAGCACCTGGCTTGTAGACAAAGGAAAATACATGCAATAGTTTTTAGAACAGAATCCTTGCTATTCTTCAACCTCCCAATACTTTCAACAATCATATTGATGAGTGATATCTGATTCTCCAAAGTTTCTTCTTCGCCCCTACCAATTGTCAATGGCAGCTTTTGTAATTTAAATAATGTTTCCCTCTCCTTCTGAAAAATGGAAAGGTAAAAAAGGAGCATGTCCTTGAAATGCAAAGGGTTACGGTGCAATATTAAGCAAATCCTCTGCATCCCTCATTAAAGCATTGATTAATAGCCCTGAAGAATAATATAAAGAGATGGCCATTCTTAAATGATGGAATAAGCATTCATGAATCCCTGCAGCAGTCAAGTAAGGTGTTATCTTTCAAATTTATCGATCTGCCTTGTCAGGCATCTCTTTAGCAGCAAGAACAGGGTGGATAGGAAAGGGTGGCCATTGCTAAGCCAATTTGATAAATGAAAGAAAGAGGAAAACTAACCACGTCATATGTTACTGTAGAAGGGGACATGCACAGAAAATGTCCACGCAGGAAAAAGACAGGTTGAATGGCCATTCATAAATGCACCCACTTTGACCATTCAGAGTGGTATTATAGCAGCTATTCCATCTGCCCTTACATTTTCCTGCTTTAACAGGAAAAAAAAATATGGAGCTGGAATTGAGATTGCCAGTAATAATGTACGTACTATTCATTATTACTTAAGATCTGAAAATAATTGTTTATATATTTAATATCAGAGAAAGACAGCCATCACAAAATCTCAAATCAAATCAAATTAGATCATAATTCAATAGCCAAGCAGTAAATAAATATTAATACTGAAACTATAGTTGCAAAATAAGAAATGTGAGGGTTCTCTGATCAACAGGATTTATCTATGGTTCTAGCAACAATCAAGCCTGGGATATGTCAAACAGTAAATAAATGGAAATAAATGTATAGTATTGATTCTAAAAAGTAGATTCAAGACACATGTTCCTTTTTTTAAAAAAAAAATCATGCTAGTGTAAAACTGAAAATATGGATATATGCTTCCATATAGTCCAAGTTTAAGCAATGTTAAAAATGAACTTAATTGTATATTAGTATTATATGGATCCTTTCTTATTTGTTTCTTCATTTTACTAAATTTTAATTACCATTATGGGTTATGTCCAGGGGTGGGCTTCAAAAATTTTAGCAAGGGATTAACTCTGCCCTGTTGCTGGGTGGGTGTGGCCATGGTGGGCATGGCCTAGTTAGCCTCCTGTACCATGGGGGGGGGGCGTTTTTGCCCTCCCCAGGCTCTGGAAGCTTTCCTCAACCCTCCAGGAGGGCAAAAATGGCCTCCCCACTCTCCAGAGGCCCTCTGGAGGCTGGACACAGGCTTAAACTTCCCAAACTTCCGGTAGGCCTGTTTTTCGCCCTCCCTGAGCCTCCTCGCATGCTCTGCACTTACCTGCATCCAAAACAGGCTGCGTGGGGACTCCTGGGAGGGGTGGGGTGGGGTGGGAGGGGCCAGTCAGTAATGGGATTTGGGGGTTCTCTGAACTGTACGGAATCTTAGCTAGAGGTTCTCCTGAACCTCTGCAAACTCCCAGCAGACCATGCCTGGTTATGTCAATTGTATTATTGTTTATTGTTAGCTATGGCTCATTATAATGTTGTTGTTTTATTTTGGCATGAAAAATAAAAGAAAAAAACTGCAACAAGCTAAGTAAAACATACACATTTAAAAAAATGCCCCATGCTACCGTCCATATAAATAATCCATTTCGAAAATAAAAAAAGGTGTTAACTTTGACATTGGGAAGATTAATGAGAGTGGGATAAGATAACCAGACCCTACATTAATCAGAGAAAATGATCTTTAAAACCTCTCTTAGAGGTCATCAAACTTTCCAGAGATAAAGAAAGGCATTCTAAGCCATTCTATGGTATTCTAGATTCTAGTAAAGGACAAAATTTGGGTGGATTGATACCAAGAAGAGGCATTATGTCTGGACAGTTCCTGACATAAGCTACAATTGTTGAAATATTGAAGCTCAGGATATTCAGAGAAGAGATTTATATTTATTATTCACTCTATACATCTTTATGGCCTTCTTTTTGACGGGTTGAACCAAAAAGTAGAGTTACTATTAACTCTGCATTTGCCCAGATTCGCCTTGTGCGACAGTTGTGCCTTATTTGGACCAAGATGCCCAACGCACCATTACTCATGTACTGGTCACCTCCCGTCTCGACTACTGCAATGCTCTCTACCTAGGGTTGCCCTTGAAGATCACTCGAAGGCTTCAGCTGGTGCAGAATGCGGCCGCGCGGGTTGTGACACTCCCATGTTACACCCCTCCTGCGCGGCTTGCATTGGCTACCGGTTGCCCTTTGGGTGAGGTTCAAGTGCTGGTTATCACCTATAAAGCCCTTCATGGCCTAGGCCTGTGATATTTATCAGACCCCCTGCAGCCAGCGACGATTCCCAATCGCCCTGTGCATTCCCACAGACAGGGCCTCCTCAGGGTGCCATCGGCCAGACAGTGTCGGCTGGCGACCCCCAGGGAGAGAGCTTTCTCTGTGGGCGCACCCACCTGCTGGAACCAATTTCCTTTGGAGCTCTGGATGGCCCCTGATCTTCATCTATTCCGCCGCGAGTTGAAGACCTGGTTGTTCCGAAGCCTGGACTGATGGGGGGGGGGGTGTTAATTGAATTTTTAAATTGTTTTAAATTGGATTTTAATTTTATAATGTTTTTAATACGGAATTATGCATTTTACCGTTGTGAGCCGCCTTGAGTCCTCGGAGATAGGGCGGCATATAAATTGCATAAAATAAATAAATACTATTAAATTCTCTTTGATAAGCTGATTAATTCAAGCCACAGAACTAGATAGAGAGTGATTTTCCATAAATGTCCAGTTTGTATAATCTGTTGATCTAGTTTTACATGCAAATCCAGATTCATGTCATTTAATTAACATTATAATATGTAGGGAGAAAAATATTTTTCAGATCTAATCAAGCTTTATCCTTTGAAATCAGTATTGTTTATAAAGCCTATACTTGGCAATCAATATCCAACACTCTATCTAAAAAATAATTGGAATTGTATCATCAACAGAATGATGAAATTGGATAAAGACATTATGGCAAAGATGCGAAAAGCAAAGGCTAAAAAATGAGGGTTATCGCTTTTATCCATATTGCTAAATTGTATTGCAAGTTAGATAAATTACAAATTGCCATTTTTAAACTGTACTTTTGCACATGCTTTTTTTCCCCCCTTTAGTCTTTTAGCATCCTACTGGGTTTTAATTTTTACCCGATAGCCTACTGAATCTTTCCAAAGGGAACATAATTTCTCCTAAAGTCAGATACATCACTGAATGTTGAGAAAAGCAAAATACTGTATTCTTCTCCTCAATGTAACACTATTATTTATTTAAAAGATTAGTTCATTAAACACAGAATAATTGCTCCCACCATGTCTGTTTGCCTTCAGGAGTCATTTTGTTTATAATTATGCATTATAAATAGTATTTTAATCAGAACGGTGGTGCAAAAGCCAACCATCTTCCTTTTATTTTCAGTCAACGTGAATATTTAAGTCATTATGGAAGAAAGATGAGGCTATCTGGCAGGTTTGAAAATTCTTCAACGTTTTAAAAAGTTGCATTTGCATAATTACAACATGGTGAAACGTTAGCTCTTATTTGTAGATATGACCAGTGGTGAAATCTAAAATTTGTTACTACCGGTTCTGTGGGCGTGGCTTGGGGGGGATGTAATATGACTGGGTGGATGTGGCCAATTTTTTTTTTACTTTTAAAACCATTTTTTCTACAACCTCTTTGGCAAAGTGGTTGTAAAAAATGCTTTCAAAAGGCTCTGACGATCCCAGCTGAGTTGCCTGATCAGCAGAGATTTTTTTTCTTTTAAATGCCTCTGGCGATCAGGCAACTCAGTTTGGATCATCAGAGGATTTAAAAGAAAAAAAGGGTTTTTTTTCTGTTAAATGCCTTTGCCGATCCAAGCTGAGTTGCCTGATCATTAGAAGAAAAAAAGTCTCTGCCGATCAGGCAACTCAGCTTGGATCATCAGAGGCATTAAAAAGAAAAAAAGGTTTTCTTTCTTTTAAAAGCTTTTGATGATCCCAGCTGAGCCACGTGATCATCAGAGGCTTTTTTTTTTACTTTTAAAAGCATTTTTTCAGCCAAAGAGGTTGTAGAAAAAATGCTTTTAAAAGTAAAAAAAAAAAGCCTCTGATGATTGTGCGGCTCAGTTGGGCATGGGGGTGAGGGCAGGGATTTCTGCTACCGGTTCTCCGAACCACCCGCCTCCATCGCTCCCGGTCTGAACCGGGAGCATTTCACCCCTGGATATGTTTTACCATATCTAGTTATGTTTTTCAAAGGCTATGTCTTTGGCAAAAAAAACAAAACAAAAACCCACTCTGTTTTAATCTTTAAAAGACAAAATAACCTGAGACCATACATTTGAAAGAAATCCTCATAATTATGTAACTAGAAATATGTTTAGGTATTCCTCCTGGTGCTCCTATCAAATACAGACACTGGATGAATGCAAGAGACAGAACAGTAGTGTTCAGCAGTGAAAGCCCAATTAGAAATGCCTTCCCTAGGAAGACAGATCTGGTGTGACACTCAGAGCAGCAAATGAAGAACTTTGCATTTTCTTACAGTAGTGGCCAAAATTGTGGAAACCTTTTGGGAAAAGTGTATTTTCTAAAACTAGCTAACAACACCACTTTTTTTTTTTTTTTGGAGTAGTACCATAAAATTATATATCAATGCAAAGATAATTTAATCAAGACTGTAATGCAATAACTTTTATGAAGGATTTGCTATTAGAATAGCAGTTACAGTACAAAGAAGAAACCATAGAAAAAATAAGATATACAAAAATTATCACCACAGAAAAAACGAAATATACAAAAATTATCACATCAGTTAATACGTAGTTGGGTAATCTTTAGCATGAATAACCGTCTTACGATGTCTTCCCATGGAGTGAACCAAGTCTTTTAGTTCTGCAGCTGTTATAATGTGGAACTATATTAGAAGATTGGATGTTTGCTTCTATTAACTGGGTTTTATTGCTGGGTGGCTTTTTATTGACAAGTTTCTTCAATTGGCTTCATAGATTTTCAATTGGGTTAAGGTCTGGGCTATTCCCAGGCCATTCCAGCAGTGGAATATGATTATCTTGAAACCCCCTCCCCCCAAAAAATGGTGTTATTAGCCATCAAACCTCAAAAATACACTTTTCCAAAAAGATTTCCACAATTTTGGTCACTACTGTAGTTGTTTTATATATTCACACTATTGCAATTTCTGTTGAGTTATATGCATATAGATATTAGGCCCTTTATCAAAATAAGGTAAAGGACCAAATATCTATATCCATATATATGTATGATCTGCTGCTGGCTTTATCTTATCTTTATTCTACCACGTATTGGTTAGTTTCATTGCTAATACTGAAGAGGTAGTCCCATTTCGCTCACAAAACAACATTCTTAAGGGTCATAGAAAGTGCATTTCAAGAAGAGGGGACACTATATGCAATGGAATTCTTTCCTTATTTAGAAACAGAAATACGAAAATGATGAAGTTATCCATTCAGTCAAGTTCAACTCTTGGCAATTGTATGGGTCAGGTCTCTCCACATCTTTTGAACTTGCACTATTTCTTTGAATTTTTCTATGATCTAGCTAGTGTGAACTTTGATGGTGAGAAATAAATATATAGAATTTAATGTATTGATGGTGGTGCATATAATTTTAAATATTGCAATCAATCAATCAGGAACCATATAATGTAGATAATATTCTCAGTACCGTCTTGTACAGAGATGCTACTATCTATATTGAGTCCATGCGTTTTCAGTGTTCTGAAACATTGTTCTGTACCAAATTCTAAGGTCACATATTAATAATTCAATGTATTTCTTTAAAATAACCTTTCTGCAAATATATCTTGTTTATTGCAATATATAAATGATTTGCATTTGTTCCTAGATGGCCTGACCCGGTGATGCTATTTTATTGTTGCATTGTTTGGTATTGAGATTTTCAATGTGTATTGTGGCAAACTTCATTATATCTGATGCTGCCTTGTTGATTTTAACACAATTGTTGGCCCCAATCTAGTGGCAACAAATACTAGTATTCATAAGGAAATCCCAAATTTGACTAAACTAAACTATAACTAAACTTAAGCTTTATGAACTAAAACATACATCCACATATATAAAACAGATATCAAAATTCCAACCTGAATGGAGTTGTGATATGAACATCTTTATATTATATTCCAATATGTCTTAGGAAATCAGCTATGTACCAGTTAAGCAATAGTGTAAGTATGGCAATGTTGACAGACATACACCATACTTCTTGGTGTGAAAGGCTGTAGGGCTACAGGGGCAATGATAATAGAAGTTGGCCTAGATGGGACCAAGAATTCGGTTGTTTCTCTTTTTCTCTGTCTTGGAGAATGCTGTAATGTCTGAGCCTATTTAAAACTTAAACTCTGGCATTGTTAAAAAGTATATGTAGCTCAGAGTATTGAGTTGAAGGGTTCCTAGTTTCCACTTGTAGGTGGAAATGTTGTCCTGTTTATTAACTATTAAGCAAACCACCAGATAAGAATAGATAATACTGCAGCAACGTAGCAGGATGGAGTTGACAGTTGTCAATCATATAGAAAACAGTGTAGCCCACACAATACAAGATAGTAAAATAGGCAAGTATCTATTCCACAAATAACCAACAACTGCACTTTTTAAAGACCCTGGCACCAAAACAAAATGTGATAACTATCAATGCATGTAATGAAACAACTGCAAGTGTAAAACCAAGCTCAGGATAGCTTATGAGTGCACTGCAAAATAGTGGAAAATAAAATTCTTCGGGGCAGTTATTTATGGACTTTCAGCCACAAAGGTGAAAGTTTTCAGGGACTTCTTGTGGATCAGACACCACAGGTTTTTGACCCACCAATAAAGAAATAGGGAGGATCTGTAATAAGTTCTTGTTCCTTTTGAATAAAGTGTTCATTTCAAAGTTAAATCCCTAGTGACTCTTTTTCATAGAAATATACAAATATGCAAACATTCAAGTCATCATCACTGCATGGTTATTAGATTTTTGGCATCTTTTCAGCATCAAGTTGGCGTTTGTTTGTTTGTTTGTTTGTTTCCATTATGTCAACCACTCTTCTCCTTTAGCTCACATGCTTTTCCTTTTTGAGATGACTGACCTCTCAGCATTCACCATTACTCACTGATGGATTGGAGTCTATCAGTGTTAAATATTTATGTTTCAAAAGACCCTTTCTTGGGTGACATGAAATAGCTTCCTCCTTAAGGGCTCAATAAGACTGAATGTTCTTCTCTTTCACACAGCAATCATTTAGTGAGCTGGAATTTGAACAAAACTCAGGAAGTAAAGATTTACTTGTTTCTGTATTGGGGGAACTTTATTTAAGGCTTCTTAATGACAAATTTGGTGAAGTGGATCTGCTGAATTATCTAGCCCTTATCAGAAGTGAGTTTTATTTGGCACCTTTAAAATTATTTCCTGCACATACTTTTCAAGATAGAAAGCAGACATACAAAATCTTCAAAAGTATTTTTAAGGCAGACCTTCAGGTCAAAGAAGAAATGATACTTACCCTGTGCACCGCAAAAAAAACCTCAAAAAAACCTTGGCAATGAGAGATTATTTGAACAGGGATAAAGTAGGAAATTCTACAGCTACAATAATGAAAAGAGCTTACACAAAGAACTGTGCAGCCACTGTTGCTAAAATATCATATTTGACTAATCATATCATTACATGGACTCTAATAGGATTCAACAGAGTCTTATTTTTTTTTTAAAAAAATGTATAAATACTGTTAAACTGAAGGAGAAGTCATTATGTATTAATCTCACCCAGAGTTTTCTTTCCGGTTACACATTGCCCCATTCTGGATTGTGTTCATTAATCTGGAAGAGGACTACACATTCTTTGGAACTTTCAGTTGTTCAGGCTCAAACTCTCATAATTCTCTGTCATAGTTATGCTGATTGGGTGTTTGAAGAATGCTGGGAGATGAAGTCCACATATTTGGAAGTTGCCAAGGCTAGGGAACACCAGAACCAAACTTACTTGCTCATGCAAATCCTGAACAAGGAGGTGTGTCACAAGAAGCGAAATGAATTTGCAGCAACATGGTCAAAACCCCATCCTCTCTAACACACCCATCTGTGTTCCGTGTATTAGCATGGGGTTTCATGGCGTTTCAATCCAAGTGTCCTGACTACCAACTTGCCTTTTTTAACCCTTCCCCCATAAGCACCATCATCATGTATGAAAAAATACTCAAGGAAATAAAGAGATAAAGCAATATTCAAAATCCTCAAGGATCTACATCAGAGATGGTATTCAGCCGGTTTAGACCGGTTCGGGAAAACTGGTAGTGGATATTGCAGGTGGACCTGCCCCCGCCCACCTGACTCTATGCTGTCCTATTTAGGAACATTTTTTAGGCTGGGTGCATGCGCGGAAGGCCAGGCGCATGTGCGGAAGGCCGGGTGCACGCGCGGTGACATTTTCGGTGCTGGGCGAACCGGTAGGTAAATTATGTGAATCTCACTTCTGATCTACATCAGTTTAATCATAAGATATATTTCATTTTAGATAGATAACTATATTTCCACTGTACAATGAACAAAGTTTGGCGTAGTGATTAGGGCAACTGTTGTGACCTAGGCCCAAGCACTTATTACCAGACACAATAAACAAACATATTTTATTAGAACAGCTGAGAATTACTTCATTCTCAGTTTAGTCCAAATTAATTAAAAAAAAAAATCCTTCCTAAACAGTCTTTCAGCCTTATCATAATCCTTTGTCTTCTTTGGCACCCTGCCAAAGGCTTTCCTTGGCAAACCCCCACGAAGTTCAGAAGCAAGAGATGCCAACAAGAAACAAATGTAGCAATGTTGCTTTCCTACAAAGAGCCCAAGAGCTGTTGCTGCTCTTTTAAGCCTTCTGGGAGGGGCCAATCATCTCCTGGCCTTACTCCCAAGTCGTCCTTTTTGCTCTAGCTGTTCTTGCCTTCTAGCAGCTCTTCACTTGTGTGCACTAGGAACAGACTCCTCCTGTTCTTCTGCCCAGTGGTGGGATTCAGCCAGTTCATACCACTTTGGGAGAACCTGTTATTAACTTTCTGAGCAGTTTGGCAAACTGGTTGTTGGAAGAAATCATTAGGGCAGAGAACTGGTTGTTAAATTACTTGAATCCCACCACTGCCTCTGCCTCTTTGCTATCTGCCTCTGGAGGCTCCGGAGTCCGCACATTGCTCCCAGATGGCCCTGGCCCCATCTCTGCCTCCGACGCAGAGCCCTCGTCCGGGCCTTCCCCTGACTCCAGGATTCGCCCATTGTCCTCCCCAGCCTACTCACTGTCCGACTCCGCAGCCAGCTCTGCAGGCTGCTGGCAGACCACATCAGCAACAGGCTAGGAGCCTGATTGTGAGTTATTGTTTTGCCTGGACTACAAAATCAACTCAGTGACCCAATCAGCCTTAAGAAGGAGGCTAAAGCAAATTACTTCTGAAAAGCCTTGATGAAAAATGACTGCAGTCACCAGGAGTAAAAAAAAATAAAAAAATAACTTGAAGTTGCACACCAAGACACACACACACACAAACAACAATGAGCTAATTGAGTTTGAGAGGGCCCTATGTGTAGTATGACATAAACCCTCAGAATATTTCACATCATTCTATATCTTTCTCTAATTGAAGCATAGGCAATGATTTGGCAATGTCAACTTGCCTTTGTAGTTTTCTTTGAAGAAATGTTTCTTATTATATAAAGGAGTACAGACATTAATTATAGGGCAAAGCAATTTAAGTTCATTGAATTGGGCCTAGATATATCGACTGAACTTTGTTCCTATCAAATCAATGGAAATTAAGTCATAACTATCTTGTTCCCTTAGTTTCAAAGGAACCAATGACTTCACATCCCAGTGACTTGGGGTGGATCTGATGAATAAGTAGTTGTTGGAAAAAGTGAAGCTATATTAAGTTAGTAATTTTGACATTGGATGTTTCAAATCCTACTGTGTTCAATAACACAATGTTCACAGAACAGGAAGAATCAGTATAGCACATGCTTTAGCATAATGAGATAGTTAGAAACTAATTATTTTGGGAATAAAATCAAACAAAATCAAGTAATTAAAGAACTGACAGCAAATATTTTAAGACTTGTAATAGCTGTTTAAATTTTAGCTTAGTAAATATTTTATAAGTAAAGATCTGATGCAATGTTGCATGATAATTATATATGTGTTTCTGTATGTATGCCTAGACCTGCACACACACACACACACACACACACACACACACAATCCCTGATTTCCAAAATAGATTACATCCTTTTTTCTTTTTTTTAGCAAAGGAGGATCTTCTGCCATGATGTTATAATTTTGAGTGAATGCTATCAAACAGTAAGGATGCAAAAACGTGTAACTGAAAGAAATAATTTTCCATGAACCATTTTACCATGAACTATGAGTAACATTTGATACACCCTGGTATCTTCCAAGCTTATCCTACAACACATCTTCAAAATCATATCACCCATCAACCTATCACCCATCTCTTCCCACCTATGACTGTATGACTGTAACCTTGTTGCTGGTATCCTTAGGATTTATATTGACTGTTTCCTAATATGATTTGATTGCTTATTTGTACCCTATGACTATCATTAAATGTTGTACCTTGTGATTCTTGATGAATGTATCTTTTCTTTTACATACACTGAGAGCATATGAACCAAAGACAAATTCCTTGTGTGTCCAGTCACACTTGGCCAATATAGAATTCTATTCTATTCTATTCTATTCTATTCTATTCTATTCTATTCTATTCTATTCTATTCTATTCTATTCTATTCTATTCTATTCTATCTTCTCTATCTCTATCTCAAATTCTTTTTTTTCATTCTCCCTGTTTTTTTTTTAATTTGTTTTTTTTTAAATTTGATTTATATGCCGCCCTTCTCCGGAGACTCAGGGCGGCTTACAATGCGCTAAGCAATAGCCTTCATACTTTTGTATATTTTATACAAAGTCAGCTTATTGCTCCCACAAACTGGGTCCTCAATTTACCTACCTTAGAAAGGATGGAAGGCTGAGTCAACCTTGAGCCTGATGAGATTCGAACTTGCAGTAATTGCAGGCAGCTGGTGTTAATAACAGGGTGCTTTAGACTACTGTACTACCAAGGCTGTTCTATTCTATTCTATTCTATTCTATTCTATTCTATTCTATTCTATT
>WNWU01000049.1:17255479-17286356 GCA_012654045.1 Ptyas mucosa | reverse complement strand
ATTCTATTCTATTCTATTCTATTCTATTCTATTCTATTCTATTCTATATTCTCTATCTCTATCTCAAACTCTTTTTTTTCATTCTCCCATAAAACCCATAAAATACAGGTAGTCCTCAATTTGGAACCATTCATTTGAAGTTACAACAGTGCTGAAAAAAAAGGACTTAAAACTGGTCCACTGAGCCACCGCGTCCCTTTCTCCTTAAACTTACAACCCTACAACTCATGTACGCAGAATTTGGATGCTTGGGACCAATATGTATTTATGATGATTCAGCATCCCTGAAACGGCGATTGCTGTCATGCCACACCATATAACTTTATATACTGTTGTTGCTCTCTAGCCCCATCTAGTGGCCAGAGAGACAGAATACCAAGTATATTGTTTCAAGCTGATTCCACCCATTTACCCATCAGCCCGCACTCTCAAACAAGCGCATGCTGGAAAACCAGACTCCATTTCCTTTAGCAATTGGAGAAGGCAGAAGCACGTGGTTATTCAAGGACAAACTCACACCCCACACAGAGCATTGCTGGTGAGATTTAAATTGCTTGTATTTATTAATTATGTTCAGCAGTAATTTAATACTGTCTAACTTGTATTTGGTTCTATCCCCCTTTTCCCCAGTTTCACCATATCCTTTTCTTTCAACGAAGCATTCAGATCTATACCCACAGTCTGTTTTATTGGAGGATAGGTGGGTTTAGCTGCATGTCGAGCTGCACACAGACTAACATGTAATGGGGACAGAACAACTGCCATTTGTGACCTTCCCAGCTGACTTCCAACAAGTCAATGGGAAAAGCTGGATTCACTTAACAATTGCATGATTCGTTTAACAATTGCAGTAATTTGCTTAACATCTATGGCAAAAAAGGTTGCAAAAGTGGGCACGACTTACTTAATAATTATCTTAATTTCTTAATAACAGAAATTCTGGTCCAAATTGTGGTTATAAGTTGAAGACCACCAGTATTCATTATATAGTGTAAATGTAAAGGTAAAGGTTCCCCTCGCACATATGTTCTAGTCGTTCCCAACTCTAGGGGGCAGTGCTCCTCTCTGTTTCAAAGACAAAGAGCCAGCACTGTCCAAAGAAGTTTCCATGGTCATGTGGCCAGCATGACTAAACACCAAAGGCTCATGGAACGCCTCTCACCAAAGGTGGTCCCTATTTTTCTACTTGCATTTTTTACATGCTTTCGAACTGCTAGGTTGGCAGAAGCTGGGACAAGTATCGATCGACAAGCTCAGTGTCTTAGCCACTGAGCCACCGCGTCCCTTATCTATTATATAGGGTACAGTAACCTTAATGAATCCTTTCTCCAAATGCAATATTTAAATAAGAGCTAACTTTGGGAAATGTAGAGTTTCTTTCTGAGTCCCTTAGGAACAGTCATTACTTGAGATTCTTGCATTAGTGCGAAATGTCATAAAATTCCAGGGCAAAAGATACAGAAGAACTTTGTACACAGCTAGTCCTATTGCAGAGACCTTCTGCATATGTATCCGTGTGAAGAAAAAGACATTGCATTTGAAATTTATTTAAAGGACTAGAAAAGTTCAGTGGGTTTTTAAAAGATAGGCACAGAATGTTTATCTGTATTATGAAATGGTTCGGAAATAAGTTTAAGTGCAGTTACTGTATCTTTACACGGATACTTTTATTATGCTTTCAACATTCTGAAATCTATGGAACATTTTGTGTTCTATTTTTTCTATAAAAAAAATAGTTTGCCTACCCTTGCAATGCACCTTAAACCGATTTTCCTTGGTTAGTGCAACTCAGCAGTCATTTACCATCAGTTTGTGTAGCAACCCAGGATGAAGGAATAAAGAACTCAAGTTTCTAATTTTCTTTTAAGCTTGTTGAGAAAAAATGATTATTCATGCACCTCTCACCTTAAAAAGAAATGTTATCGTAAAGAAAATCTTCCTTTTAAAGAATAAAGGAAAATGATGTAGCACAGACATATAGAGCAAGCTTCCAAAATGTGAAACAGTGGGGAAAAAAAACAAACCACACAACGCACCGTATTCTATGCGCAAAGTCTGGTTAATGGGTACTGCAATTGCCATGCAAAATTAATCTTCTGCTTGCTATGTTAAAATGATAACCCGCTTTTGAGCTGAGCAGAAGATATGCTTAAGGAGAAATGTTTTTCATCTAATATGTACAAATTTAATTTGCCTAAACTGCTCATATATTTGCAAATTACATCATCTATTAGCATTTCATCCCTGACGAATGGGGTTGCTATTACAGGGAAATGCGCTTAAATCAAAGAAGTCGTCTGCTAGCATGAACCCAATTTAGTAGCTGTATACTTAAGGCTTGTGCGTGTGAATGTAAGAGACACCTTCTCAAACCTCTTCTACCTTCCTCAGTTTAAAAGGACTGAAGGATTTATGAGGAGAGACACTCCATACTGCAGTTGCCATTTGAGAGAAGACCATTTGACCTTTCACTGGTCCAAGACTTGAATAAACAGATTGAAATTATGAAACCAATTATTTGGAACGAAGTCCCCTAGACCTGAATGAGCTTTACTCGGTTGTTAGTTGTGAAGTCATGTCCGACCCATCACGATCCCATGGTCAATGTTCCTCCAGGCCTTCCTGTCCTCTACCATCCTCTGGAGTCCATTTAAATTCACACCGACTGCTTCAGTGACTCCACCCAGCAACTTCATTCTCTGTCGTCCCATTCTTCTTCTGTCCTCAGTCTTTCCTAGCATTAGGCTTCTCCAGTGAGTCCTTCCTTCTCATTAGGTGGCCAAAGTATTTGAGTTTCATCTTCAGGATCTGGCCTTCTAAAGAGCAGTCAGGGTTGATCTCCTCTAGGACTGACTGGTTTGATCGCCTTGCAGTCCAAGGGACTCGTAGGAGTCTTCTCCAGCACCATAGTTCAAAGGCCTCAATTCTTTGGCGCTCAGCCTTTCTTATGGTCCAGCTTTACTCAGGGTAATGTATAAACATTTATAGTAAAGCATCAACAGGTAGCCTTTCTGTACAGATCACCTTACAAGGAACAAACAAAAATCACCAGTTGTCTATTAACATTAACATTAACATTGACACTGTATTTTGTTTTTAATGATGAATTTGATTGTATTAATGTTACCTAGCTCTGAAACAAGAATGGGTGATGTACACTCTCCAAACACTCTGTTCATTGGTTATGTCAATTGTATTATTGTTTATTGTTAGTGTTATTTTTCTATTGCTCATGGCGGAGGGGGCATTTTTGCCTTCCCTGGGCTCCAGAGGCTTTCCTCGAGACCTCCAGGCAGGTGAAAACAGGCTCTCCAAGCTCCGGAGGCCCTCTGGAGGCCAGAAACAGCCCATTTCCTGACTTCCTGAACTTCCAGTAGGCCAGTTTTTCACCCTCCCCGAGCCTCCACACGCGCCCTCCACTTACCTGCATCCAAAATGGGCCATGTGGGGACTCCTGGGAGAGGCAGGGTTGGCGGGGTGGGAGGGGCCAGCCAGGAGTGGGATTTGAGGGTTTCCTGAACTGCACAGAATCTTAGCTAGAGGTTCTCCTGAAACCCTACGAACCACCAGCAGCCCAGCCCTGTATATATGTAGGTATGTGTGTGTATTTGTATGTGCTCAAATTATTTATTTATTTTAAATAAATAAAAATAAAAAAAATATTATTAGTTCTATACCTGTGAAGTCTTTAAGATTCCTTTCTCATCCCTTTCAAACGTGTCGACCTGTGCACATGTCTCTGTGTATTTAATCAACCAATTCCAAAGCAGTCATCATTCAGTTGAGAACACTGTGATAACAAGAAAGATTCAGATTACACAAAGCAGGGTGATCTTATCTGCCTTGTGGGCTCCTTTGAAAGGAGAATTGAAGCAATCCAAATGCCAGATAAAACTCCCAATTTTGATATTTCCTTTTCCAAGAGAGAAAAGGCACTTAGGTGAGACACATAGGCAAAATGTAGACTGTGAACGAAGTTTATTTACTTTGTATACTGTATTCATTTCCTCAGGCATGCATACTTCTGTCATTACAGTTTGGATAAATAAGTTAAAGAAAAAGTGAAATCGGAACTATAGATGCAATAAGCAGATTTTTTTTGTGTGCTAATTACAACCAAGATTGTTAATTTTCAGGAGGAGAAAGGCAGAGGCTCCCAATGGCCATCATCCTCATATCCTTTTCTGAGTTAATCTGCTCCAAATATCAATTCTCTAGCAACTTTTTTGTATACCGTTTGGGCTAGGAAGAAGGCAATGCATATGCGTTCCAGCAAAGATATACTTTTTATTTTAATATTAATTTAATATCCTGCCTTAGTTGTGCAACTTAATTCTTGCTGCATTCTTTTTAAATTTTTTATTTATTTTTATTGCTTTTAAAATAATAACAAAAACATAATGTTTTTAAAAATGAAAAGAATTCAGCGCTCATAGTATAATATATCACAAGAGAAAACAGTTACAGTTATAGATATCATTGAATGGAAATGTTATTTAAGTATGTATTCATTTCTAGTAAACTTACAGTATATAACTATCATTGTTAACCTATTGTATTTTATATAAATGAGTTCCATATTTCATTATACTTCTCCATAAAAAGTCTGTATCTATAGGCAATTCATTCATGATGCAGGTGGAATCCGGTCTTCAATCTATTAAGTAAAAGGGGATATATAAAGTGGTGGGATTCAGCCGGTTCGGGCCGGTTCAGGTGAACCGGTAGTTAAATTGCTAGCTGGCCCCGCCCCTTCCTGCCCCATCCCTTCCAGGAGTCCCCACATGCCCTTTTTTCACTCCCAGGAGGCTTCAGGGAGGGCAGATCCCCCCACAGTCCATTTTTGCTCCCAGGGGGTACAGGAGGCTGCCTGTCACACCCCCTGGCCATGACCACCAAGCCACACCCACAGAACTGGTAGTAAAAAAATTTGAATCCCACCACTGAATATATATTTATCTTTCCAATGTAGCAATATCAGTCTTTTGGACATAATAAGGACACAGGGGATCCATTTAAGTTGTTCTGCTGTCATATTCCATGTAGTAGGTAAGTAGTTCAACAGAATATTCTCTGAAAACAGTCGCTTTTGTTGCACGATCATATTTATATGATTCACTACTTTCTTTCCAAACTCAGCAAGTATAGGCATTCTTTAAAACACATGTTTTAACGAAGCATTATCCTTATTACATGTCCAAGAAAATGCTGGTTTTGATCATTCTTTTCTATACAAAATATAATGGAATCTAAAAAATTCTAAACATTATTTTTTGTTCATTGATAATCTTCCCACATTCTTAATTAGAGATGGAGGAATACATGGCCTAAAGATATTGTTGGGTAACATCCTAGCATTGAAATAGAAATGCTGGAAGTTGCGATAAGCAACATTTGGAAGTTCTGTTCTAATGCATGTCATTGTCATCACCACCACCATCATCATCATCCATCATCCATCACCCATCAGCCAACATTTTTTAAAAAAATTGATTTATATGCGACCCTTCTCCGGAGACTCAGGGCGGCTTACAATGCGTTAAGCAATAGCCTTCATACTTTTGTATATTCTATACAAAGTCAGCTTATTGCCCCCACAATCTGGGTCCTCATTTTACCTACCTTAGAAAGGATGGAAGGCTCCCCTCGAGGTTAGCTCAAATGCATCCCAAATTAGATCTCAGATGTTGGAAATGTAAGCAGGCCCGAGGCACATTCTACCATTCATGGTGGTTATGCCCTAAAATTAAGACGTATTGGGAGAAAATTAAAATCTGGATTCTCCAAATTACAGGAGAAGACTTAGAACTAGAACCAGAGATCTTCCTGTTAGGAATGTATAAACCAAACATTAGAAAGGAAACCGTATACTTAATACATCACATTATCACAGCTGCTAGAATAGTGTTAGTCCAAGTCTGGAAAATGGACTATTTGCCAACAGAGCAACAGGTAATTCAAAAAATTTATTTATGTGCGGAATCTGACCAATTAACATTGAAACTACAAGACAAAGAAAGCTCAAAATACTTTAAGGTATGGAATAATTGGCATAATTGGGTCAAGCAAAACAAATGTGGATAAGGTAATACTTAAAATAATACCAATAACTATTGAAATTTAACTTATTCCTATCTTCTTCTTTCTTTTTTTTCTCCCTTTTTTAAATGTATTTAGAGGCTTAAAATAACAAATGACCAGTTACAATATATCTATATGCTTGATATACTCAAATACCAACAAAGACTTAACCGCCAGAAGGATGATTGTGCGATTAATTTTGTATACGTATAACCTATAGATAAGGTATATATAGAGAAATGTTAATGAATAGAAATGAAATAAGTAATTATATAAGATGCTTAATATATTTGTATATTTTATTTTGATTTTAATTGTTTTTAATCTTTGTAAATTTAATAAAGTTTGTCTTAAAAAAAGAAAAGAAAAGATGGAAGGCTAAGTCAACCTTGAGCCTGGTAGGATTTGAACTTGCAGTAATTGCAGGTTCTTTTTCAAAAAAAAAAGTTCATCTTGTATTCAAGATACCTACAGTAAATAAATACTGTATATCAAATGTAATAATATTTGGCACTGGTATAACACCAAATGCCATTTGGCACTTCGTTTACTTAAGGTGTATCTAATTTTATCTTATCTTGATTGGGCATCCCTTGATACCAGCTATGACTGTTCTTTTCAAAGGAACAAATTGTGCACGTGAAGGAAGAAGAAGAAGAAACAATTGGCAATAAGGAATGATCAAAATGTAATACTTTTGCCACAAACCACAGCAATAAGTAACAAATTGGAAAGTAGCAAAAGATTGCTATTTTGGGGGGATGTTATCTCATCAGATAGCCAAACCAGCAAAAAGATGGCAACTTTGAAGAATATGTTTACTCAGAAATGTATCTTTATTAAGTGTGTACATGTGCGTGTGTCTGCCTGTCTCTCTCTTTCACTCTCTCGCTCTGTGTGTGTGTGTGTGTGTGTGTGTGTGTGTTTGTGTGTGTGTAGCATATGGCCTGGTTACTTGTGGGACTTCCTATCTCCCAGAGCATCTGCCTAGCCAATTCAATCATGCAGAGTTGGTGCACTCTGGGTTCCTTCAATTAAACAATGTCCTCTATTGGGATTCCAGAAGTGCAACTTCTTTGTGGCAGCAACCTGCCCTCTGGAATGACATCCCACAACCCCCCCCCCCCACTATTACCAAGGTCCATATGTCCCTTCTCTCTACTTTGTTTAGAAGAACTGTGAAGACCTGGTTCTTCACCCAGACTTTTTGGTGAAGGAAATTGATATTCCTTACCTCATTTCCATCCAGTCTGTCATTCTTGCCATGTTTTCTCTCCCTTTTAATCAGTTTGTTCTAATGTCGTTATTTTAATAATTGTGAGCCACCTCGGAGTTGTTGGGAGTCAGGCAATATACAAGTTTAATAAACACAAACCCAGACACAAACATACGTGCATCACAGATTCCTATTTCAAGATTACAGTGGTTTATAAGCATAATGAAATCACATCGACTTCTATGTATCTATCTATCTATCTATCTATCTATCTATCTATCTATCTATCTACCTACCTACCTACCTACCTACCTATTTATTTATTATTTAGAAATAATAAAACAAGAGCACTAAAAATTAAAAAGTAGATTCCGGTTGGAAAATGAACCACTTTTTACTAATCCTTGCAGGAGGGTCAAATATCACTTCACCATTATAAGTCAAAGTGGGGGAAGGATATTATAAGTGAACTGCTGTCCTAAAACTTTTCACCTAGGATTCTTGGATTTAAAAAGGATAAAGATGTTATTAAACTGATTGATTAAAGGTAAATTTCAAAGATTTATTAACCTCTCAATGAATCCCTCTGGAAACATAGTTGTAGATGTTTACAAATTCCAAATCTCAATGATCATTCTGTAAAGCTTACTTTAATGCTCTCCCCTTGGCATTGTTCATTGTCAAGTATCCTTATATCTCAGCCTACCAGAAACGTATGTCCCTGCAAATCAGATTAGATGAAGACTTATGGCATGCTGCTTTGTGTTGTGCTGCTTTGTGTTACTGTACAAATTTTATTCCAGTTGTCAGCTATGGTTAATCAAGTCGTTTGTTAAAAAGAAACAAAATTCTTTTGTTGAATTTTTGTTGAATTTCCAGATGAATTTTTAATTACGGGAGCTGCATGGCGCTCCCACATAACGCTGCTCCTGCGCAAGCTGCACTGGCTCCCAGTGGTCTTCCGGGTGCGCTTCAAGGTGTTGGTCACCACCTTTAAAGCGCTCCATGGCATAGGACCTAGTTACCTTCGAGACCACCTTCTGCCACCGACGACGTCCCATCGACCCGTGCACTCCCACAGAGAGGGCCTCCTCGGGGTGCCGTCAGCCAAACAATGTAGGCTGGCGATCCCCAGGGGGAGGGCCTTCTCTGTGGGGGCTCCTACCCTCTGGAATCAGCTGCGCCCAGAGATAAGGAAAATCCAAGACCTCCGTGCCTTCCGCCGTGCCCTTAAAACTTTCTTCTTCCAGCAAGCCGGGCTGGCTTAACAAATCCTTTTAAACAATTTTAATTGGTTTGTCTTTTTAAATTTGGGGCCAAACTAAGATATTTCTTTTAACTGTTTTTAATGTTTGTATTGTATGTTTTTATTCGGCTGTACACCGCCCTGAGTCCCCAGGGAGAAGGGCGGTATATAAATTTAAAAATAAATAAATAAATAAATAATTTTTTTATTCAATATCAGCTAACAAGGACTCTAAAAGTTATATCCAATAATCATGTTCTGTGTCTAGTCAGCAAATCAAAAATTATTTGATGATGAAACCTATGCTCATAACAATGCTTGATATGTATGTATGTAAGTATATACAGTATGTATGTGTTTTTAATGGCCAAAATTGTGGACACCTTTTGGGAAAAATATATTTTTGAGATTTGATGGCTAATAACACCACTTTTTTTTGGAATTTCAAGATAATCATATTCCACTGCTGGAATGGCCTGGGAATATCCCAAACCTTAACCCAATTGAAGATCTATGGAGCCGACTACAGAAACTTGTTAGTCAGTAGCGACCCAGCAATAAAACCCAGTTAATAGAATCAATCATTCAATCTTGGTTTCACATTATAACAGCTGCAGAATTAAAAGACTTGGTTCACTCCATGGGAAGATGTTGTAAGGCCATAATTCATGCTAAAGTATAAAGTAACTAAGTATTAACTGACGTGATAATTTTTGTATCTCTCAATTTTTCTATGGTGATAATTTTTGTATACCTCATTTTTTTCTATGATTTCTTCTTTATACTGCAACTGCTATTCTAATAGCAAAACCTTCATAAAAGTTACTGCATTACATTCTTGATTAAATTATCTTTCCATTGATATATAATTTTATGGCACTACTCCCCAAAAAGTGGTGTTATTAGCTAGTTTTAGAAAATACACTTTTCCCAAAAGGTTTCCACAATTTTGGCCACTACTGTATACATAAACACAAATATTATGGTTTTATAATGTACAAGAATACATTGCATTCTGAACCTCTACATGGTTGATTTTAATTAGTTATATGAATTTCAGAATTTTTAAGCTTTATGTGTACTGATGTGATGGTGATAGATGATGTACTGCTTTAAGCTTTTGAATTATATATTTTGTATTCTGGTCTGGCTTTAAACCACAATTAAGATATTCAATACAAGTATATAAGTTTGGATGTAATGTAAGTTTTAATGTAAGTGATATACTTAATATGCTTACTAACTTACTCCACTAATTATGCTTCTTCTTAATAAAAATGAAAGCATTCTCTCAATCCAGGTAACTTCATAGATGTGAATGTAGCTGTCTTAGCAATAGTGTAGAAAAGTTCTGCTATTGCCTTCAATTGGGTTATTTTTCAGTCTAGCCCAAAGTCCTTGCATTTTTTTTTGGTGATCCCTCATTGAACTAAGATCATTGCACTCTCTTTCTTATCTTCATGTTTCCTTCATTGGAAGCAAAATATAAATTAATCCTTGAAGTTGTGTGTGCAGCAAATATTTTATTGTAATTTTAGCAAGACCACACTTGGAATACTACATCCAATTTTGGTCACCACAATACAAAAAAATACCAAGGCTCTAGAAAGAGTGCAGAGAAGAGCAACAAAGATTATTAGAGGGCTGGAGGCTAAAACATATGATGAACGGTTGTATGAAACTAGTGTATCTAGTCTAACAAAGAGAAGGACTAGGAGTGACATGATAACAGTGTTCCAATATTTGAAGGGCTGTCACAAAGAAGAGTTGGATCACTCTATTTTCCAAAGCACCAGAAGGTTGCTTAGGGCAAGAAACAGGGGATGGAAACTAATCGAGGAGAGAAGCAACTTACAACTAAGGAGAAATTTCCTAACATTGAGAACAATTCATCAATGGAATGGCTTGCCTCCAGAAGTTATGAGTACTCCATCACTGGAGGCTTTTAAGAAGAGATTGGATAGTCATTTGTCCAGATTGTAGTAGGAATGTAGGAATATTTTCTTCAAATTATTTATGGGTTGACATCAAAATAAGGAAAACATTTATTTCAAATAAACCAAAAGGAAAGATAATTTAAAATATCTCCAGCAGACCTTTTTTTGCCAAGGTTTCCCCTGAAAGATTATGATAAATTTCCACCATTCAGGTTGACCTTTCTGATCATACTGTTCAGCTGGAATCCTTAATCCTTCCACCAAAGACTTCTTCCATCAGACCACCTCTAGAAAGATAGAAATATTAGATCATTCTGCCCAAAACTCAGAACTTCAGAATTTAACAAAGCATTGTATCTAACCCTAACCCTAAGGACATAAGAGAAAACTGTGTACTCATATAAGGTAAAAATAAAAGTTCCCCTTGCACATATGTGCTAGTCATTCCCAACTTAAAAAAGAGCATTGGTGGTGCAGCAGACTAAAGTACTGTTATTAACATCAGCTGCTGCAATTACTGCAAGTTCAAATCTCACCACGCTCAAGGTTGACTCAGCCTTCCATCCTTTCTAAGGTAGGTAAAATGAGGACCCGGATTGTGGGGGCAATAAGCTGACTTTGTATAAAAATATACAAAAGTATGAAGGCTATTTCTTAACGCATTGTAAGCTGCCCTGAGTCTCCGGAGCAGGGCGGCATATAAGTCAAATAATAATAATAAAAAACAAACTCTAGGGGGTGGTGCTCATCTCCATTTCAAAGCTGAAGAGCCAGAAGACGTCTGAAGACGTCTCCGTAATCATGTGGCCAGCATGACTAAACACCAAAGGCGCATGGAACACTGTTACCTTCCCACCAAAGGTGGTCCCTATTTTTTTACTTGCATTTTTTATGTGCTTTCGAACTGTTAGGTCGGCAGAAGCTGGGGCAAGGAATGGGAGCTCATCCCGTTATGCGGCACTAGGGATTAGTACCCATATAATCATGTGCAAATGGTGAGAGATGTTAATGAGAAATTCTCTTAACCAAATATCCTAGACATAAAAAGGACTTTATTGGGAAACTGCATTTAATATTGTCAACCTTCTGGTATTTTGAAGGGCCCTGAAGACCTGACTCTTGACTCCCACCTTTGACAAGGATGACTGAATCTCCTTTCCTTCTTTTTTCTTTATTCCCCTCTGGGTATGTTATCTGAGCCATCTTTGTTCTTTTTGTGTTCTGTTGTTTCCTTGTTTTTAAAAGGTTTTAACAGTTTCTAAACCACCCAGAAACATTGGGAGTTGGAAAACCTATAAATTTAATAAATAATGTTACCGTATATACTCGAGTATAAGCCGACCTGAATATAAGCCGACCCCCCCCAATTTTACCCCCCAAAAGTGGGAAAACTTATTGACTCGAGTATAAGCCGAGGGTGGGAAATGTAGCGGCTACTGTTAAATTTCAAAATAAAAAAAGACCGGTCAAAAGTGCGAGGACCTGTCAGAAATCACCTTTTTCAGCCGTCTGGGTAGTCCTTTTGTGCATATGGACTACTCAGAGGGCTGAAAAAGTAATTTTTGACTGGTCCTCGCACTTGTGACCAGTCCTCGAACTTACGACTGTCCTCACATTTTACGTTTTTGCCCTATCTTGTCACCATGGTGAAGAGAAGCAGTTGTGAAATGAGTGAAATGGTTGTTAAGAATGCTACAATGGGCATAAATGATGAGCAGTCATAAGTGCGAAGACCGGTCAAAAGTGCGAGGACCTGTCAGAAATCACCTTTTTCAGCCCTCTGGGTAGTCCTTTTGTGCATATGGACTACTCAGAGGGCTGAAAAATTAATTTTTGACTGGTCCTCGCACTTGTGACCAGTCCTCGAACTTACGACTATCCTCACATTTTACATTTTTGCCCTATCTTGTCACTCCCACTCTTTCTCATTCTCTCTTTCTCTCTCCCCTCCCCTCCGCTTGCATTCCAGCTGTTGAATTCTTTGAAGCCAACTAAAAACTTCGGGGAGTGGGGGAGAGTCCCTGTTGGGAAGAAGGGAAGAAGGGGAAGGAAGGCAGGAAGGCAGGAAGGCGAAAGAACAAAAGAAGAACAAAAGAAATCTTTCTTTCTTCTTTCTTTCCTTCCTTCTTTCTTTCTTCCTTCTTGCCTTCTTTCCTTCCTTCTTTTCTTTCCTTCATCCCAGCAGGGACTTCCCCACCACCCAAGTTTTAGTTATAAAAAGTGACAGGAACAGCCCGAGGGGATCCCAAAGCAGATTCCCTTGCAGATCTGCTCAGCTCCGGAGAACATCTGACTCTGCTTAGTGCTGGCTAGCCCAGCCGTCTGTGTGCAGGTGTGTGGCTGCGTGTGTCGGTGAGTGTGTATGTGTGCATGAACGTGCGGAGGGGGGGAAGGCTGAGTGTGGGGGGGAAAGCCAGAGGCCCAGAGGGCGGGGGGCGAGAGGGGAAGCGTTCACTGAAAAAGAAACTTTGGGAAACTTTTTTCTCGCCCCTTTTTTTTCTCCTCCCTTTCCTCGCCCCGAACGGCCGGTGGGTGAGGCTGCTCTGGTCACCGCGAGGCTGCCCGAAGCGTTCCTTTCCGAGGGGCTTCTCGGCACCCGTGCCTCAAATTCAGTTCAGCCGGGGGAGGGAAGCGGGGAGTTGAGGCGGGGTGGGGGACCTGTGCCCCTCTCCCTCTACCACATCAGAAAGGAACTTTCCGCTTCAGCTCCCCACTTCTGAGAAGCCCCTCGGAAAGGAACGCTTCGGGCAGCCTCGCCCGCCGGCCATTCAGGGCGAGGAAAGGGAGGAGGAAAAAAAGGGGCGAGAAAAAAGTTTCCCAAAGTTTCTTTTTCAGCGAACGCTTCCCCTAACCCTAACCCCACCCGCTGCCTTCTCTTGTTTCGGTTAGGGGACCGGGCGAGAAAGAACGGGGCGAGAAAAAAGGGTGACTTTGGATGTTGCTGGGAGTTGCTGGGAGTTGCTCTGAGCATGGAGTTAGCATCTCCCTTGCTCTTCCAGCGGAGGCTCTCACCCTTTCTCAGCTTTCTCACCTGTTAAAACTTTGGGAAACTTTTTTCTCACCCCATTCTTTTTCAGCAAACGCTTCCCCTCCGCGCTCGGAGCAAACCCCCCACACACACCCCATTTTGGCTTTAGCAAGCCTCCCTGCAACCCCGGGAGCCAAAACGGTTGCAGGGAAAAAGGCATTTTTTTCGTGACCTGAATATAAGCCGAGGGGGGCGTTTTTCAGCCTGAAAAATGGGCTGAAAAACTCGGTTTATATTCGAGTATATACGGTATATAGAAGAACTCCTCCAAAGCAACAATTCTGATCAATAATTTCAAATAAAATCAGTACAGACTAGCTAAACTAGTTACTTTTTATCTCTGCTTCACTTTTAGCACATATTCTTTAACATATATTGATGGGAAAGAGCTCATGTGATGACTCCTCCTCCTTTTCCCTCCCTCCCTCCCTCCCTTCCTTTCTTCTCACTACTTTTGTCTGTACACTAACCTTCATTTGATAGAAAGTGAACGATAAGTGAAAGTCTTTCTCCCAAATATCCAGGTATGATGGGTCTACCACATTTTAAAAATTATTTTGGACTAAAATTTCTAACAATCCTTGGTGAAGCTTTCCCAATTTTTCCTCTTTATAAATAGAATTACATGGAAGAGAGGATATTTTTAGGGAAACAAAGACTGAAATTAAACCTGCCAATGTGGAATAAGTTCATCAGATATTTCAGATTGCCACAAGAGTCTCAAGAGGTCTTCTGTCTGCTGGAAATCATTTGATAGTCAGGCTTTTATAGAATATGTTGCCAAGCCAATGAAAGAAATGATATTTCTTTGTCACTGAGTTGCTAGTGCAAGACAAGATGACAGTAGCCAAAGCATCTTGAAATACCTCGTTCCTTATTTAGAGACAGAAATATAAAGGATACAAAGCTCCAGACTTCAAGAAATGCACATAAAAATTCTGAAGGAAAGATGTGAGTATTGGTTCATTAACAAATATGATGAGAGATGTCTGAAGATTTGTAAACCAGGATGTCTCATGCAAGACCAAAAGACCATGATACAGCAAATGTACTTTAAAGAAAGTACTATAAATGAAATGAAGCCTGACTATCACTAATAAAAGCTAAGAATATGGCACTGAAAATTACATAGTTGAAGAATCTATCATAATCCAAATCACAATCTGTGGGAAAAAAATGCAAAAAATTTTGGGTACACTATAGAACTAGATAATTGGCAAAAATTGTGGGAAAGAAATTATAGATAGACAATGTCAGCAGCGTATGAAGAAAACTTGTATAAAATGTTTTATAGATGGCATCTATGCCAGCAAGATTGGCAAAAATGTTCCCAAATAGGTCACCAGAGTGTTGGAAATGTAAACAGACACAGGGAACATACTACCATATGTGGTGGACCTGTCTATTGGCGAAAATGTATTGGGGAAAGATAAAAAAGTGGCTAGAGAAAATAGTAAAATAGCAAATAGACTTAAAGTCAGAGTTATTTCTATTAGGCTTACTAACAGGGAAATATAATAAAAGAATTCAGTATTTAATGCTACATGTAATAACAATGGCTAGAATTATGTATGCATAAAATTGGAAAAATGGAAACATACCTACAGATGAAATGGTAATAAAGAAAATATTAGATTGCGCAGAAATGAGCAGGTTGACGATGGAAATTAAAGACAAAGGAGAAACAGAATATTATTTAATTTGGGACATATGGTATAATTGGTTAGGTAACAGATGCAAAGATTAGAAAATTAATGATGAAAGATGATCAATGAACCAGAAATAAATACAAGTAAAACGATAGATAGAAGAATACTTACTGTAAGCAACATTATGGCCAGAATGTACAAAAGTGCAAATTGAAATATAGAGAATGATAAATAGATAGAGAACTACGTTAGAATCATGGAAATAATAGATATAAATATGATATTGTATGTATAAGAGTTAAATGGTTGTAACTAGGAGGTATAATATTATATATATTGTAACAAATTGCTGATACAACCACTATATTGATGTTGCAAAGCTGAAACTGCGATGCAAAATGAAGAAAAATGTACAATAAAAATATTAAATAAACACAATCTGTGAAAAAATTAATATTACTGTAAAAATGCTAGACTATAATGCTCAAGTCTCCAATCTAGGACCTTCCCTTTTTCCTCCAGTCTCCCAATGGGAATTAATTGCTAGATGTTTCAACTACTTAGAAAATACTAAGAAAAGTAATATTGTCTTTGCACAAAAAGAGTTGGCATGAGGGCAATCAATATATCTAGCAATGAAATCAATATTTTCTTTCCTATTTCTTCCTATTTGTGCCATAGAGACCTTTCCCATGATTTTGCATTTGTATTAAAATACTGATCTAGTGAAAGTGGGGACTCATAGCTATTCAAACTTGTTTGGAATACAGCAATAATGAGAAGGTTCACTACCAAATGTGTTAAACTTTATATCAATTATTCATTTGAATTTATTCCAGAAAAGTCTTTGGTTTAAGAGAGGGAAAGGAAGAAGAAGAAACAGAAACTGTAACTACATCTCAGTCAGCAAGTCAAGTAAGAGAATACCAGTATTTTAAGAAGTATATGATAATCACACTATAAAACATTAGTTGGAAATCATTATCCAATTAATGTAATTAACTCAAAATCCAATGAAAGCCTCAAAAATATAGTGGACATTAAATAATTAAAATTACAACAGAGTACATAGAGTCACCAGTAAACAAAATTGTGACACCAAAATAGATCTGCTTAACTTATTATTAAAAGAACATTACTTGAGGCAAATTCCAGAAGGATTGCTTAGTTATCATAGTACGGCAAGGGGGAAAATATGTTTGCTTGGATGAAAAGTGGAAATAGGCTCCTCTAGTAAATGAGAAACCATTATTCTTTATAATGAGACTGCTGTGCTCAAATCTTGAAAAATACTAAGACATTTGCTAATAAGTTCAAGTACAGCACCAATTGTCTTGTGTTGCTATTATTTCAAGCCATTCCTGTCACTGATGTGTCCAGCTTTTCCTAGTTTATTTCCTCTAGTTAAATAGGACTTGAAATTTCCAGAACTCTCTTTAACAAACCCTCCCCCACTTGTGGGAAATTCTGGGAATTCTTCCCAGGAAGGATATTGGTTTGGAAAAGCCTGGTGTAATAGTGTGCAAGCTACAGATAATATTGACTATTTTTCTATAAAACTCAAGATAAAAACTGTATTTACAAATCCCCGGGTCCAAAATCTAATTGTTCTAAACCATTTGAGCAGGCAGATGCCTGCAAGAATGAATATGAGGTAACCCAGGGATGTGCAGACTCCAAACATATTTGTTTTTGTTCTCATTTTTCACTAGAGTACTAAGATTCACCAGCTGAAATTCAAATTTATGGTCTCACTGGGCTTTGTTAATGCTAAAAGAATTATTAAAGAATGAATCTAGGGCATCAATTTAGTAAAAGATTTAAGCTTGTCCCTAGCTACCCTCTCATATCAGGAACTTTTTCTGCAGTATCAGAAATGATTCCCAAGAGTTTGGGCAAAACTTTTAATGCCTGGAAGTTTAAGGGTTGCAGTCAAGCAAGCCTGTCCCTCATATGACTTATATAAGCAAAGCAGCCATATTGCTTCATTTTGCATAACTTTTAAGGTTTCCTCTAGCAATTGCAATAATCAGAAAAGAGCCTATGCATAAACACTATACCTGCAGAGAAGTTCATTGTGAGACATCCAGGACCAGAAGAGTTTGAAGCAGAGGTGGTATTCAGCCAGTTCGTACTGGTTCAGGCGAACTGGTAGCGGCAACTGTGGGTCCCGGACATCATGCTGTTCTATTTAGCCACTTTTTTGAGGTCATGTGCATGCACAGAAGGCGCATGCGGAAGCAAATCACATGTACAGAAGGCCAGGTGGCTGCATGGAAGGTGTGCACGTGCGCAAAGTAAGTGTGCACGCGGGCGATGAACCGGTAGTAAGAATATGTGGAACCCACTGCTGGTTGGAAGAGACTTCTGCACATATGCAATATAAGGGCAGAAGCATTTTCTTTCTTTTTCTTTTTCTTTTATTTTATACAGAAACAAACACTTAATACATCAGTCAATCCTTTCTTGTGACAGCTCGGTGTTTCTTCAATGGTTTCGTCTCCTTGTTGTTTCTTCTTTCTTCATTTTCTCTTAATCTTACAATCTCTCTTCAAAATTACAATATTTTAATTATACCATTTTCTTGCATAACTATTCATTAGTTTATCTATATCTCTTTTCTAGCCAATGGTAAAATTGACCCCATATCTTAAAATATTCTGAATCCTCTCTTTCTTTAATTATCAAAGTTAAACTATTCATTTCTGCACAGTCTAAAATTTTCTTAATTACTTCCTCTTCCAGAGGTATTTTCTCTGCTTTCCAATTTTGCACAAATACAATCCTCTCTCCTGTTATTACATGAATAATCAAGTATATCTTTTCTTTACTAATTTTCTCTGGAAGGATATCCAATAGGAACAGCTCTGGTTTTAAGTCAATATGTTGTTGTATCATTTCTTCTAGCCATATCTTAATTTTACTCCAATAATTTTTAGCTTCTGAGCATGTCCATCATATATGATAATAAGATCCTGGTAACTGATGACATTTCCAGCATTTAGCTGATTTGTCTTTAAACATTTTTTGCCAATTTTTCAGGAGGCATATGCCATCTGTAGAACATTTTATATTCATTTTCTTTATATGCAGTGGTCATTGTTAATTTATAGTTCCTTTCCCATAACTGTTGCCATCTGTCTAGATCAATTGAATATCCAAAATTCTTTGTCCACACTATCATTGTTTCCTTTACTTGTTCTTCCTCTAATTCAATGCCAAGTAAAAAATTATATCTTTTTTTGGTTATTTTATCCTCTGTTCCTGTGAGTATCCTAACCAACTCTGTCATTGGGCAGAAGCATTTTCAAGCTACATTATACTTGATAATAGTACAAAAGGCTAAAATGCAATTACAATCTCAATTTGAGTCTACAAAGCTTGAAGTCTTCACTGACATAAAACCGTTGCTTCCATGGAATGAAGAATTTCAGTTAAGTGAATCCAAAGCACTGTCAACTCTGAATCGAACCTGGATGAAGCCTTCTCGTGCTGCTTCACAGTTGCCACACACTATTGGGGGGGGAGATGAGGGGAAAATAACTAGACCGTCTTGAAGACAAAATAAAGTGCTCTCCCATGAGAACCATCCCAACAGGTGGCAGGAGGAGGAGGAACAGAAGTGATCAAAGGAGCCCGCCACGTGCTTTGATTGGACAATGTGACCGGTGACACCTGGGGAGTTAAACTTTGATCTTTTAATTATGTGGTAAACAAGAAAACTTTTAGAGTTGGTTTTCACTGGCTGTGCTGATATGATGTATTCAATAAACAAGTTCTCTGAGGAGCATTCCTGCTTTGGAGTTCTGATTTCTTTGGATGCATTACTCAGAACACTCATATTAGAGAAAAAATATATTTTTGTTTCCGCCTAGCTTTTGTCGCTGCAGCAATATACTTTGATAGCGAAGGAAGGTGTGGTGTCCCTATTGCTAAGCATTTGAGAAAGGGGCATTCTTAGTCATCACAAAAATTATTCAGTGATTTATCATTGTTTCTAGTCTGACTTTGGCCTCCTGTTCTAGGCTACAAACACATGCATGCACAGCTAAGTTATGGAAATCCCAGGACATTTAAGTTGCGCATTTTGAAGAGTTTGAGCCTTTGTCAACATACATAGCTAGCTATAATTTACTAAACCTGTCCAGGCTAGACAAGGCAATGACCTCTATCTCTTCATCAGTTGTGGGAACAGCACAAGTGCTAAAATGAAAATAGCAATGAAGGATGCCAAACAATTTATCTCTTTCAAGAGTCAGAACTATCAATCATTTTATTTTGTTTTCTACTGAGATATCTTTTCTTTCCTGTATAAAAATTTCCTCTCTGAAGCTCACCAATTTCATTACTCAAGTAGCTTCTTTCCATTAGAATCAATCACAGGACATCTAGGATTGGATGCCACGAAAGCAAAATCATGATTAGAGAGTGGATTGAGATATGAGAAATGCTAACAGATTATAGACACCCATTTGAAATTATGTATATTAATATTAAATTAATAATTGGCATATTATTTTCCATCATTTTCTAACTGTTTCAATGACCCCTTTCGGTGTGATGTAATTTTTTTTTTAAAAAAATTGCAGAATTATTATCTCGGTTTCTTTCTGCTGTACTTTAATGTATGTTAAACAAAATATATTGCAGTGTTGAAAAAGCTGCGAATGGAGTTCACACAATGTATCTTTCAAGTTCTCTTACTAAAGAAAGCATTCCGTTAGCTTTCTTGTATATGCAGGTTACAACAGAAGAGTAAACCATCTGGTTGCATTAATTAGATTCTCAAGCCCAATTTTTCATCCAATCACATTGTACCAGGGTGAAATGCTCCCAGTTCAGACCGGATCGCCCGATCTGGTAGCGATGGTGGGCGGGTGGTTCAGAGAACCGGTAGCAAAAATCTCTTCCCCCCCCCCATGCCCAGCTGAGCCGTGTGATCATCAGAGGCTTTTTTTTAAAAAAAATTAAAAGCATTTTTTCTACAACCTCTTCGGCCGAAAAAATGCTTTTAAACATAAAAAAAAGCCTCTGATGATTGTGCGGCTCAGCTGGGATCGTCAGAGGCTTTTAAAAGCATTTTTTCTACAACCTCTTCGGCCAAAGAGGTTGTAGAAAAAATGCTTTTAAAAACCTCTGACGATCCCAGCTGAGTTGCCTGATCGTCAGAGGCTTTTAAAAGCTTTTTTTTTTACAACCTCTTCGGCCGAAGAGGTTGTAGAAAAAATGTTTTTAAAAGAAAAAAAAGCCTCTGACGATCAGGCAACTCAGCTGGGATCGTCAGAGGTTTTTAAAAGCATTTTTTCTACAACCTCTTCAGCCGAAGCAGTTTCAGAAAAAATGGTTTTAAAAGTATATTTAAAAAAAAAAGTTGGCCATGCCCACTCAGTCACATTCACCACCACCACCACCACCAAGCCACGCCCACAGAACCGGTAGTAACAAATTTTACATTTCACCACTGGTGTAAGACCAGGTTGTTCTGTTTTGTCTGTTGTTTCTTTGAATGAACTTGTGGAAAAGATAACAGAGTCCTGAAGATAGAACGAGCAGAATAGAATATGCTCCTATATTTGAAAAGAAAACCCTCAGGTTCATTGTTTGCTTTGATCTAGGAAGCTTTGTGGAATTCAGTGAAATCTGATCCATCATTAATTGCTTTCAATAAAATGCAAACCACCAGTTGGAACTGTTTCAAGACTACTCAGCATTCAGTATATCTGGAAGATAAAAAACCCCCCAAAACTATAGCTAGTCTAAGAAACCTAATAATGAGGGATAATAAGGGATAGAAATATATACATACATTTTTCTCTTTTGCTTTTAAACTAATAGAAAATTGTATTATTTTGTGGTTATGACAGCGACGCTTTAGATTTAGATTAAGTGGAAACATTCATTTTTCTTTTAAACATATTTATCCACATAAATACTCTACTCTACTCTATTCTACTCTAAAATACTTACTCTAAAATACTCTACTCTAAAATACTCTATCTAAAATGGACACCTAGTATCAAAAACGTCATCAAAAAAGCACAACAAAGAATGTTCTTTCTGTTCAAACTGTCCAAAGAGCTGCTGATTCAGTTCTACAGAGGAATTATTGAGTCTGTCATCTGCACCTCCATAACTGTCTGGTTTGGTTCTGCAACCCAACAAGACAGACACAGACTTCAGAGGATAATTGGAACTGTAGAAAAAACAATTGCTACCAACCTGCCTTCCATTGAGGACCTGTATACGAGGTCGATATATATGAGTCAAAAAGAGGGCTGTGAAAATATCTACAGACCCCTTACATCCTGGGCATAAATTGTTTCAAATTCTACCCTCAAAACGATGCTATAGAGCACTGCACACCAGAACAACTAGACACAAGAACAGTTTTTTCCCAAATGCCATCACTCTACTTAACAACTAATTCCCACAACACTGTCAAATAATTTACTAAGATTGCATTAATATTATATATCTCTTCCTTAATAGTATCTATCTCTTCCCACTTACTATAACCATGTGCTTGTATCTTTCAATTTATATTGTTTTTACTTGTTTCCTAGTACGATTTGATAGTTTATTAGTAACCTTGACTATCAATCACTATGTGTTGTATCTTTTTATTCTTGATGAAGTATTTTATTCTCCTTATGTACCCTGAGAGCATATGCACCAAAGACAAATTCCTTGTGTGTCCAATCACACTTGGCCAATAAAGAATTCTATTCTATTCTATGCTATGCTATGCTATGCTACGCTACGCTACGCTACGCTACTCTACTCTACTCCATCTCCACTTATCGGTAACAAGGCTAGAACTGAGAAAGCATCATTGTTCTCATCCCAAAATATTCTTAGGAATCAATTTAAAAAGTTAGTGTCAGGTTCCGACGTTGTCTTAAATAAATCACATTTTCCAAACAAATAGTCTTTGATGAAATCTTTCATTTATTAAGGACGAACATGTCTGGTCCCGACTCCATCGGTGCCAGTACTGACCTGCTAACCCCCAAACCCTTCCCTTTCCGTCCCTCAATTCTCATTCTCATTGGCCATCTTCCAAGTCCCTCTCACTACTTCACCTCACAGGAATGTTCCCCTCCCAACCCATCTCCTAAGTGATATTTCCTGCCGGGTAGTAACTGTGTGAAAGGTCAACCTGCTTCTTCTCTCTCCTTTTCTTTTTCTTTTTTCTTTTTATGTCAGCACTGGGACAAATGAAACTTGGGGTGCTGATAGTTAGAATACTGGTCATGACAGCATAATTGAAGCTCTACTTCTTTTATACATAAGTGAAAAAGGGGAAGGATTTTGTTGGGGGGGAGCCTGTGATCATCATTTTGCCTTTCTTAACCCCCTCCATGGGTAATGTTGTTAGAGATGCTAGGTTGCACTTTTATTTTTGTTTATTTTTTTTCTAATATCCACTAGAAAACATACATTTTCATCTCTGACAGGTCATGTTCATAAAACACTGACTGAATAAGAAGAAACTTTTTATAAAAAGAAATAAAGTATATCTCCTTTTTGCTTAGTAAGATCATAAAACTCAAGCGGTCTACCCAATGACATGAAATATTAACAGTGTTATGCAGTCAGTCTATTCTTCCATAAAATATACTACACAAAGATTATGAGCAATGTTCTTGAGGCAACCATAGATTTTATTGTGAGTGGATATGTAGGTAATATCATATACACATTGATAGATTAAATTTAATTTCATCCAACAAGCATTGGTCAAAAACCAAAGTAAATTCTAGATGGGAGCTATTAATTACATGGTTATAACTGATGACTCAGAAAGAGTAAGTATCCATAAGAATAGAATAGAATAGAATAGAATAGAATAGAATAGAATAGAATAGAATAGAATAGAATAGAATAGAATAGAATAGAATAGAATAGAATTCTTTATTGGCCAAGTGTGATTAGACAGACAAGGAATTTGTCTTTGGTGTATACGCTCTCAGTGTACATAAAAAGACAAGATACATTCATCAAGAACCATAAGGTATAACACTTAATGATAGTCATAGGGTACAAATACAGTAAGCAATCAAATCATACTAGGAAACAATATCAATATAAATTGTAAGGATGCAAGCAACAAAGTTATAAACCTGCAGTCATAAGTGGGAGGAGATGGGTGATGGGAATGATGAGAAGATTAATAGTAATGCAGCCTTAGTGAATAGCTTGGCAGTGTTGAGGGAAATATTTGTTTAGCAGAGTGATGGCGTTCGGGAAAAACCTATTCTTGTATCTAATTGTTCTGGTGTATAGAACTCTATAGCATCATTTTGAGGGTAGGAGTTGAAACAATTTATATCCAGGATGCAAGGGATCTGTAAATATTTTCACATCCCCCTTTTTGACTTGTGCATTATACAGGTCCTCAATGGAAGGCAGATTGGTAGTGATTGTTTTTTCTGCAGTGATCAGTAGACAGGATGACCAGTAGAAAGGAAATCTAGTTCACATATTACAATCCAGAGAAAGATGTGGTTTTGTTCCATGTATTAGAATCACACATACATCATAAACTCTTCTAATCACCTTGTTAAATCAGGAAAGATATTTTATTAAACAGTCTAGGTTCATAGAATCATAGTTTAAAAGGGGCCATGAAAAGCATCAAGTCCAAACTCCTGCTCACTACAAGTGCCAAAGAGTTCAACTACTTTAAAAAATGATTATGTCTTCATTAAAAACAAAGAATGTCCTTACGACATCTCCTTCTCCTTATCTTAACATCTTTAATCCCCAAAGACATGTTCATTATAGATGATACTAAAATTAAAGAAGGCTGAAATTTGAGCAGGAGCTTTCTTTGAACACAATTAACTAAAAAAGAAGAAGAGTTGACTCTGGATCTACTCCATGTCCAAATCTGAAACACATTCCCTGTGCCCCAAACAAATATAAGTATATAAGAAACAAGACCAAGACAATAACATGTGTTGTATATTCTGTTAATTCATGTTAATCAATAGATTTACGTACACATTTCTGACCATTGTGAGTCAACTGATATGAGCATACCTAGAATAAATCATGGCCAACTTTTCATTTGTTTCTTCAATAATTCTAGTTGTCAAAGCCCAGTTGTCTGATATGTATCCATCTTTTAAAAAGTGGCATAGAGTTTAGTATAGTGCTGGAAGAGAAATAGTGGTGACTTTTAGCCAATCGCTTCCTCTGAGGCAAATTCACCTCACAGAGTTCCTATTGTGGGTAAAATAGGATACAAGAGCCTTCTATAGATGATGGTGAGTAGTACTAAATAAATTGATTGATGGAAATAAATCGATCAATAACAAATTCTAGGAGGTGACTGGGTAATCATTTTAGTCACAACTTCCACTACAGTTTAGGAACTGGGCAGCAAATGTTAGCATATACACACAGAGAGAGAAACTACCAACAGACTATTACAATCACATGATATCACCATAGCACACAATCGGCTAAAGTCCTTAAAATGTCCTAAGTAAACCAAAAAACCCAGCAGCCTCAGAAGAAAAAACAGGAGTCATCGATAATAAGTAAGGACTGTAATAGCCACTATGTAAGACAAACATAGAGAAGACTAGTAGAGCACATCCATGAACACCAATTAGCAGTCAGAAAACATGACAGAAACTCCTTAATTTCACAACACATGGACAGATTTAGCCATAGTTTCAACTGGGAAAATATGAGTATTCTAGACCAAACCAATTCCAAAATCAGTAGAAAATTCCTTGAAACCTGGCAGTCTGACAAATCAATGATCAATAGGTATATAGAGTTACATAACATTTACATGCCATTCAAAAGAGACAATCAAAAAGCCAAAAAAAAGCCAAAAAGACCAAAACACCTCCTCACCAGCAAACCACACCCAGATGAGCAGAGATTAACACCAAGATTAACACCAGACCAACAATCAAGAAGTAAGCAATACCTCAATGAAGGAATTACCAACTCAGATAAACAAGCTAGAAACAGACAGTAGCCTAATCAAGAAAGCATCAAGAACATCCCCACTGCCAGGGCAAGCCACTAGTACCGTAATGGTGAACCTATGCCACGTTTGCCCAAAGTGGCATGCAAAGCCATGTCGTCCGGCACATGCGCCCTTGCTTGTTTTTTTTTTCTGTGTTTCTGGCATGCATGCGTGTGTGATGATTAGCTGTTCTTCGCGTTCACAGCAGTGGCGAAAACTGGTGTGCACATGCACACCGGCCAGCTGATTGTTGGATGCACATGCACATCAGAACCCAGAAGTTCAGCTTTTCAGGAGCGTGATCCCTTTGTGCATGCAGCAGTGCCAAAAACCAGCCTGCACATGCATGCCGGCCAGCTGATTGTTGGGCGTGCATGCATGCTAGAACCCAGAAGTTCGGCTTTTCTGGACCACAGCCCTGATGAGTGTGACATTTCTGCGTGACCTTTCTGGGACTCGGTGCTGAAAAGGTTCGCCATCACTGCACTAGTATATAAAAACTTCCTTCCAGATCTAACAGTGTTACCTGAATGAAATATCTGCTAAAAAACCACCCAAGCTCAGAGAGCAGCAAGGACCCTACAGACATATTGTATTTACAATCTTTTACACAGACTATTTAGATTCCCATGCATGCTCACATACCTCTTCAACCCTCTGTCTGTCATTGTCCATCTGAGCAGTCACAATCAGAGGTTTGGAAAGAAAATGCAGAATCTTCTGTCTGTCAGTACATTCATGGGTAAAAAAGGAATATAATATATACCAGCCAGCTGATCAGTCAAATAGATGGTATTAATTTATGGCTTGGCAGCTGATTTTTCACACTGAGACCACATAATGCCTCAATCTTCAGGGTGCTGATATGTGCCTACCATGAACCACAATAGAAATCCAAATTCTGCTAAGCCATTCAGAACTCTCTGTTTTCATTGACAGCAGGTTCGGTCCTCTGTTTCCAGGGATGTTTACACTATTGTTGTTTTCATCAGCCTCACACAGCCTGAAAAGCAGACATCAGATGTAAAACAAAGCTGTGATTTTGAAAAATGTAGGCTCATTCATCACTGTCTAAAATTTGATATCTAGTTCTCCAAGAAAACTGCCAACAAATCTTACACACAGGCTCTTTCCAAACACACACACTTTAAATTCACATCTATAATTGAGCCTTTTCACACAGTCTAGTAAGTAAACATATGAAGAAGAAATGGGATTTTGTTGCTGCCTCTGTTCTTGGATCTTTGACATCAGTTCTCATTAAAAGGTAAAGGTAAAGGTTCCCCTCGCTCATAGGTGCTAGTCGTTCCTGACTCTAGGGGGTGGTGCTCATCTCTGTTTCAAAGCCGAAGAGCCAGCGCTATCCAAAGACGTCTCCGTGGTCATGTGGCCGGCATGACTAAACACCAAAGGTGCACAGAACGCTGTTACCATCCCACCAAAGGTGGTCCCTATTTTTCTACTTCCATTTTTTACATGCAAGCTTTTTACATGCTTTTGAACTGCTAGGTTGGCAGAAGCTGGGACAAGTAACGGGAGCTCACCCCGTTACGCGGCACTAGGGATTCGAACTGCTGAACTGCCGACCTTTCGATCGACAAGCTCAGCATCTTAGCCACTGAGCCACCGCGTCCCTCAGTTCCCATTAGAGGGGCAAAATAGTCAGAAAAGGAGAACATTGAACACATGTGTAGTCTCTCACCTAAAATATTGTATCTAATCATAGAAACATTGGCAGAGCGGGATATCTTCTACTTGGGTGTTTTTGGAACTCCAGCATATGCGTACAAAATCAGAATCCATAAGACTAGGAGAATGGCATTAACAAAGAGGTTAATTCCACACTAGTGATTTAAAACATCTTCTGGCATCACATAGGCATTATTAAGGCTATTGATTACAATGCTGGCTTCTGAGGTCACTTCTGAAGATCCTGCCTGACTGATGGAAAAATGCCTTGAACCAGGGGTGAAAACCAGCATGTTCTGACAGGTTCTGGAGAACTGGTAGCGGACATTTTGAGCAGTTTGGAGAACTGGCAAATATACACCTCTGGCTGGCCCCAGAGTGCAGTGGGAATGGAGATTTTGCAATATCCTTCCCCTGGAGTGGAATGGGAATGGAGATTTTTGCAGTATTCTTCCCCTGCCACACCCACAAGCCACGCCTACCAAGCCACAACACGCTACAACACGCCCACCAAGTCATGCCCACAGAGCCTTACTTAAACTGTGGTATTTGATGGCTGGTTTTTTTTTAGCAACCAGGACTGAATATTCAGAACCAAATGGGGGTTTGGCAGATTATCCCTTCCATAAATTTGACTCTGCATGAAGCATATGGATATTGAAAGATGATTTTGCTGCAGACAATGATCATCCTTCACAGTTGAAGACGTAGCTGCTAAAGTGGTTTAAATTGCCTACCCATGGTCAGTCAGATGGCCCGTCTGTATGAAACCACTTACCCAAAACTGCATTTCTAATAGGAAAAGGTTGATACCTGTAACGATCGTGGGAAATCAAGATGTTACATCATGCAGATCCATCGGTTGTTCTCAGATTATCTACTTCAGTGATAGAAATGATGAAAGGCTTATAATTGGCATTGGCCAAAGAAACTTTATTGGTAAGGGTTGATTGATAATATTTGGCTGACTATATTACTTTCAGTATTACCCAGCAGTGCAAGAACAAATGAAGAGAGTTTTTTTTAAAAAAACAGCTAGGCACTGTAAAGTAAAAGTAAAGCTTCCCCTCGCACATATGTGCTAGTCATTCCCGATACTAGGGGGCGGTTCTCATCTCTGTTTCAAAGCCGAACAGCCAGCACTGTCCAAAGACGTCTCCATGGTCATGTGGCCGGCATGACTAAATGCAAAAGGCACACAGAACGCTGTTACCTTCCCACCAAAGGTGGTCCCTATTTTTCTATTTGCATTTTTTATGTGCTTTCGAGCGGCTAGGTTGGCAGAAGCTGGGACAAGTAACGGGAGCTCACCCCGTTACATGGCACTAGGGATTCGAACTGCTGAACTGCCAACCTTTTGATCGACAAGCTCAGCCTCTTAGCCACTGAGCCACCGCGTCCCCTAGGCACTGTAATTTCCATTTAATTCTTTATACCTTTCAAAGATTGTTGTCTACTTTAATTTTTAACTACCTTACATAACTTGGGTCTGTATCCGGTCTTTCATTAGCAAGAGCATCAGTTCTTCTAAAGCATTTTTTTCATCTCACTGTTCCATGAGCATAGCTATAATCTGCTAAGGATCATGAAATCAAGGCATTTCTTCATTAAAAGAAAGAAGTAATAATTTAGTTACACTGTTATGTATCTTCCCATCCCTCGGGATGCTTGTATGTGTAACTTTAAAAATAGAAAAGGTTTCTTGGGCTGCAAAAGTAAAAAGAGAAAGAAATGGTGTGACAGAATAAGGGCAGCTTTATCACTCAGCTATGTCAGAGCATACACTGAATTTCTGCAAAGATAAGATTAAGCTGATTGTGTAGTATCACCGTATGCAAATTGGCATGATGAATACTGAGGAATCGTTCTCCTGTTACATCACATGACTTTCAGACAGAGAAAAATGACTAAGCCCAATTGGAGTTTTGCTACTATTAGTTATTATTTATATCTCAAATATCATCCAATCAATTTAAGATGGCACATGGGAGTTGTTTACAACATTTAAAAAATCAAAACTTGAAGGAGAAGTGAACTTTTCAACAAAGGCAATGATTGTTGGCATATTGAAATCACACTATTTATGTTGAAATCACATTATTGAACATTTATACTATGCTTTGGGAGGTCCAGATGCCATCTGTTATCTGGCAATGGTAGATTCTATCAGGTCTTCTCTTGCCATAGCACTTCCTCTGGTTGGTTTTTCTCTCATGTCTATTGTTTCCTCTCTCAACAGCTCATTTTTGGATGCAATCTTACTGAGGTACTGCTCAGTGGTGGGATTCAATTTTTTTTACTACCGGTTCTGTGGGTGTGGCTTGGTGGGCGTGGCATGGCATGGCTTGGTGGACGTGGCTTGGTGGATGTGACAGGGGAACAATACTGTAAAATCTCCATTCCCTCCCCACTCCAGGGGAAGGTTACTGCAAAATCCCCATTTCCTCCCGATCAGCTGGGACTCGGGAGTCAGAGAATAGATGGGAGCGGGGCCAGTCAGAGGTGGTGTTTACCGGTTCTCCGAACTACTCAAAATTTCCACTACCAGTTCTCCAGAACTGGTCAGAACCTGCTGAATACCACCTCTGGTACTGCTGGATGCTCTGGGTTTCATCCAGGACAGAATCTTTGACACTCACCAGAACCCAGCCATCTTTTTTCTGACTGGTGTGTGGTCTCTCTGGGTATTGGACTTGGGGTGGAAGCCTCCATACATTGAGATTAGCTCATGGGTCTTTAAATTAGCAGCCTCCATATCCTCCTTTGGCCAACACAATATACTGGCAGATAATCTGATGATTGGCAGGGCATACATATTGATGGTTTAAATCTTGTTCTAGATTTAGAACTGCTTCTTTAGAACCTGTCCTATTCTCTGGTGGTACTTAGATGTTGCGGTCTTCCTTGGCTCCTCATTGTAATTCTCATGTAACTTTGGATACCAAGGTACTTATTGCTATGTATGTCTGCTTCACGGCAGGCTGGTAGCCCATTCCATCAGTCTTAATTACCTCCTGTCTCTTTACTACTATCCAGACACATTTTTCCAATCTGAAAGACATCTGAATATCTTCACTGTAGATCTGCCAGATGCATCATCATGTCAGTATCTTGTTCACTGTTAGCATACAGCCTAATGCTATCCATGTATAGGAGGTGGCAACCTGTCCTTATCTGGTGAAGGGGGTTCAAGCCTAAGCCCAACAGCAGAGGAGATATTGCATCATGAATGAAGGCAAATATACCTATCCCAGGATAATGTTGTAGGATCCAATCTGGCTCAGTCACCGGGACCAGAGATTTAGTCTTCCAAGCTTTCAGAAAACATATCTCTACCGGAATGTGTTGCATGTATAAAGTATATTGCGTCACCTTAATATAGGCTGTACTTGATCACCATTTATGGAAGCTGTCACAAGTTGACTTCCACTGTGGTCTTCCACAGTCCCATTGAGTTCTTAGTGTTCTGTTAACCGTGTGTGGCACTAGAAATAGCTGTAGTCAATCCAGGTTGTGTTCAGATTAATCCATCTAGACCTTGAATTTTGGATGACTGCTCTATCTATGAGCAACTGGCATTTTGAACCTCTGGTGGTTTCCTAATGCCCTTCTGAGCTCTGTTTACTGTATATATTGGCCCAAATGGTCCTGTAGCTTGGTGGGATGGTGATTGACAGAGAAAGGACAAGAGTGCAAAAAGAAAAGATAAAAAGAAATAGAAGAAAGAAACTTCCAATTTTCCCTGCAGCAAATTCAAGTACCATTACAAAATTATTTCTTAGTCTATGGTTACAAAGAGAGCTCTCTTTTTTCTATTATCAAATGTTTTCTCATCGTCAAAACCACAAATCAAAAGCTCATTTTTTTAGTTTCATATAAAAAGTCTATAAAGAGTTTTCAGACAGCAGGAGATAGATAGATAGATAGATAGATAGATAGATAGATAGATAGATAGATGATAGATGATAGATGATAGATGATAGATGATAGATAGATAGATGATAGATGATAGATGATAGATGATAGATGATAGATGATAG
>WNWU01000049.1:17207852-17240856 GCA_012654045.1 Ptyas mucosa | reverse complement strand
AAAAAAAAAAAAAAAAAAAAGCAAGGCATAGAGCTCACAACCAAGGAACCGATTGCTAAAATTCACCTCTGGGAACAGCTGATTGGGGGTATTCCGGGAGGCTGATCCACCTGCCAATCAGCTTTTTTCTCATTTTCCTCCCCAAAAACTAAGGCGCATCTTATACTTCAGTGCGTCTTATACTCTGAAAAATATGGTACATTGTAGTCAGTGAAACAATGTACAATGAGGACCCGGATTGTGGGGGCAATAAGTTGACTTTGTATAAAAAAAGAACACCACTTGGGGGGGGCCGAAAACCCTACTAAGCAGGTATATACAAAAGTATGAAGGCTATTGCTTAATGCATTGTAAGCCGCCCTGAGTCTCCGGAGAAGGGCGGCATATAAATCGAACCAATAAATAAATAAATACAAAACGGCCAGCTATGTTGTGCAATTCCTAAAAATTCCTGTTTTTTTCTTGTTCCCAGCCAGCCAGCCACTTCTGATAATAATTCATTTCTTTGGGGAATGCCAAGTCAATTGAAGTTGTTCTCTTCCAGGAAGAGAATGTTCTCTTACCTTCCAAAATCAAAAAGTGTAACTATCAACTATAATAAAGTCAATCACATTGTACTTCTGACTTACGGTACTGACTGAGAAAATATCAAAAGGAAGTATGTGGTCAGTTGAGATACAAGTTAAGGAGAAAGGAAGGAACAAGATGTTTCCTGTTATAACTTTTAATGGTATATGACATGAAATGGCTAACAGAAGAAAGGGAATGATATATTTGAGAAAAATGTTCAGTAAGATCATCATGCTGATAACTGAGTTCAATGATTACGCAATTTGAAAGATTGGACAAAGCAATAGTATTGACCATTCTGGCCTCTTTTGGTGAAAATGTGAAATATTTCTAAGTTTCTTTAAGAGCGAAAATTCCTTCATATTTGAAGTTCATAAAATACACTTGCTATTACAATCAGAATCATTAAACTTTGATGCTGAAGGAACTGTCAGTTATTTCAGAACTCATATCTCTAATTTGGGGAACATTCCATAGAATGTGGAAAGCAGGGGAAATTTATTCTAGAAATTACAGAAATCCTCATATAATTGCTGGGCAAAATAACAAAATACTAAACAGTCAATCTCATAATATTTAGAAAATAATTATCATGTTTATCCAAAATGCAAGACCCATTTATTTAGAAAGTATATCTTAATTTCAACAAAACATTGAATGTGGTGTTTTACTCTATATCCTTGTTGACAAGTCTATGAAGTCTTTGGAGATTCTCAGTCATCCAGCTCATGGTTGTCCCAAAGGTGCTTTTTCAAGCGGCAACTGAACTTTCTAGTTTTTCTTTGAAGACATTTTGCTTCTCATCCAAGAAGCTTTTTCAGCTGAAGAAGAGCTGAAGAAGCTTTTTGGATAAGAAGCGAAACATTTTCAAAGGAAAACTAGAAAGTCCCTCTTGACAAAGCACCTTTGGGACACCTTGTTGACAAGATGGCAAATTGCGGGCCGAATCTGATTTGTTCGTAGATGGATTCACAGCAGTTGAGCAGCTATACCCATCACTGCTCATTAATAGCTTTGTCTAATCTGAAGAGAGATGTTAATTCAGAGGATATTGTCATAGGTTTTTGCATTGTTCATCATTTTTATAAATGACTTGGATAAGGGCATAGGCAGAATCTTATCAAGTCTGAAGTTGAAACAAAGATGACAGTGGTTGCAGAATCATGTCTGAAAAGGACCTTGAGAAACTGCAACATGAAATTGAAACAAAGCAAAATAAAATGAAACTCAAGATAAATAAAATCACATATTCAGGTATGGAAAAAATGAATTGCATACTGTAATACAGTTGGGTTGCCTCAGCAGCAGTACATTTGACCAGGTGATTTATACACTGAATAATTATTTTATTTTATTTTATTTATTTATTTTGTTGAGTATGTATTAGATAATATATATAGGCTTGAACTGAATACATAAAATGAATACAATTAAAGGGAACATTAGGACAGGGATGGTAGGCACGCTGGTGCTCTTATGCACGCCCCTTACAGATCTCTTAGGAAAGGGGTGAAGTCAGCAGTATCCAGTCTAAGGTTAAAGTTTTGGGGGGGTTGGGATGAAACCACAGAGTCAGGTAGTGCATTCCAGGCATCGACCACTGTGTTGCTGAAGTCATATTTTCTGCAATCGAGTTTGGAACAGTTCACTTTAGGTTTGTATCTATTGTGTGCTCATGTATTGTTGTGGTTGAAGCTGAAGTAGTCATTGACAGGTAGGACATTTTAGCAGGTGATTTTATGAGCTATGCTTAGGTCATACCGAAGGCAGCATAGTTCTAAATTTTCTAAGCCCAAAATTTTAATTCTGGTGGCATAAGGTATTTTGTTGCGAGTGGAGAAGTGGAGGACTCTTCTTGTGAAATATTTCGGGACATGTTCAATTGTATTAATGTCCGATATGCAGTGCGGGTTCCAGACAGATGAGCTGTATTCCAGAATTGGTCTAGCAAATGTACAAAATGGACAAACACCAAGTTGTATTGTCCATTTTTTGGCATTCCAATCCTACTTCTATTCTTCTTTCCTTGAAATCTATCATCTTATCTTTAGTCTAAGATTCCCTAATTTCAGTGTGGCTTGTTAGTATTTCACTTCTTTCTGTCCATTCTTTCCCTAATTTTGAAATTCATTTCAGTTTCTTACCCTCTATGACACACTATGAAAATAGCTCTCCTTATTTGTTTTCATCTGTTTCTCAGACATTAGTAATCACACAAATAAGCACATATTTAGGAAGTCCCATGACAGATGGAAAATGGAGTTCTCTATTCTTCACTATGTCAAATGATCTCTTAGGCAGATCATGAGTACTATTCCTATTGTGAATCTTGTTATGGTTGATAAGATATTTGGTTACCAATATCTACTGTAAAAGATAATTGGGAGGAGTTGAGATGCAAAGTGAGTTGAGCCAGATCACTATTTCATGTGAGAATATTTAATTATTTATCTGTTTGTTTGAACTTGGAAACAAGGGATTCTTTGTTGTAGTTTTAATAATGTTAATAGCAATAGCACATGGATTTATTTACTGCCCCAGAATGCTTTACAGCAGTCTCTGAACAGCTTACAATGTCAACATATTTGCTCCAACCACAATCTGGGTCTTCATTTTACTGACCTTGGAAGGATGGAACCTTGAGTCAACCTTGAGTCTCAACTCCAGACTGTGGACCAAGTTAGCAATACTACAATACTGTATTCTAACCACTGCTAAACTCTAACATTTAATAATGTAAAGCATACATTTAGTGTATAAAACAAATTTCCAAATAATAAAACGCCAACAAATGGAAAGGATCGAAACAGTTGAAAGTTGATTGACTAGATTTACGATTAAGTGGGTTAAAAAGTCTAGCTATAATACAACTGTATTGTTTGCTTAAGTGTCGCTTGCTTAAAGACTGAATATTTCATAGAGATTTATTTATACTACAAGGATCAGTTCTGGAGATAATCAGTTTATATTATGAGCCTGTCTGCCTATATTTATCTATCAAATGCATTGCATTTTACTTTGTTAAAAACGATACTTTGCTTTTTAAAAAGCACTAGAAAAAAAAACAATTTTTCTACTTAAAAAAATATATATAGATGTTTTAGCTAACCAAGCTCTCTGTGTTTACATGCATTCAGTAAATGGCTTCTTCAAGAAGCAAACTATATTAGAAAAAAGTGGATTTTTCAGGCCAATCTCCTTCTTTTTGTGGCATCTTGTAAAGGATTTACTTTTTATAAGATAATAACCATAAGAATTTACCAATTAAGTTTCAATAATATGCTTTAATTAGACAAAAATAATGCAAGGCATTGATGGAAGCATAAATAATATACAGATTAAAATTGTTCTTTTCTTCCTTAGTTTTACAAATTTGCATATCTTCTCTGAGCAAATAAATATTTTAAATAGAGCAGAAAGGCACAAGTGTAATTAAACACAGAGTTGTATCATCATCTTATAAATACTGTATGGGTTTTTACATAAAAATAATATAAGCCTATATACAGCAAATTTGATGGGTAATAAGAGCATCTGTTGAATACTTGACAAAGTACAAATTCAATTTAGCTCAACCTTAATTTACAAAACATCATGCAAATTTTGGAATAGCAGCTACATCTTTGCATACTTATTTCTTATACTATAGAAAGAATTTCTAAGAAATTATATCTGACAGTTTAATCTTCTTTTTTGTAAAATATTTGAAAGTCATCATAAATTAGAGAGGTGGCAGATTTTCTTTTGCTCCAAAAACCAAAAGTTTACATCCATATGAAGTTACCACTATATGAATAACTACATGCACATGTTGAAAAGAGCTCAATTATATACTTTGTTTAACTTCTCACAACTTCATTCAGATATATTGCACTGTGATTAAACATAAATAAAATGACATTCTGACTAATATAAAATGGTTAAAAATATTAAGGATTTGCATTTCATAATATTAAAAATGAAGTACGGTGTGATTTATACATAAACAAAATTAAAATTGGTGTTTAAACATATTACACTAAGAACTAGTTAGCTTTGAATCGTTCACTTTTTTTACAAGAGCATTTTAATTATTTATTTGGAACATATGGAAAGTGCTTTGGATTTTAGGAATCCAATTTAAATGTGGGAATGGGAAAAAAAATCCTAGAAATGAGATTCATTCATTTTCTATGACTCAGCTGGAAATGTTTGACTGTTTCAGACACTAGGAAAATATAGATGGTTTGATGAGGGACAGTACTTTTTGATAAAGTAACAGTTCTTCCATAATGCACTTTCTAGAAAAATGTCGAATAATATGGCAACACAAATACATAGAGGTATGGAGGCAAAAAGTAAAAACATAGCCATGCCACATGATCAAAGCTCCATTGTCTTTTGTGTGTGCATTGTGTTGCCATTTCAACTTTTCTGACCCTTCTGGAAACGCATGCACATGCATGAACTCACATACACTATGGACAAATATGCTTCCAATGCTCTTCATTCTTGAAGAGTTGAGAAATTTTAAATTATTAAAACTTATTCTAAAAATTACTGGCAAATATAAATATGTCTCAGCTTAATTACATAACCTGTATGGAACTATTTTTGTTCATGCTTGTAGTATCAAAAAGAAGATAAACAGTGATATAAAATAATATCACATGTTTGTGTTTTAATACTTTCTTGGAAAATAGACAGGATCTTTTTTCTCAATTCATTGTGAAGAATAATGTAAAAGACCAACAATCAAACAAACCAGTCTCTTGAATAATATCGTGTTTATACAAAGTGTCAGTTTATGATGAGGAATTATGATAGGCTGATGCTCTCCAAAGGTGCAGAGAGATATTGCAGCTGAGAATGCTTTTTGGGAAGCAGATTCTGGCTGATACAATCTCTTTGAATCAAAGGGAGATTAAACAAAGGGAGATACATTCAGACCAAAATGGATTCCTACCCAACAGAACAATATAAGAATTATCATCGATGCATTAGAATATTATGAAGCTCACCCCGAAAAACAGGTAGCTGTGGTTTTCTTGGATGCACAAAAAGCTTTTGACATCTTAAACTGGGACTTTATGATAAACCAATTAATAAGAATGAATTTTGGAGAAAAATTTATAGACATGATTAGAGCCATATACACTATGCAGAGGGCAAAAATAATAATCAATGGGGAACAAACAGAAAGTTTTGAAATAACTGAAGGAGTAAGACAGGGCTGCCCACTGTCTCCTCTGTTGTTCATTCTGTCTGTGGAGACATTAATGTCCCAAATTAGAGATAATTCGGAAATAAAGGGGTTAAAAATTAAGTCACAAGAATATAAGGTCCAAGCATTCGCAGATTTTTCTTTACTATAAGAAAAATGACTACTATAAAATGATTTTTTAAAAAAGGCAGGACAGGCTTGTTAAAACAACCAGTATAAAAATAGATACACAAGATTTGTTCCAGAAATTATTTGGACTGGTTGAAAATAAAATTATTTTTTAAAAAAAGAATGGCTGAATTATTTGTAAAGTTGAGAGGAGGAGGAAGAATATGTTTAGAAAGATAAAATAACCGAAGAGAAAACAAATTAATAAAAAAGTGAAATTTTTTTTGAAAGCAAGACAGAGATTCAAGGCAGGGCTTTGGAAAAATAAGTGGATAATCTGGCTTTATAGGAAATGAAAGAGAAATTATTCTGTTCGTTATTTACAGCTGTTTCAGATGAAAATACTAGAGGACAGCTTGCTAAAGTTTGCAATTTTTTTGGACTAGGAGAAGAAGAAATGGATACAGATAATAAATAAAGTCTATAGAACAAATTCCAAATTTTCAAGAATGATGAATGCCCCTAGGGATATTTTAGTGCATTTTTGAGAAAGATTTTATAAAATGTTACCATGCTTTCCCGAAAATAAGGCCTTGTCTTATATTTTTTTGAACCCCAAAATAAGTGCTTGGCCTTATTTTCAGGGAGGTCTTATTATTTTGGAGCATGGAGCAAGATGGGGCTCCTCTTGCCATCTTACCTGATTTCCAGCTCTGTCTTCCTAACCCTAACCAGAGGAAATGGTGGGGACCAGCTGTGCAAGTATTTAAATATTTTCAGAGAGGGCTTATTTTTGGGGAGGGCTTATTTTCAGGGGGGGGGGTTATTTTGGGGAAAACACGGTATACACACATTAGTAAAAATACAATACCTGGACAAATAATTGTTAATGGAGATTTAACCAAACAAAATGGGATATACAAAAAAGAAACAAGATAAGCTTTTTTTTAAAAGGAACAACCAAAATTGTCCACAGTGCCCTCTTTTATTTCTTTTAGTTTTTGAAATATTGAATTGAGGTGTTTATTTCTTTATTTAACCAATTTATATGGCTGCCCAACTCATTGTACAGGTGACTCTGGGGTGGGTTCCAACATTAGAAATCCACAACATAAGAAACATAAAACCCCACCCCCAACACAATAAAGTCAACTACTTGATCAGCTCTATTTCCATTCATGGTTTCTGCTGACAAAAACATATTCAGAATGTTTCAGAAAACAAAGGAAGTAGGGGCCAGTTGTACTTCTGAGGGATTGATGTTTCACAGCAATTAGACAAAATGAGAGGATTGTGAATATAAAAATTAAAAAGAATTGTCAAGTCATCCATAAAAGAGTTTTTATGGATGACTTGAAGGTGATTTTGGAAGATCCTGTAAATGGAATTGAATTTTTAATAAGTGCATTTGAGGAATTAGAAGGTTTTAAGCTTAACAAATAGAAGACAATGGTGTTAACCAAAAAACCTGGACATACAAAGATTAAATAGAACTAATGAATAAAATACATTTCAGATAAACGTAAAGATTTAATAAAACATAAAATAATTTGGGGAGTGGGGGTTATTATTTTATCATTTTATCATTTTTTATTTCTTATTATTTTTATTTCTTTTATAGTGTGTTTTTATTCCCTGTAAGCCACTTTGAAGTGCTGTGAGTGAGTAGGTGGCAATATAACTTTTCCAAATAAATAAATAAATTCTATATTCTTTCAAAATAACTATGTTGAGGCATGGAATTATGTTAAAAGAGCGTTAAGATGGGATAAGTATAATTGTCAATGTTGAGAAGAATTATGTGATTAAGATTAATGTTTTATCTTAATGTTATGAATGTTATTTTTGTTCCAGAGAATACATGTTTTGACAACTGATGTACCATTTAAAACAATAGTGGAAGTCTATATTTAAATTTGTATGGCAGAGAAAAATATAAGATAATAGAAAATGCAAAGGAAAGGAAAGGAAAGGAAAAGATTGGATCCACAAGATTTCAATTTATACTTCGCTACCTGTTGTTTAGCTTCGATGAAAGTGTGTATGTTGCTAAATAAAAGAAGGCTATAGGAGTTATAAGGACATGTGGACAGGTGGCATGTATATCTATGGTATAATTAATACATTGATGTAAATTTTTCAATAAATATTATTTCAGGTGGGACATATTTCAAAATTGTGTTGGGAATAAATATAGATTAAGAAGAAGCATTTAAGAACATGATTATCAAGGAAACTGTAACTAAACAATTAATTTGTTGTGATGTACTAAGATTTTCTCTGGGGATTGTTAAATTAAAACAAGGTATTTGACGACAAAGGCTATTCATGCCAATTGTTTTCTTGTGTACAATTATCAGAAAGTTTTGTAATACATACAAGTTGTTATGGTTTTGAACAATGAATGACTGACTTTGAAACAGAATTATATACAAACCAGTGGTGAAATCCAATTTCTTTTACTACTGGTTCTGTGGGCATGGCTTGGTGGGCATGGTGTGGCTTGGTGGGTGTGGCAGGGGAAGGATACTGCAAAATCTCCATTCCCACCCCACTCTGGGGCCAGCCATAGGTGATATTTGCCGGTTCTCCAAACTACTCAAAATTTCCTCTACCGGTTCTCCAGAACCTGTCAAAACCTGCTAGATTTCACCCCTGATACAAACGTTGAACAAGTTATTGATAAAATGTATCAACTTTTATTGAAATATGAGACAGAATAGAACAAGTGAAAGAATGTATAATAAAATGGGCTAACATTTTTTGGTTTCAATATACAAGTGGGATGAATGAGAAAATATTAAGTTGAAATGATTGAGATGAACATTATGTTCTAGCCTTAAAGATAATTTTTATTAAATGATGTATAGTAGATATTTATCACCAGACAAATTGTCTGGAATATGTAAGAATACTTCTATGCTGGAAATGGGGAAAACATGAAGGGATATTTTATTGTGTGGTGAATGTGTAAAGCAGCCAAACATTTTTTTGATACAAATAAATACAGTAATTCGGAAGATTTTAAAGAGTAATGTACAACTGAAACCAGAGACTTTTGTTTTGTATTAAGAGACAGACAAAAAAAAGGGGGCATAGGACTTTGTTTTTATATATGACAATTACACCAAGATGATTAGATGTGAACAAGTTCAACTTCATTCAACTTCATTCCCATTACACAAAATGCTTTGTGAAGATGATGGAACCCACAAATATGGCTAAACTGACTTCCTGGTTTAAAGAAAAGATGGCTGACTGGGAATTCCTTCTAGACTTTTTGCATGAAACACAAAAACTGCACTTTTGACTAGTGGTTTTGATGATTAGAAAAAAATAGAAAACAGAATAAAGGGAGCTTTTTGTAAACATAAATTAAGAGTTAACTTTGTAATCATACATATATTTGCTGCAATGAAAATTGCTTCTTGCTATTTCTTTTTCTACTTTCTTTCTGCAGCTTTGTCATTTCCCTTTCTCTATTTTTTCTTTCTCTATTTTTATTTTGTTTTCTTCATTCTACATTAGAATAGAATAGAATAGAATAGAATAGAATAGAATAGAATAGAATAGAATAGAATAGAATAGAATAGAATAGAATAGAATAGAATAGAATTCTTTATTGGCCAAGTGTAATCGGACACACAAGGAATTTGTCTTAGTGCTTATGCTCTCAGTATACATAAAAGAAAAGATACAATCGTCAAGAATCATAAGGTGCAACACTTAATGATAGTCATAGGGTACAAATAAGCAATTAAATCATACTAGGAAACAATCATTATAAATTGTAAGGATGCAGCGACAAGTTACAATCATACAGTCATAAATGAGATGAGATGGATGATAGGAATGATGAGAAGATTAATAGTGCAGACTTAGTAAATAATGTTGAGGGAATTATTTGTTTAGCAGAGTGATGGCGTTCGGGAAAAAAACTGTTCTTGTGTCTAGTTGTGTGTTAACTTGTTAGTTTTATGTTCTCTTTACAACTTTTAGTAAATTGTCTATTAAAAAAGAAAATGTATTTTTATTAGTAATAAAACATTCTAAGGAATGGCATTTTTTAAAAGAGAGCAATGTAACACCACTTAATATTCAACAAAAGTAATATTCTACAAATATGATAATAGTTCTTCGAATACATAATATAGGGAGATTAGCAGTGGGAACCCAGCATTAGGATATGCATTTTCATACTCAATCTGTAGTTGAATCTACCGATGAAACCCCGATGAACATTTGTATAGCAATGAACTTCCAGCACATTGTCATTCAAACTGATTTCTTTTCAGACCTTTGTGACTTGAATGAAAAATATTCTATTCAGTCCTAGTAATGCACAACAAACCAACTCTGCTTAATATCCGATGGTGAAAATTGAATGGAATCTTAGACTGAGCACATTCTCTTCCTGTCTCCTCCCATCTTCCCTTTGCATCTTCCTTATGTGCTCCATTTTGGCCTGAAGAGAATACTACTATTCATTTGAATCAGAAGTGGGTTTCAGCAGGTTCTGACCAGTTCTGGAGAACCGGTAGCGGAAATTTTGAGTAGTTCGGAGAACCAGTAGTAAAAATTCTGACTGGCCCCACCCCCATCTATTCTCTGCCTCCCAAGTTCCAGCTGATCGGGACGTCCCCTGCCACACGCACCAAGCCACACCCACCAAGCCATGCCACACCCACCAAGCCACACCCACAGAACCAGTAGTAAAAAATTTTGAAACCCACCACTGATTTGAATGTCATTTGAAGCATTTCTTAGAATTAGAACTGTTACCTCAATGCCTACTTTATCAAGTCTGTGACCCCCCCCCCCATGAACACAAGATCTCTCTTCAAAACATTTCATTCCAAATAACAAAGTACAGAAATAAGAATCATGACGGCCACAAATAAAGAGAAAATAAAGGATTGGGATCCCACTTATTTCCACCGGTCCATAGAATTTCTCGTCTTGACGTAATTTATTTTTGCTGCTGTCATGCTTATTGTTCTTAACCACTACTGTTGTGGCAGGCTTGGAACAAAAACTTTTTAATCAGAATTTTGTATAAAAAGCACCCTGACGTTGTACCACTTAAAAAGTGTATTATTCTCTTTTCGCCAATTCTGACAAGTGAAATGGTGGTATAATTACCAGATGATTAATTATTGTGTGAAAAAAAAAACCCACAGCACTATAGTGCTTTAAATATTAGCATATGCAGTACTGCAACAATTAATTATAATTCAGTAAAGGTTTTTTTTCTGTTGAATAACATCAGAAATAATTTTCTGTCTGCATGCTAAAAATAAAAGCATCAGCTTGATTGCCTCTTTGAATGTTTATTCATTTATCTACACAGATTCATATCCCAGCCGGTATAATGATTTCTGAAGCTGTCTTTTGGCAAATAATTTGGATCAATAATCTACAAACCTCAGAGTATAAAGATATCATCTTTCACCTCAGTAATATGTGAAAATATTTAGAAAAAAGTTCCTAAGATACATTTAGGTGATAAGTCAGCATATCAAACATCATTCTACTACCTCAACTAGCCACATAAAGGTAATGTCTTATGAGAGATACCTGTATAAAATTATCTAAAAACACATATAATAGTATTTAATTATTTCATTTTTAATATATACAATGTGTGTGTGTATTATCTCTCTCTCTCTCTCTCTCTCTCTCTCTCTCTCTCTCTCTAAGAGAGAGAGAGAGACAGAGATACCCTGTTTCCCCGAAAATAAGACATCCCCTGATAATAAGCCCAATTGGGCTTTTGAGCACATGTGCTAAAATAACACCCCCCCCCAAAAATAAGCCCTCTCCAAAAATATTTAAACGCATGCACAGCCGGTTCCCGCCATTTCATCTGGTTTCCTCCACATGCCCCAAAATAATAAGACCTCCCTGAAAATAAGGCCAAGCGCTTATTTCGGGGTTCAAAAAAATATAAGACAGGGTCTTATTTTTGGGGAAACATGGTAGATATAGATATAGTATATATTGTATATACATATATGTATTTATATTGTGCTCATTCAACAAATTATTGTATGTATATATATATATATGTGTGTGTGTGTGTGTATGTGTATGTGTGTGTGTATATATATATATATATATATATATATATATATATATATGAGAGAGAGAGAGAGAGAGATTTTGCAGTATCCTTCCCCTGCCACGCCCACCAAACCACACCACGCCCACCAAGCCACACCCACAGAACCAGTAGTAAAAAAATTTGGATTTCACCACTGATAGATAGATAGATAGAGATAGAGATAGAGATTGAGATAGAGATAGAGATAGAGATAGAGACAGAGATAGAGATAGAGACAGAGACAGAGACAGAGACAGAGACAGAGATAGAGATAGATAGAGATATACACACAATAATTTGTTGAATGAGCACAATATAAATACATATATGTATATATAATATATATACAATTGTGCAGAATTCAAAAGCATAAATATAAAACTCAGGTTTTGACAATCAGCGTCTGGTACATGGGCTGTTTTACTTGGATTAATAGTAGGACATCTTGCTAAACTCAAGGTGTAGTGGACTGCTTCAGCTACTGTCAGAAGTCTTTAACTTAATAATCTTCTAAAGGTGCTATCCTAACTCTTGAACACAAATAAATAAGCATCTGATATACAGTGGGAATTATTCCTAAGTAATATCTGAGGGCGGCATGATAAGCTTTTGGAAAATGAGTCTACCCAAGATATACTGCTAAACAACATTGCTATTGTCATCTTTGCATGATGCATCCTTTTCCTCCTCTGGTAACCCTACATATTCATATGACAGACAGCTCAATGTGACTAAAGTAATGTGATGGAGATGTAACAATTAATCTCCATATTGAAGAAGCATTTTATGAAATAGATCTTATTACTTTTCCATATGAAAGAAAGCAGTGCAAATACGAGTGGTGGCTATTTCTCAGCCCTCTGGCATCTAGGGAATAAACTGAAGGCTGTTATCCATACACGCTACACCAGCCTTAGATAATATTGGTATGCAAAGTAGACTATTCCCAGGAAAAAAAGCCTGTCAGAATATAGCACACTGTCATTTCCTCTTCTGAAACATTTTAAACATTTTTGGCTACTCCATTCAGTGGGATTTCTGAAGTCTGTTATCTCAAGTCCTCTCCTTTTTTTTTTTTCCTTCATTCAGCATTAACTGTCTGTCTTGAAAACATTTGAAATATTTCCCAGTTCCTTGTCATGCATGTCTTGGTCTCTTCCAAAAATGATAATGTCATTATAAATATTCAAAAGCTCTATACAACATTGCATGACTTGTTAATTAAACCTTGATATTTTTTCAGGTGTTGGGAAAATTCCAGACATTAATCTTTCATAGCAATTTGGGCAGAGGCTGAACTACCACATTAAATTAATATAACTACTCCTCAATCTTCTTTTTAACTAAGACATATGTTAAAAAATATCCCCGCTATACACATTTTGAGGTTAATTGGTCTATCAGTTTCTTTTAGTCTTTTATAACCTCATTTCCCCCCCTCACAATATCCATGGGTGATATACAATAATTCTGCATTTTATGCATAGATATGGGAGATAATACTTTTAAATGTGATTTGGTGCACTGGCAGCCAATTAAAATAATGGCTAAGACAGCACACATGTAGTGATGTCATCATGCAAATGTCATCATTATGTACTTGGGTCCTAATATCTAATCTAAATCATACTACATTTGCATGATGATATCAGCATACACTTGTTGTAATTTCCCCCTCACCTGTGGATGCTTGTGGTGCTATTAATTAATCACTAAATTGTTTGGTATACTTTTATTAACATGCCATAATTATTCTGTCTTGTTTATTGAAACTCATTTAGGATAACTAGCGACTGAGTTGGCATTACCAGCTATCTAAAAAACTAAAGAAAACATCTCTCAGCAGACATCTCCAGAATTCCTGGCTGTTTAACATTGTGCTCTGCTCACTTGGGTCTTCTCATGTATGAATAATGTGAAGGAGAAGCATCAAGCTATACTCATTTTGACCTCTGCTATAGATGGATCAAAAGCAATAGGTCCAGCCAATTAACAGTAGCAAAAAGGGTTAAAGAGGTGGAACTATAGATGGAAATCGACCACTTGAAGATAATTTGCACAGTGGTCCTCCAAAGTCTGGAACCAAGTGGATAGACTAGTATAATATTGTATAATATAAAGCAAAATCAGAGGCAAATGATTTGGAGAAAGATGTATCTAATCAGACAATTGGAATAAGAAACAGGACTACTTCTATACTGAATATCTGGAGAATGGATCATTTATCAATCAAGTTTCTATTAATACTAAAGAAAATGACTGCATGGTAAATTCTGAAACATATCCCATTCATTCCGACACTTAAAAAGCATTATCAGAATACAGATTAATTTTTATTTGGAATTATATTTGAGATTATATCTGATCGAATATTGTTGTGCATTTGCTGTGGTGTGTTTGTACAAAATTTGGATCAACTTATATTCATCAACACCAAAATGAAATACTTATTTTGTTTTCACCTTCATCCAAATAATGAGAAGGTATACAAGCTCTGCCTAAAATCACAGCATCTCAACTGAGTGATCTTCACCAATTATTCTTCAAAAAAATCACCTAACAATATTGATTTGAAATCCACAGAGAAGCAAGGATCTAAGCAGGGGTGGGATTCAGCTGGTTCAGACCTGTTTGGGTGAATCGGATGCTAATTTTACATCTGGTTTGCTGAACTGGTAGTTGCAAGGACTGGCTACCCCCCTCCCCACCCTCCTCCCAGAATCTCCACACAGCCCCTTTTGGACGCCAGGTAAGTGCAGCACCCATGTGGAGGCTCTGGGAAGACCAAAAATGGGCCTCCTGGAAGTTCTGGAAGTCCAGAAAGGGGCCTGTTTCTAGCCTCCAGAGGGCCTCCGGAACCTGGGGAGGCCATTTTTGCCCTCCCAGAGGCTCAATGAAAACCTCTGGAGCTTGAGGAGGGCGAAAACACCCGCCCCTCCCCCACCATGGTGCAGGAACCCAAGTAGGCCACGCCCACCATGGCTACACCCACCCAGCAGCCATGCAGAGAACCGGTTGCTAAAATTTTTGAATCCCACCCCTGGATCTACGTTGAGCTATAAGCATATAGAGAAACATATGATTTTGTAGAATATTCTTTCATTGTCATGGACATACATTTTTTGGCATTAAGTCCCACATGTACCTATGTGCTACATTTGCTTGGACCATGTGGTAGTAGAAAAACAGAGTTATTTCTAAACAGAGTTAGCAGAATGATTTCTTATTCATAGTATGCCTTTGGGCATGTTATGAAGTGTGTGGAAGTCAACAACGGTAAAAAAAAAAAAAGAGCCATTCAGGAGTAAATAACAAGCCATATTTTATCTGCATATCCTTTCTGGACAAAAATATAAGCCTTAGGTTAGACTGCTATTATTATGAAAAAGTTGTTGGCTTTGTGAAAATTTTAAACCTATTCTTAAGCAAAGAATGTAATCAATTCATAAGACCAAGATGAGATCAGGAACAAAATTACCTTCTCTCTGTCCATTCAATGCCATTGAATGTCCATGGAACTGCAGTGATTTCCCACTTTTTAAAAAGAAAGCATAAAATGTAAATTAAGAAAGACAGACACCTTTGCATTGGTTTTGCAACTCCATGAGTAAGTAAGCTATTTTATAGACTAGCATTAAAGATTTGAGATATTTCTGCCCTATTTTGGAGCTTGATCCCACATACTTGTACATTGCAACTCTCAATATGGTGCACAACTGATTTTCTGTTAGTACGTGTTGGACACTTGCATTAGAAAACTGCAGATATTTTCTTGGTCAAAGGCTAATATTGCTTGTATCTTCAATAAAGCAGTAAAGGTTTCCCTATCCAGTTGTGTCCAAATCTACGGCATGGTGTTCATCTCCGTTTCTCGGCTAAGGGACCCAGCATTGTCTGAAAACATTTGCTATGGTCATGTGACCAGCATGGCTATATGCCAAAGCAGGGGTGAAATCTGACAGGTTCTAGAGTACCGGTAGCAGAAATTTTGAGTAGTTCAGAGAATCAGCAAATACCACCTCTGGCTGGCCCCAAAGTGGGGTGGGAATGGACATTTTGCAGTATCCTTCTCCTGCCATGCCCATCAAGCCACACCCACCAAGCCATACCACACCAACCAAGCTATGTCCACAGAACCAGTAGGCCTGGTCTAAAAAAATTGAATTTCACCACTGTGCCAAAGGCTGTTACCTTCCCACCAAAATGGTACCTATTGATCTACTCACATTTGCATGCTTTCAAACAAGTAGGTGGGCCTCTACTAAATTCAGGGGATTCACAAGCAGCGTTTTAATAAGGCAAGGTAGCAGGTACAATTGCATGATCAAAAAAAGCCTCTTTCCTTTCTTAGATCCACGTGATGCACATTAAAAAGGGGTGGAGCTTCTACTAAACCATCACTCCTGCAGTCTTGAATATTTTGTCCCCATTCCTAAGATGTTCCTGCTTGGATTTTAAAAAAATCCAACGCACACCCACATATGCATACACTCGTTTCAACCTTCAATCTACAAATATATACACAAAGTTAGATTCCTTTCTATTACAGAACTCTGCAGTTGCATCCCAGCAAAATAGGGACAGCCAAATAATTTATGTTCATTAAATACATATGTTCACCCATATTTAATGATGTCTCATGCACTTGAAACTTTCATCTCCTTTTATCCAGATTTTCATGCTTTTTATGTGTATTAGGAAACATCTAAATTCCTTTTTAGGAAATTTATTATGTAAATGTATTAGGAAACATTCCAAATTCCTTCCGGGTAGCAGACAAATATGGCGGCTCCATATTGATCGCCGAGGACGAGGGGGCGATGTTAGGCTCTTTCGGAGGTGTTGGGGGACCAGCTGACCATCTTGCAACCCCCACCCAGCAAGCTGAAGTGTAGCCGGCTCGAATCGAGCCGCAGATGGAGCCAGAAGATCATTAAGCCGCCGTGGAGGTTGTTAGGGATGTGTGGCAAGTGGCAGGCAACGGCGAGCGCTAAGACCGGGGCCTGGCTGTCACGAGCCAAACGGCTGCTAAGCTAACGCGGTTGAAGCAACGATCAGAAATGTGGCTATGGCGGTGGCAGCGGCAGTGGAGACTGCGGCGATGGTGCCTGGGCTGCAGAAAATCTAATCTGCTGCAGGCTGGGCGCCCTGGGCGACGAAGCAGGGCCGGTGGCCATGGCTACAGGGGTGGAGCTGGCTGCCATGACACTCACAACAATGATGACGACAACAATAACAACAGCAACATCGGGAGACTAGGCTGTCCTCTTCGTGATGATAGAGAGAGCTTTGCTGCAAACGACTACTTCCCCCTCATTATAATAGGAAGGGGGCCTGGACAACTCCCCCTTAAATATTAAAGGAGAGGTTTCAACATAATTACCTGAATGGCCCTGTCTAAAAGAGCATGATGGTGATGGGGGCTGAAAAATGAGGACATAATTCTTTTGATCTTCCCCTCAACCATTTCTCCTCCCCCCCCCCCTTACTAGACCTAGACCTAGTTTGGGCCATTCAGCGAAACCTTGCAGCTGCTTGATCAATTTACAGCCTTCATTTTAAACATTTTTAAACATTTTCCTCCCAACTATCCTGATTGTCCTGGCTATCCTGATTATTCGATCTCATCTCTTCTGCCTGGATGCTCCACCTTACTTTTCCACCTTACCTTCAGATTTGCTTGTATCAAAAAGGGAGGAAGCACAGACATCGAGAGTCTTGAACGATTTATCTATACATCTATTCACTTGGATGGGATGGACCATCTCCTCTACTGTTTTTGAAACTGTAGACTGGTCACTATGAGAAGGCAGTCATTAAGACTCTTATCCCCCTTTTGGACCAACTTATTTAATCACAAGACTTCCCATCACCATGAAAGGGTGATGGTATTCCGATGTTATAGTATACCGGCTTCCTTGTACAACTATCCACCTTACCTTTTTGTCTTAACCATCTATTTTAAACCATCTTTAACACCTTTAAGAAGAAAATTAGCCTTTCATCACTTCCAATTCCATCTCTCCTCTAATGTATTCAAAAACAGAACTCCTCACACTGCGAGATTCCCCCCTCTCGCAGGTTTGGCCCTCCCAATTATCTAGGGCCGCCCTCAAGGACGGGTTTTGGAACCCCGAGAGGTGGTATGCTAAGAACCGGAAGCTTTGGGGTTTTTTAGATAGTTTTTCAAACTCTATTTTAAAGAGATCTGGGAGGAGGGTGGTTTCTAATGTAAATAAGAGGCTGGGGGACCTCCCGGGAGGGGGGTGGGTTGTGTGGGTTCAGGGGTTAATCTGCAAGGGACGGGGTCTAGTCCGGCTAAGGAGCACGACGGAGGTGATACGAAATCCGGAGTCGAGGGGGTTAGAGCTTATACTATCGGTAGACATTACATCAGTACTATAGGTGGGAGGGGCAGATATGGCGGGAGTAGGGGGCCATATCAAGTGAAGGGAGTACGCGCTCGCTGTCTTCAAGCGGTGGCATGCTCCGGCCCCCAATGCTCTGCTCGTTCCCCAGGTTGCACAGACCCTCAGGCCCTGGACCTTCGGCTGATGCTATGCAACGCCAGGTCTGTGGTAAACAAAGCCCCCCTCATTTGTGATCTTGTTCAAGAGGGGGGAGCGGACCTGGCAGGTATTACGGAGACCTGGCTGGGCCAGGAGGGAGGGGTTTCTCTCATAGAGATGTGCCCACCTGGTTTCCGAGCATTTCATCAGCCAAGGTCACAGGGGAGGGGTGGGGGGGTGGCAGTTATCATTAGAGAAGGTCTTGGCCCGAAGGAGGCCACTGTTCCTCAGACGGTCGGATGTGAGTCCCTCCTTGTGAAGTGGGGTCATGGGGTACAGATGGGCTTGCTAGTTACGTACCTGGCTCCCTGCTACGTGGCGGCAGCCCTGCCTGAGCTACTCAACGTTATAGCCGTGGTGGCGGTTGATATCCCTAGACTTATAGTCATGGGAGATTTCAACCTGCCATCCGTCGGTGAGGCGTCTGAGGTGGCTCAGGAGTTCATGGCTTCCATGACGGCCATGGACCTGACCCAGTTAGTTCATGGCCCTACTCACACTGAGGGAAACACGCTGGACCTGGTTTTTGTCTCTGGTCAGTGGTTGAGTGATCTTGAGATAGGGGATATAGTGATTGAGCCCTTGTCATGGTCGGATCACTCCCTCCTTCACTTTGACCTTCGAACCACCACACCCCGCCGCAGGGAGGCGGAACCGATAAGGTGGTTCCGCCCCAAGCGCCTGATGGACCCAGATAGGTTCCAGAAGGAGCTTGGGCCATTTCCTGAGGCTCTGGCACATGGCTCGATCGAAGACCTGGTGGCCACCTGGGATAGGGAGGCTGCCGGGGCCTTGAATCGAGTCGTGCCTTTGCGGCCTCTGACTCGACGCCGATCTCGCCTGGCTCCTTGGTACACTGAGGAGCTGAGGGAGATGAAGCGTCGGAAAAGACGCCTGGAGAGCAGTTGGAGAGCCAGCCGATCTGAATCTGACCGAACACTGGTAAGATCTCATATTAAGACTTACCTAGTGGCGATAAAAGCGGCAAAACATAACTATTTTTCCGCTCTTATTGCATCATCAGATAACCGCCCGGCTGCCTTGTTTAGGGTGACCCGCTCCCTGCTCCTTCAGGAAGCGCGGGAAGACCCCTTGGAGGGTAGAGCCGAGGATTTTGTTCAATATCTGTATGATAAAATCGCTCAGATTCGGGAACACCTGGACTCTGACATAGTAGATTCAGAGGAAAGGATGGAGGCAGGTCTTGAGAATACCACCTGGAAAGAGTTTGATTCTGTGACTCCTGAATATGTGGACAGGATACTGGGGAGGCTGAATGCTACCACATGTTTATTGGACCCGTGTCCCTCCTGGTTGGTGCTGGCCTCTCGGGAGGTTACACGAGGCTGGCTCCAGGGGATTATAAATGCTTCTCTGAGTGAGGGTGTCTTTCCTGCTGCCTTGAAAGAGGCAGTGGTGAGACCTCTCCTCAAGAGGCCTTCCCTGGACCCAGCAATATTGGCTAATTACCGTCCAGTCTCCAACCTTCGCTTCGTTGCGAAGGTTGTTGAGAGTGTGGTAGCACAACAGCTTCCTCAGTACCTGGATGAATCATCTTATCTGGATCCGTTCCAGTCAGGCTTCAGGCCTGGACACAGCACGGAAACGGCATTGGTTGCATTGGTTGATGATCTCTGGAGGGCTCGGGACAAGGGTTGTTCCTCTGCCCTGGTCCTATTAGATCTCTCAGCGGCTTTTGATACCATCGACCATGGTATCATGCTGCACCGGCTGGAAGAGTTGGGAGTGAGGGGCACCGTGTTGCGATGGTTCTCCTCCTTTCTCTCTGACCGGTGGCAGTCTGTGTTGGCAGGGGGGCAGAGATCGACCCCGAGGCCCCTTATATGTGGGGTACCACAGGGATCGGTTCTCTCGCCCCTTCTGTTCAACATTTATGTGAAGCCACTGGGTGAGATCATCCGCGGTTTCGGGGTGAAGTACCACCAGTACGCTGATGACACCCAGCTGTACATCTCCACCCCAGACCACCCCAATGATGCCCTTGAAGTGATGTCCCGGTGCCTGGAGGCTGTACGGATCTGGATGGGGAGGAACAGACTCAGGCTCAACCCATCCAAGACCGAGTGGCTGTGGTTTCCGACATCCCGATATAGTCAGTTGGTGCCAACGCTGACTATTGGGGGCGAGTCATTAGCCCCCACAGAGAGGGCTCGAAACTTAGGCGTCCTTCTGGACTCACAGCTATCTTTAGAAGAACACCTGACGGCTGTGGCCAGAAGGGCTTTTTATCAGGTTCGCCTGATACGCCAGTTGCGCCCCTTTCTAAATCGGGACTCATTAAACACGGTCACTCATGCCCTCGTCACTTCCCGCCTGGACTACTGCAATGCTCTCTACATGGGGCTCCCCTTGAAGAGCACCCGGAGGCTCCAGTTGGTCCAGAATGCAGCCGCGCGGGTAGTTATGGGAGCGATGTGGCGCTCCTATGTGACACCCCTCCTGCGCGAGCTGCACTGGCTTCCTGTGTTCTTCCGGGTGCACTTCAAGGTTTTGGTTACCACCTTTAGAACGCTCCATGGCTTAGGACCGGGCTATCTTCGAGACCGCCTTCTGCCACCAGTACCCTCTCACCGACCAGTACGCTCCCATAGAGAGGGGCTTCTCAGGGTGCCGTCGGTCAAACAGTGTCGACTGACGGCCCCCAGGGGGAGAGCCTTCTCTGTGGGGGCACCCACCATGTGGAACAAGCTCCCCCCGGAGATACGGACAATCCCAGATCTCCGCGCTTTCCGCCGTGCCCTCAAGACGTTTCTATTCCAGCAGGCTGGCCTGGACTAACCTCTTCTGAAATTGCTCTTATATTTTTAAATCTTAATCTCATAAATTTAGAGTTTTAATTTTAGGTTTAAGACCAAATTATTTAATTGTATTTTAATCAATTCTTTAAAATATTTGTATCATATATATTTTATCTTTGGCTGTACACCACCCTGAGTCCCCCGGGAGTAGAGCGGTATATAAATATAATATAATAAATAAATAAATAAATAATAAATCTAAATCTTTTGAATGTCATGTTTAGATCAACAGTTTATTTGAGATGAGAGAACAGCTTAAGACTATATAGCTATAGCAAACAAACACTGCTTTTGGAATTTTATAGTGGAAATCAATATTTGGAGAAATGAAAACCCATGCAATTATGTATCAGAAAGAATCAAGCATTGATTTTGGAAGATACTTTAAAGGGAATTGAAACATTAATGGGACAACTAAAAGAATTTGGTGCTTTAGCAGGTGTTAACAACAAACATAAGATGAAGATGTTACTAAAAACATGAAAATAGAATATAAAACAGAATTGATGATAAGATCGGATTTACAGTTGAAAAGAAAGTAAAATATCTAAGTATCACTACGATAAATATGAATTGTACGTTATTTTAAAATAAGTATATTAAAACAGGAAAAGATGAGAAAAACTAGAGTTGTTTTTGCCAGGGAGATTTCTCTGATTCTGTGATATTATAACTGTAGTGAGATTTTATTTGTTTATTTATTTATTGGTTCGATTTATATGCCACCCTTCTCCAGAGACTAGGGCGGCTTACAATGCGTCAAGCAATAGCCTTCATACTGTTGTATATACCTGCTTATTAGGGCTTTTGCCCTCCCCCCAAGCGGTGTTCCTTTTTATACAAAGCTTATTGCCCCACAATCTGGGTCCTCATTTTATCTACCTCGGAAGGATGGAAAGCTGAGTCAACCTTGAGCCTGGTGAGATTTGAACTCGCAGTAATTGCAGGCAGCTGGCAGCTAAGTGCTGCTTAACAGCATTTTAGTCCGCTGCACCACCAAGGCTCCTTTTATTGTATAGACCAATGATGGCTAACCTTTTCAGGACCGAATGGCCAAAGGGTGTGTGCATGCACGCATACCCAAACCTCCCAAATGCAATGCACACAGGGCTCTGCGCCCGACCCCTGCACATGTACTTGTGGGCCCCTATATGCCCCCTGCCGCCTGAGCATGTGTGAACAGCCCCTACACACAAGCCCCACCCCCCCGCGCTTGCACGGCAGAGACCTAATAACCAGCTGGCCGTCGGGAGGCGTGCATGCATGCGCGGCAGAGTTGAACTGGGGCGACGGCTTGTATGCCCACAGAGAGGGCGTTGCATGCCACCTGTGGCACATGTGCCATAGGTTCACCATCACGGGTATAGACTGCTAGAAAAATTCAGCAATTCCTACAGAGGAATGGTTGGTAATGATGATGGAATTTGCTGAGATGGCCAAATTGACTTCTTTGAAAAAGAAAAGCCAATATCTATGTTTATTGCTGATTGGAAACCTCTTCTGAAATTTTTGCAGAAAATGGGGAAAAAATAAACTTTTTTTTTATGGTTTTGATGATTAAACAGGATATAATTATAGAAAGAAGAGAGATGTTTTTAAATGCCTCTTTAGACAGTCAATTTTAGAGAAAGAGGTAAATGTAAAATTGTACTCATAATCTTGTAAGAAAGATTGGAAGCTCCTTTGTGTCTTTTTATTTCTTTTCTATTATTCTTTACATTTTCTTTTTTTTTGGCACTTTTGCAGTTTATTTATTGATTTATTTATTTTTCTTTATTTTAGATTAGTATTAGTTTTTAATCTTTTTTAAAAAATCTTTTAATAACATTATAATAGACAGTTTTATTAAAATATAAAAATATAAGTTTTAAAAAAGAATGTTTTCATGAGGAAACAAAGAAATGTAATACATAGCTAATGAAGACAACTTCCATGCTCTTCCAGTAGAGAAATATATTTAACAGGCATATTAAGGCTTTCTAGATTTGTTTTTTTTTTTTTCTGGCAAGGGTTTCAACTGCCTACATAGTATGTCTTTGACACTGATGACCTGGAAAACTTTCAAAACCAAAACTAATATATTTTAAGGTGAATTTTGTGATTATGGGTCATTCCTTCAACCCATTGCTTCCACATAAGATTTCCCTTTCTGGAATCTGCATCGCGCTATTAAAATTCCCAAGGTCTTATTCTGGAGCAGAAGTTCTAGAATGAATCCTAAAGGGAGTAAGTAACTCTTTACTTTGCAAAAGGTCACTTACTCCCCACTAAATAATAAAGATATGTTTGACATGATTTTGATTTACGTCACAGAGTTTTGCAACCTAAGGTAATATGAATTTGTCTGTTGAAGCTTCAAGCAATATAATTTACTTCAACAAAACACTTGGCATTGGTTTGAATTCTTTCCCTATCTCCTACTGGTCATTTGACTTCTTTAGGATTTGGCAACAGCATGCAAAAGAAAGCACATAAGCATATTTTCTGACAGGACAAACTAAACATCACCTAATGGTACATCTTTAATAGCACTGTGTTTCTGTGTGTTTTCATTTCTTGGGAATATCCACTACAATTTCCTAATAATAGATTTTTTTCAGAACCTCTGATTTTTTTAAGTAATTAATAATAATTTTAAATAGGAATCATTATTTATTACTTAATGATGAAGCAAACACCAAATTGATCTTGTTTTATATACATTTTTTAAAAAAAATATGCCAGTTTTCATCAGCATTACAAGTGTCATCCTATCTCTATGATAAATATAAGCAAGCTGTTTAGATTTGGCTTGTTTTAACACTATGACAAAGCATAATATTGTCAAGTTAATAAGGACACTTATTATTAATAGTTTTTAGATTTAAAGGTTTCCCCAGTCTAGTTGTGACCAACTCAAGGGGGAAGTGCTCATTTCTGATTCTCAGCTAAGGGAGCTTGTGCTGTCTGAGAAACATTTCTGTCATCATTTAGCCAGCACGAAAATACAGAACACAGTAACCTTCCTGCCGAAGTGGTACCTGTTTATCTACTTGCATTTCAATGTTTTTAAACTGCTAGGTTGGCAGGAGCTGAGGTGAGTAATGGGAGCTCACCCCATCACGTACCACTCAAAACCACTTGGATCATTCAGATCTCAAAACCAAGCTCTCAGATTTCCAGCTGGACACAAGCTCAACATCTTAATCACTGAGCATCTTAACATGCTCTCCCTTATTAGTGGTACTAGTAGTATTTGAAATAAAATGCTGTTCTTCTTTAGAATAATGTTTGTTAAGTATCATTAATAAACCTGTATGGTTGCCCTGCTAAAAGAAGAAAAATATCATCCGCCGCTTTATCACTTTTATTAGCAATTGTAGATTATTTCATGATGGCAGGCTTCCTAAATTATGGGCCAGATCCCAAATTTATTTATCTATCTAGCAAAATTATATAAATGCCCATCTCACCCAAAGTGAGTGTGGATGGCACAGAACAATAGATAAAAAAGTGAAGATATAAAAACAACAAATACAAATGTAAAAGGCTATAGAAATAAATATCATAAAAAGTGAAAATACAAACCATATTTGAAGGAAATAAAAATGGTCCCCTCAATAGTGGAGCCATCTAGACAAATCTCTGGTTTTATGGGAGACCTAGGCCTGGTTGTAAGGGCCTCTCAGAATACCAGAAAAAATGGGGACAACCTAATTTTGTCTCCTGGGGCTGACCAAATGTAGATCCCTAATAGCTACTACCCACAGCATGCTTTCTCTGCATCCCTATTGCATTCACTTCTGGCTGTGGTTTTTCATTTTGGGGTGATCTATTTCATTGGTAGCTGAGGCTTGTCAGAATTCACAAATCAGACAGAAACTACAATCACAGTTCAGATCGGTGGATAGCAATTTTATATTGCACTGATTCAACACTGTTCTGTGAATTATCATTCCTGTAGTATCCTATACCTTGGCGGCATGAGCCGGACTTTCTTGAGCTAAGGAAGCACCAGAAGTCTCCATCAGGTGCTAATAGAAACCTTCACACATGAGACAACATCACTTTTTGAGTTTTACAACTACATTCTATACATTAATTTATCAGAGGAACGGTGCACAGAATGTGGTTCTTCTTTTCACCACTATAATTTGCTTCATGTGTTTATTCCACTTCAGTTGTGGAGAAATTATGGAATTATTTTTAAATGATCATTTTTATGTTAAATCACTTATAACAGAAAAAGTACTTCGTATTGTTCCATTACAAGGGGGGGGGGAAGGCTGAGTAAATTGAGCCAATTGATATCCATTATAAACATTGACCCTTGAGATATACAAGTAGTACAACTTATAACCATCCCCACAGTCACATAATCAAAGTTCAGGCACTTGGCAATCAGCATATATTCATAGCCAGCTTCTGAAAAACAAAGTCAATGGGAGAAGTTGGAAATGAATAGAATAGAAAATAGAACAGAACAGAATAGAATCATAGAGCGGGAACCTCCAAGTCCAACCTCCGACCCAAGTTAGGAAAGCTTATACCAACCTGGACTGTCCAATCTTTTATTGAAAACCTCTAGTGATGGAGCACCAATAACTCTGGGAAGCAAGCTATTCCATTGATTAATAGTTCTTATGGTCAGGATATTTCTCATTTGTTCCAGATTGAATCTAGAAACTAGAATAGCATAGAGCTCCCCCACTCAAGCAGAAGGCCCTATACCATTTCAGACAAGTGGCTGTCCAGTCTTTTCTTTAAAATGTCCAGTGATGAAGCATCCACAACCTCTGAAGGCAAGTTGTTCCATTGGTTAATTGTCTCACTGTTAGAAAGTTTCTTTTTAATTCCGGATTGCTTCTCTCCTTGATTAGTTTCCATCCATTATTTTTGTTGTTCTGCCCTCAGGTGTTTTGGAAAATAAGTTGACCTCCCTCATCTATCCTGGATAAACGGCTATCCAATTTTTTATTGAAAACTTCCAGTGATGGAACATCCATAACTCTGGGAAGCAAGCTGTTCCTTTGCTTACAATCAGGAAATTTCCCCTGAGTTTCAGATTGGATCACTCTTTCATGAGTTTCCACCCATCGCTTCTTGTCCTGCCTTCTGGTGCTTTGGACAATAAGTCAACTCTTCTCTGTAACAGCCCCCCAGCTACCAGAAGACTGCTATCATGTCACCCCTAAACCTTCTCTTCTCTTTCACATACCTAATTCCCTCAAACATCCATTATATGGTTTATCCTCTAGACCCCTTACAAACTTTGTTGATATTCTCTGCACTCTTTCTAAATCTTAGCATCTACATGATTCACTTAACAATTGCAGTTATTCATTCAACAATGGTGGCAAAAAAAGGTCATAAAATCAGGGTTGACTCACTTAACAACTGCCTTCGTGAGTAATGGAAATTCTGGTCCCTACCAGGGTTGAAATGCTCCCGGTTTGGACTGGCTTGGGGGAGTAGGTAGCGATGACGGTGGGCAGTTCGGAGAACCAGTAGCAAAAATCCCTGCCCCCACCCCCCATGCCCAGCTGAGCCGCGTGATCATCAGAGCCTTTTTTTCCCTTTTAAATGGCTCTGACAATCCCAGCTCAGTTGCCTGCTGATCAGGCAACTCAGCTGGGATCGTCAGAGCCTTTTGAAAGCATTTTTTTACATGGTTTTACATGTAAAAAATGGTTTTAAAAATAAAAAAAATGGCCACACCCACCCAGTCACATTACCCCCCCCCCCAACCAGGCCATGCCCACAGAACCGGTAGTAACAAATTTTAGATTTCACCCCTGGTCCCTACTGTTGTTGTAAGTCAAGGACTACCTATAGCAGGGATATCAAACTCATGGCGTTATGTTGTCATCACATGATGTATCGTGACTTTTCCCCCTTTGCTAAAATGGGGGTGGGCATGGCCAGTGAGTGAAGCATCCAGCCCGCAGGCCGTGAGTTTGACATCCTTGACCTACAGATACTTTATTCAACTTTGGTCTTTATTTTCCATTCATATAGCTGTTAATAATAAATGCCAGCCTTCTCGGTCTTGAATGCATATTTGTAAAGAGTCTTCATAGGAAAATACACACAACATCCTAAATTTCAAGTGAAGATTTCACAGTGCTATACCTTAAGTTCAGTAACAAAAACTTATTATTGATTCTCTGGAATTTATTCCCTCTAATAAGCTCCCATGGTAAAATTTCAGTAAGCTTTACTGCATTCTGCAAAAATGTCATTACCTTGTTCATTGGAAATATAATACCCCAGGGGAAAAGTCTACATTTTACAGTCAAGAAGAAAAATGACAAAAATCTGTTGGTGTATAAAATCTTGCCGCACACTTCACTCTGTGGCCATTTGCAATGAAATGTATACAACAATACTTTACTGTTGTCTGTATTTTACCAAGCTGCACATTTTACCATCCCTAGGAAAGAGAACAGTAACTGTATATTGTTCCAACCAAAAAGATTTTTTTTTAAATTGCTACCAACTATATTTGAAGTACTCCTGATTTCAAATTATTGTTCAGTGCAAAATTGTATAATTTAAGTAGTATAAAATAACTAGACATGATTTTCCTAAACAAAAAGCAGATAAGAGCGCACAAACGTATTTTCCTCTCACTTGGCAGGCGCAGATGGTGTCAACAAAATCTACAGAGGATATTAGCTAAGCGATACAGCCTAATCCTCTGATAACTAAACAGCAGGCATCTAGTATTCTTGTTAGATGCATAGGAGATCCTGAAGTATTTTGATTTATTTTTATTTTATTTATTTAGTTTGTCAAACATGTAAAAAGATAACAGATATAAGTATAAACATAAATATGAACATACCGTATATACTCGAGTATAAGCCGACCCGAATATAAGCCGACCCCCCCAATTTTACCCCCAAAAAGTGGGAAAACTTATTGACTCGAGTATAAGCCGAGGGTGGGAAATGCAGCGGCTACTGTTAAATTTCAAAATAAAAAAAGACCAGTCAAAAGTGCAAGGACCTGTCAGAAATCACCTTTTTCAGCCCTCTGGGTAGTCCTTTTGTGCATATGGACTACTCAGAGGGCTGAAAAAGTAATTTTTGACTGGTCCTCACACTTGTGACCAGTCTCGAACTTACGACTGTCCTCACATTTTACGTTTTTGCCCTATCTTGTCACCATGGTGAAGAGAAGCAATTGTGAAATGAGTGACATGGTTTTAAGAATGCTGCACGGGCATTTTGCATGATGACAAGATAGGGCCAAAACGTAAAATGTGAGGACAGCCGTAAGTTCAAGGACTGGTCACAAGTGCGAGGACCAGTCAAAAATAACTTTTTGAGCCCTCTGAGTAGTCCATGTGCATAAAAGGAGAACAAATATGAATAAATAGCAATAATTAGAAACACACATACAAACATACAATGTATTTTCTTTGAATATTGAATATTCCAATTATTTCCATGCAATCCAATTTCTTACAAATCAATTAATTATATTTACCAATAATAATAAACCAAATAATTTCCCCCAATATTCTTCCAAACCACAACTTAACCATTTCTGCTTTCAACACAATATACAATTAATAATATCTCAATTATTACAATTCCCTATTTAAATAGAGCTTTTTTTTCTTTTGTGTTTTAAAATCTTGAACTCCCCTCTTTTGCCATTTGCCATAAATTTCCCATTGTTTGCACCAACCTTTTTTGATGAGGAAAAAGAAATCAAATCTGCCTTAGCAAACAGCAAAGCCAACAAGCTGTTTTAGTTTCACTTTGGGTTTCAGCAGGAGAAAATAAAAATGTGCTCTTTGCAGAAGGCACCTTTTTTAAAAAAATGTGCTCTTTGCAGCAGGCACCTTTTTTAAAAAAAATGTGCTCTTTGCAGCAGGCACCTTTTTTAAAAAAATGTGTTCTTTGCAGAAGGCACCTTTTTGTAGCCGGCACCGATCTTCTCATTTGTTTTTTTTTTAACCCTGATCAGCTGTAGGGGGGGGGGGGCTTTGAAGCCCTGCGGCAAGAATTTAAAGTGTTTTTTTTTCCCTCTAGCCATCAGCTGGAACTCAGGAGGCAGTCCCAATAGATTGGGAGTGGGCGGGGTAAGCAAATCCCGTTCTCCCGCTGTTTCCTAGCTTGCAGGGAAAGTCATTTTTTGTGACCCACGTATAAGCCGAGGGGGCGTTTTTCAGGCTGAAAAATGGGCTGAAAAACTCGGCTTATACTCGAGTATATACGGTAGTAAATGAGTATGAATAAATGGGGACAGTAGGACAGGAACAGTAGGCACGCTGGTGCACTTATGCACGCTCCCTTACAGATCTCTTAGGAATGGGGTGAGGTCAACAGTAGACAGTCTAAGGATAAAGTTATGGGGGTTTGGGGCAGTGGTGGGTTTCACTTACCTTTGCTACTGGTTCACTCATGCATGCGCCACTTCTGCGCATGTGCAGAGTGTATTTGATGACATCTGGGCGGATGGGCAGAGCCTCCCACCGCTGCTGCTACCAGTTCGCCCGAACTGGGACAAACCGGTAGCAACCTACCACTGGTTTGGGGATGTAACAACAGAGCCAGGTAGTGCATTCCAGGCATTGACCACTCTGTTACTGAAGTCTCATTTTCTGTAACTGAGTTTGGAGCAGTTTACCTTGAGTTTGTATCTATTGTGTGCTCATGTATTGTTGTGGTTGAAGCTGAAGTAGTCATTGACAGGTAATACGTTGTAGCAGATAATTTTGTGTACTACGCTTAGGTCAGATTGTAGGCGGTGTAGTTCTAGGTTGTCCAAGCCCAACATTTCAAGCCTGGTGGCATAAGGTATTCTGTTGTGAGTAGAGGAGTGGAGGATTCTTCTCGTGAAGTACCTCTAGACTCTCTCAAATGTATTAATGTCCGATATCCAGTGCGGATTCCAGGCAGACGAACTGTATTTGAGAATTGGTCTAGCAAAGGTTTTGTATGCCGTAGTTTGCAGTTCAATATTACCCGAGAAGAAGCTTCTCAAGATTAGGTTGACAACTCTTAATGCCTTTTTGACAATGCTGTTACAGTGAGCTCTAGCGTTTAGATCATTTGAGTACAGGTAGCTCTTATCTTATGACCACCCATTTAAGGCCCATTTTAATTTCTGGTGGACTTTTTAAAAGCTATTTATGATCCATTCTCAAAGTTATGACTGTCCCTTCTCTTCCCCCCCCCCCCACCATTGGTCACGTGATGTCATTTCCAACATTTGGCTCACATTTCTGATAAGTGTCCCATTCCAATCTTAGTAGCAACATCTAACAAGACCTTTTTCATGCATAATTTTGCAATTCCAATTCTTGTTGTATTGATATCATAGAATGTCTTAAAAGGTTAGCTCTTAAAACCCTTGCATTGGTATTCACCATCTTTTCCAGCTCTTAGATGCCATGCTTATCTGTTGAAAATAGGCTTTCATTTTCTCCCTCTTTAATGGGGAATGGATTCTTTTTAATCCTACATGCTTTCCTCTCCTCTTCTTATTTACTTGAATAAGATTGTGCACATCTTTATGAGTTCTAAAGTTATGTAAAATCCTGGGAATAAATGGCTTATAAAATGTTGTTGGAACTAGTGAAAACGATCATACAACACGTTGCTATAAAACAAAATGAAGGTCTAATAAATATTAGCAATAGGGTTGTCTTTTTCTTGAAGGGCTTCCAATAAAACTTGCATTTTGTGAGTGAGTCCCATCATATATAGCACCTACAAGTGTATAAGAAAAAAACCTGTTGGAAATGTGGCATTAAAGAAGACACATATTTCCACCAATGGTGGACCTGTCGAGAAGCAATGAAATTTTGGAAGATTATTCAGAAGTGGCTTAATGATATGTTGGGGCAACATATACAACTGTGTCCTGAGGTATTTTTATTAGGGATAAGACCCATAAATATTAATAGAATGGCATGGTACCTGTTGCTACACATAACAATAGCTGCAAGACTGGCATGGGCCCAATACTGGAAGATGGATGTTAGCCCACCCGAACAAGTAATAATTCAGAAAATAATGAACTGTGCGGAATTGGATTGGCTCACTATGATGCTGAAAGGATGAGGGGACACGGACTACTATATAGCCTGGAGTCAATGGTATAACTGGATTTCAAATGGAGCTGTAAATAGAGATATTAGATAAATATGTTACTTGGTATATGTAATAGATTTTTGCAGGTTACCCTATATATGTAATGGGACAAGTTTATTTCCTTCTCGCATTGTGATGTAGACCTCCATGGAGTTAACGTTTGTTGGATGTATAAGACAAAATAAAATAAAAAAGTGTATCAGAAAAATAGAATTCATTTTGGGCTCTGTCTGTTTTGCACAAATCCACCAGCAGTCCTTTTTTTAACCCAGGGAATACTGAAATTCTGCACCAAGTCCCAAACTTTAAAAATTGCAATTGAGTGATGTTAATTATTTGAGCAGGTTGTTGGTATTTTTAAAATCTTTTTACATATATATGTGTGTGTCTCCTTTCTCTGATGTCATGAATATATCCACTCTGCCAACTGGAATAGTGAGAAGGCAGAGTGAAAAGAGGAATTCTTTTCTTGGACAATTGAGATTTGTGAATTCAAGGGATGCCTAAGTTCCTTACCCCAAACCAACCCCACCCTAACTCCCGAGCAAATCTCAGATGTAATTTTTGGAGTGATGAGTTGCAAATTTGAACTTTGGTTTCCATAGAAATGGAGCTGAACGATGGCGTGCATTTCGTAAGGTATGCAGGACCCACTCTGGGAAAAAAAAAAGTGAAGATACCTAGAGATATATTCAGATTGCCCCAGGAGCTGTTGATACAGTTTTACAAATGAATTATTGAGTCTGTCATTTGTACATCTATAACTGTCGGATTTAGTACAGCACCCAAACAGGACAGATACAGATTTCAACTGATAGTTAGGACTTCAGAAAAAAACAATTACAACCAGCCTGCCTTCCATTGAAGACCTGTATACTGTATAATGGGTCAGAAATATCTATATCCTGGACATATAAACTTTTCAACTCCTCCCCTCAGGATGCTGCTTACAGGACACCGCATGCCAAAACTAGACACAGAGCAGAGGTGGGATTCACTTACCTCCCCTACCAGTTCGCAAATGTGAGTGTGTATGTGCGCCCACTTCGCTCACCCACACCACCTCTGCACATGTGCCTGGCCTTCTGTGCATGTGCAGTGGTCATGCACTACATCTGGGTGGGTGGGCAGAGCTTCCCACAGTCTCCACTACCGGTTCATGCGATCCGGACAAACCCAGCTGAATTCCACCACTGACACAGAGATATTTTTTTCCCTTGTGGCATCACTCTGTTGAACACGTAATTCCCACAGAACTGTCACATGTCTAATGATATTTACTCTTGTAGTATGGCTGAATTACTATTATCCTTCTCACTTTTTCTACTACCTTCTCTTATTGTTATCATTATTATGATTATATTCTGTTGTTGTTTGTATTTACATTGAGAGCTTATGCACTGGAGACAAACTCCTTGTGTGTCCAATCACACTAGGCCAATAAAGTATTCTATTCTATTCTATTCTATTCTATTCTATTCTATTCTATTCTATTCTATTCTATTCTATTCTATTCTATTCTATTCTATTCTATTCTATTC
>WNWU01000049.1:17184921-17207842 GCA_012654045.1 Ptyas mucosa | reverse complement strand
TCTATTCTATTCTATTCTATTCTATTCTATTCTATTCTATTCTATTCCAGTCCATCCATCTATCCATCTACTATTACATATGTTTCTTTCTTCCTTCCTTCTTTTCTTCCTTCCTTCCTTCCCTCCGTCCCTTCATTCTGTTGTTTTCCACTTTTTAAAAACTATTTTAAATGGAAAAAAATGTTTCAAAGATAACTGAGCAATGAGGAAATAGAAAATTTTCAACCTTTTAGTAGATTATAGCCTTTCAGGACACACATTTCTTGTAACTCTCTCCATTTCCTTTCTTAAATAGAGCTAGGAAAGAATCTCTGAAGTGGAAAGGTTCATCAGTCAAAGTAAATTATACTGGATTAGATAAGACCAATGATTTAGCACAGTGGAAAACAAAAACAAAAGCCTCTCCGTCCCTATGCTTAAGGACACCTCAACAGCAAGTACATATAGAATCAGATTCAAACTAATTGATCCCACACATAATCATGTGTGTGAATGCGTGATACAATACATTTGAGAGACATGTTTCCCACTATAGCTGTGATGGCGAACCTATGGCACACGTGCCACAGGTGGCACATAGTGCCCTCTCTGTGGGCACGTGCACCGTTACCCCAGTTCAGCTATGCCACGCATGCATGCACGCCTCCCGCTGGCCAGCTGGTCATCGGGTCTCTGCCATGCAAGTGCGAGGAGTGGGTGTGTAGGGGCTCCCCATGCATGTGCAGGGGACAGGGCGCATACAGGGGCCAACATATGCAGGGGTGGGGCACATGCACAGGGTCCTGCGTGCATTGCATTTTGGAGGTTTGGACTCATGCGCATATTCGCGCATACACACACGCTTTGGGCACTCGGTCCTGAAAAGGTTAGCCATCACTGCTCTATAGAATATTATTTTTCTTCTTCTGTGTCTAGATCAAACTTTAAGCTGCCAGAATCAAGCGGCCTTGTTGGCTTTGTCATTGGCCAAAAATAAGACATTATCACTACATATTTCTGGTAGTACCTGACTTGCCAGCAGATGGGGCGGGCTCTGTGTCTCTCCACATTCACATAGCATGTGTTACGCCCTAAGAGCCTCCACTTCAGCATGTTGGTTTTACATTTAGGCATTCCAACTCTGAATGTATTCAGGGTCTTCCAAATAGTATGAGGGAGGTCGGATCCTTCAGCCAAATCCTCCTTTAATGTTACTCCTTGCTCGACCGTCTCTTTCCTCCATCTTTTAAGTTGATTTTGTTCTTGTGTACCCTCAAAAACATTTGATATATTAATATGAATGTTTTATAACATATTGCCATAAATGGGACAACTGGAAGGATCAGCTCGACAATAAATAGAACAACTTGAAGGATCAAAGCAGACATATCTTCCAGGAGGCCCTAGTACAATTCTCCAGAGGCCTTCTCCAGTCCCAGTTGTGCTGAGCCTTTTCATTTCCTTAGAAAGGCTGTTGGTCTTCACTCCCAGAACAGGTAGTTCTATTTCCAGTCCTACTGAGAGACCAATGAATCTTGAAGGCCATTTGTGGAGAGGGGGCAGAAACACTACTGCAAACTGAGCTGGCATCCCCTTGCTGTCTATTCAAGAGAAACTTGAACAGGCTTTCAATATTCTCTTTCTTGACCTTGTTTGTCTTGAATGGCTGACAGAAAGGGAGGAACATATATTTCTTGTAAATATGGTTATTATCACAATAAACTGTGTGATTCATATACATACATACCAGTGGTGGGATTCAGCCAGTTCGCACCACTTCGGGAGAACCGGTTGTTAACTTTCTGAGCAGTTTGGGGAACTGGTTGTTGGAAGAAATCATTAGGGCAGAGAACCGGTTGTTAAATTATTTGAATCCCACCACTGATAGATACATAGATACATCATAGATACATACATACATACATACATACATACATACATACATACATACACATACATACATACATACACACATACATACATACATACAAACAAACAAACTAGATTCAATAGTAAGAATGTGGAGACCACTGATATTTCATATGGCTAGAGAATCGACCATATCAGTATGATTAAAATGTAACTAGGGCTGATGAATTATAACCTACAGATGAATTGCAGTTCACCATAATTGCCAAATTGGGCAAAAGCAACAAAGCCCTTTATTGAAATTAGCAAAGAAAAACCACCCAAGACCTTAAAAGGACCTATGCTGTTTTCTATTTTATAGTCTAAGCCAGGGCTGTCAAACTCCCGGCCCATGGACCAGATGCGTCAATGCTGGCCACGCCCATGCCCAGTTTACTGAAGGGGCAAAAAAGTCCTGATATGTCACGTGATGACACCTTGACGACATGAGTTTGACACCTCTGGTCTAAGCAGTCACATTTTACTTGTCATCTTGGATGACCTTGGTGGCAACTGTAGTATTTCCAAATAATTCATGGAGAGGGAATTATTTCTCTGCATTTGGTAGAAATCTATCAGATTACACAAGACTAGGAAAATAAGGCAAAAAGTACCATTGAAAATTCAATAAAATGAATTTTCAATGGCATAAAGATCCTTCCTGGAATATAAAGGTATTCTTCCTTTTTTATGGTCTAAATATATTCCTTTTTCTGTTCTTTTAACCCTGCATTCAAGGATAAAGTTTCAACTGCTTCAGCTCATGGTACTTCCAGTCATGATTTAATTTTGAATTCATTGTTCATGCTAGGAAGAAGGTAACCAGTATGGGGCGCAGCATAATGTTCAATTAACAACAACAAAAATTCTGTGTAATTCAGTCCTTAGAATGAAATATTAAAGACGTCTGGTTTCATATTCTCAAGGGGCTGCAACTTGACAGCCTCGGTACTTAATGAATTAAGTAGACATCTGGATCTGGAGCACCGGCTCTAAAACCTCTTTATTTGACAAAAATGTTAAATCAAATGTTGCAAGTACACTTGAGAACATGTTAAATGCAATAGTATAAAAATGTTCTCTCTGAACATGAAATGAAACTCTAGAGACTAGTTTGAAAATTCATAACTACTTTCAAATTTCCCTACTCACTCAGGACGGAGACTGCTGGAATAGTTGCACTATTTACCAATATATTTAATATACTAATAAACATTTTAACTTATTTTAGCAAGCTTCTCTGAGAAATCTTTCATTTTCCTTTCCCAGAAGAACAATACACTGCATTGCAATAGAGATTAAAGCTTGGAATTTACTATGTCTTCGTCCTACATTGTGTTATGCTCAGAGGTGGCATTCACTTACCTTCACTACCGGTACGCAAATGTGAGTGCTCCGCGCATGCGCAGAATCTACTGCACATGAGCAGAGCATCAAAAATGGGATGTGATGACGTCCAGGTTGGTGGGCAGAGCCTCCCGCAGCCGCCACTACCAGTTTGCCCAAACTGGATAGAACTGGCTGAATACCACCACTGGTTATACTGATAAAACAGGAAGTGTGAATATTTCTACACAAATTTGTGGTATCAGGTCCGTCAAATGACCATGGTTGTCTTGAAACATTGTCTACAGGGATGAAATCCAGCAGGTTCTGACAGGTTCGGGAGAACCGGTAGTGGAAATTTTGAGTAATTCGGAGACTAGCAAAAACTAGCAAATACCACCTCTGGCTGGCCCCAGAGTGGGGTGAGAATGGAGATTTAGTAATATCCTTCCCCCCTGGAGTGGGGTGGGAATGGAGATTTTGCAGTATCCTTCCCCTGGAGTGGGGTGGGAATGGAGATTTTGCAGTATCCTTCCCTGGAGTGGGGTGGGAATGGGGATTTTGCAGTATCCTTCCCCTGGAGTGGGGTGGAATGGAGATTTTGCAGAATCCTTCCCCTGCCACACCCACCAAGCCACACCCACAGAACTGGTAGTAAAAATATTTGGATTTCACCACTGATTGTCTACGAATCAGCATTTCAAGCAAGAACATGTTCAACAGATCTGGTAACCCTGTGACACCTTCATCACACCTCCTAAAGCATTAAACCTGAGCTGGTGGAACAGCTGGTGCTCTAAAAAGTAGACCTCCCACTTTGGGAAATCCCAGCTGAGCCCACTGACAGATTGTGTGCCCACACTCACATTGCTTGATGGGGATGAATGATTATTATTTGGATTTGGTTTTCATCTGTTTGGTGCTTGAAATCCAAATCTGACTGTGGATGCTGTTTAGTTGAGCCAGGTGTCGCCCTCACCATTACTAATTCTCAACTGTACACTTAATTTAGATTCAAACATTTTCCCAGTTTATTAACCCATAACCACAAACCTGCAGTCATAGTGACGGCAACAGTTTTCCAAAATGTTCTGAACACCCCTATTTTTAGAAATGGACCATTCCGGTTAAGAATAGCTTTTGTTTTCCCACCAATGAGAGTGTATGCAGCATCACGCTTGTGTCAGTTATTTGGTGTTTTCTGTAGCGGCATTTGAATTTGAGTTTCGGTCATTTTGACGGCAAATCTTTATTAACTTTTTTTTTATGTCGGGGCCAAGTTTTCCGCCAAAAAGGGTGTGATTTGGTGATCCAAACTTCAAAGAAACTGTTTTAAAATGATATGGAGAAGCAGAGAGTGATCTGAGTGAAGTGGAATCAGATTGTGACAAAATTTTTGTAATGGACGATGAGGAACTTGCCGCCGCCATTGATTCTGACATCAGCAATGATGAATTTCATCCCAATGAAATTGATGACCAGGTACAATCTACATCGTGCAATAATTTATATGGCAAGAACAAATTCAAATGGTCTTCTGCATCTTTTGGAAGCAATAGATCCAGAACTGCTAGTCACAATATTGTTGTGCAATTACTTGGACTATGGCCAGCAGCTAGAAATCTCAGAAATTCACCTACTCCCCTAGAGATCTGGATATTATTATTTTCTAAAGAAATTATCGGCGCCATCATTCAGTGGACCAATGTAAAAATTAGTGAAGAAAAATTGAAGTTCAAGAATGGAAAAACAAAACGTGACCGGCGCGATGTGGATTTGATAGCGAGCAATACATTTTTTGGTTTATACTGCTCTATGCATCAATTTTTAGATCCAACCATGAAAACATCAAATGCCTTTTTGCTACTGAGGTCATTATGACCTCATGTCTGTAATAGCATAGCTGAAATAGTACGTCTGTGGTTACGGGTTAATTGGAGAGCTATCTCTAAACTTTACACCTCCTAGGAATAAGGCAGGTGTCAATGCAAGCTCTGGACTTGTCAAATCAGCTTGTGATGGATGATAAAATGACTGGAAACGCACAGCTAATTTTACCTTGGTTCAAGCAATAACAAGATCTGGAAATCTCCTGATTTGACAGTATTTTTTTCCCCACCCAAATGTGTGCTATGACATATATAGCTGCTGTCATATCAACTTATTATCTCTTGAGAGATAAAGTGTCTGGATCAACACAGGCATTCCTCATCTCATCATAGGCAGTGAATAGTTCTGCTTGTGCTGCATTGTTTCTGATTGGTTTGGGGGCACAAAAAGGGCTGAAATGAAAAGAGGGATCTCACTAACTGTTCCTGTTAGATTAGGAGCTAAGCCATCTATAATATACTGCATTTATTTGAATCCCTGCTTTTTCGTTTTTCTTTTTTATACAGCTAGGCTGAAGGAACCGAGACTAGTTAAATACATAGAGGATTAATTCAGAGACAAATAGGATTTTAATAATACATGGATTTTTTTTTTTTGTGGGGGGGGAGGGAATCAAATCACCCACAAGAACAAACCACAAGAATCAAGAACAAATGCAACAGAATGAAATCATTACTCCCCACCCCCGCACCCCCACTCCCCTATCCCTAGTGGAATAAATTGCTGAGCAAGCAAATCCTGTATGTAGAAAAGAAAAACACAAGGTTTGCAGAAAGAAAAAAAAATCCTAAAGAATATCCACCCCCACAAAAAAAGAACGGATAAAGACAGTTTTTAATGATGTGAAAAATCATTAGCCAGCAACTCATGTCCAAAGGCCAAAGAACTCATCTCAACACTCACTTCCCCAACAAGCATTCTCTATATCTACGATCATACCTGCAAAGCTGTGTATATATACATAGATCATTTATCATACTATCAATCGTACAGCTCAACAGCAGAATCAATATCAAATGTCCAAAAAGCTTCAGAATTTTGTAAATTTAATACACCACTGCTCATTGTTTTCTTCTCCTCCTCCTCCTCGTCCTCCTCGTCCTCCTCCTCCTCCTCTTGTTTATGTTTATTTTTGTTCGTTTATGTTTATTTGATTTTTATACCGCCCTTCTCCTTCCGGACTCAGGGCGATGAACAGCCAACTAAAAACATTGTATACAAAAGTTAAAATAATTTTAAAATAATTTATAAAATTTGGCCCATAATTTAAAACATTTCAATTTAAAATCAATATCAAACTTTAAAACCAACAAGGAGTAAGGCCAGCCCAGCTAACTGAAAAAAGTAAATTTTAAGGGCCCGACGAAAAGTCCGGAGGTCTGGGATTACTCATATCTCTGGGGGTAGATCGTTCCAGAGGGTGGGCGCCACCACAGAGAAGGCTCTCCCCTTGGGGGTCGCCACCGACATTGTCTGGCTGATGGCACCCTGAGGAGGCCCTCTCTGTGGGATCGAACTGGCCGGTGGGAGAAGGTGGTCCCGTAAGTACCCCGGCCCTAAGCCATGGAGCGCTTTAAAGGTGGTTACCAACAACTTGAAGCGCACCCAGAAATCCACTGGAAGCCAATGCAGCAGCTGCTGCTGCTTCTTCTTCTGCTTCTTCTTCTTCTTCTTCTTCTTCTTCTTCTTCTTCTTCTTCTTCTTCTCCTCCTCCTCCTCCTCCTCCTCCTCCTCCTCCTCCTCCTCCTCCTCCTCCCCATCCTTCATATGGCTTACCTCCATCAAAATTTCATGGAGTCAGGGGTTCAGTAGTGGGTTGCTCCTGGTTCTGTCCGGTTCTATAGAACTGGTAGTAAAACCAGCAGGAGGCCCCACCCACCCGCCTGGATGTCATAAATGACAATCTCCGCATGCACAGAAGCTTCTGGGCATGCGAGGAAGCATACACGCGCGAGCAAAGCAAGCGCATGCACACCGATTACAAACTGATAGTAAAGGTAAGTAGAACCCACCCCTGCAGAGGTTGGCTCGGTGGATCATATGCTTTAAGGAAGTAGTTCGATACAATTTCAAGGTGAAATCTATTAGTAAAATATTTGGAGAAGAAATTGGTTATTTGTATATGAGTTTTTTTTCTGAAGCAACATATGTAATTCCTTTCCAACTTCTAAATATGCTGGGTTTCTCTTCAGATTATATAAATCTTTTATCTTTTTCCCACCATGGGCCTTGTAAATCAATCCCATCAGACAACAGCATTAAGAATTTGCCCTGCAAAATCCAGCCAATTTACACCTTTTCAGACATTCCTGGTTGCTGCAGTGAGTCAATAAATGCTGTCACTTTGTCCTGTGTTTGGCATTGTTTTAACCTTGCTGCAACATAGGTAAACATGGATGATCAATATACTATTCAGTACTTTAATTGATCAAATTAAAAAAAGGAAACAAAGCAAAAGAAAAAGGGAGAACTTTCCCCTACTTGGCTTGAAGCTTTTATTTGATCTTTTAATTAATTTTGAGTCATATACATAGATTTTCAGATATGACCTTCATTTTATCCAACAGAATCTTGTGTACTGCAATGCAAAGTTTCTTTGCATTTGACTATCATAGCATAACTGATATTTAGAGATTAGTATGCCCTATTCTGGTGCGTTAATGATTGAACATAAAGAGATACTAAAGGTATCTTTAATTTAACTGCATCTTCTTTGATTTTAAAAAATTAGCATATTTGACAACACAAAAAAAGTTCTGTTCTATTATCATCATTCTCTATTATCATCATTATCATCAAGAGCCTTGGTGGGGCAGCAGACTAAAGTGCTGTTAAGTAGCACCAGCTGCCTGCAATTACTGCAAGTTCAAATCTCACCAGGTTCCAGGTTGACTCAGCCTTCCATCCTTTCGAGGTAGGTAAAATGAGGGTCCAGATTGTGGGGCCAATAAGCTGACTTTGTATAAAAAAGAACACTGCTTAGGGGGGGCGAAAGCCCTACTAAGCAGGTCTATACAAAAGTATGAAGGCTATTGCTTAACTCATTGTAAGCCTCCCTGAGTCTCCAGAGAAGGGCAGCATATAAATCGAATAAATAAATAAATAAATAAACAAACAAACAAATAAATAAATAAATAAATAAATAAATAAATAATTGCCGTTGTCATCATCTCACTGAACATTCATGCTATTTTTATGCCATTTTGGGGATCCTTAACCCAGCATAAACAATATCTTTAGAGTTTTCCCTTTTATGGTATCAGTCTCAAAAGCTAATGCCTTCTGCCCAGGGGTGAAATCCAGCAGGTTCTGACAGGTTCTGGAGAACTGGTAGCGGAAATTTTGAGCAGTTCGGAGAACCAGCAAATACCACCTCTTTGCTGGCCCCAGAGTGGGGTGGGAATGGGAATTTTGCAGTATCCTTCCCCTGCCACACCCACCAAGCCACACCATGCCCACCAAGCCACGCCCACAGAACCGGTAGTAGAAAAAATTGGATTTCACCACTGCTTCTGCCTATTTATAGCTGGTTTCCTTTCTTTTGCTATATGTTCGCGTTAATCCTTGCCCATCAAAATAAGAGCCTTGTCACAATCAAACCAACTTAGAAATCTATAAAAGGGATAAACTGGGAAGTATGTTTATTAAAGTCATACCAGTTAATTCAAGCTCTTTTTTTGCATATGCTTATTAAAATATGAGATGCTTCAAAATTACTTACTGTAGGAATGTATTAGCATCATTGGAATCAGTCTGAGGATTGTGAATTAATTTAATACAAGGTTTTTGCAAAGAAAAAAAAATCAGCCAAATACTGGAACAGCAAGCAAAATTAGTTTATTAAGCACATACTGAAGAATATTAATGGAAGAGACTCAGTGGGTGGCTCTTTCTATCTATCTTACCACATTTTTATTTCACTCAGCCTAGAACCTTCCCTGTGGGAAATGCCATCAAAGGGAATTCTGAGGGAAAAGAATTACTTTACTCCTGCATAAGAACTTATTTGCACATTAAATCAGTAGAAAATCCAGGAGAAGGCTTAAAATAAGTACAATGGCCCAGACGTAATAAACTTGCTGTCTCAGATATCCAAAATATGCTTAAGTTAGAAAAAATGTCCCTGCATCATATCTGACCACCTTAGACTTTACTAGGTAATCTTCAGAGGTGGGTTTCAGCAGGTTCTGACCAGTTCTGGAAAACTGGTAGCGGAAATTTTGAGTAGTTCGGAGAACCTGTAAATACCACCTTGACTGGCCCCTCCCCCATATATTGTCTGCCTCCCAAGTCCCAGCTGATCAGGAGGAAATGGGGATTTTGCAGTACCCTTCCCCTGGAGTGGGGAGGAAATGGGGATTTTGCAGTACCCTTCCCTTGGAATGGGGAGGAAATGGGGATTTTGCAGTAACCTTCCCCTGGAGTGGGGTGGGAATGGAGATTTTACAGTATCCTTCCCCTGCCACGCCACCAACTCATGCCATGCTCACCAAGCCACGCCCACAGAACCAGTAATATTTTTTTTTGAATCCCATCAATTGTAGTCTTGTAGTTTACTGGGGTTACTGTCAAAAGACCTTTCAAACGGATAAGTCCATCCAAACATTGTTTTGTAAGTTTGCCCAATAATTTTGCCACGAAGTGCTGCATATAATTGGATGCGTTCATCAAAAAGGCCAAAATAACATCAAACCTTTGCACGCAATCTCCACCTCTCTTCGTACAGGCATGCAGGCAATGTCACAACCCCCCTCACAAAAGGGACAGCATTTTGGTCACAAATGCTGCTTGACTCATTTGCTTCCCCTGATTTTGAAGGATCACTCCTCACAACCACTCTTTTCACTGATATCATTTTCAAGTCACCCCCTGCTACAAGGTGGAGTAGTTGCCAGGAGCATGGGGGATTTAGCCAACAATAGGCAGAGAAAGGGTGTGTTTGGAAAATAAAAGAAATGCTGGGAAATTAAGATGTCAACCAGGTTCACTGTGGGAAGTGCTTGATAGGTAGGAAATTGGGGAGAAGTCTCTTTAGCATATAAATAGGTTTAATTACAGTGCACGCTTGTGTCTTTTTTACGTTGCATTTCTTTTGCTGTTTTTATTGTCTTTGTCTTTTTCTATCCGTAGTATGCTTTTTCTGAGAATTCAACTCTATGGGGCTAGGCTTCCATTTGTTTTTATCTCCAGAACAACAATTAAGTGAAATAGGTGAAGTTAAAAATGTGTGACTAGCCTATAATCATATGAAAGGATGAACTTGGGACCAACTACCATACTGTAGTGCTTTTAATGGTGATGTTTTCATCACCTGCAATGATGTGCAATAGCAATAGTATCTAGACTTACTGTGTTTCTCTGAAAATAAGACCCTCTTATATTTTTTTGAACCCTGAAATAAGCGCTTGGCCTTATTGCCATGCGCTCAAAAGCCCGATTGGGCTTATTATCAGGGGATGTCTTATTTTGGGGGAAAACAGGGTATATACCACTTCATAGTACTTTACAGTCCCCTCTACATGGCTTACAGAGTCAGCATTTTGCCCCCAAAATTCTGGGTTCTCATTTTACCAACCTCGGAAGGATGGAAGGCTGAATCAACATTGAACCGGTCAGGATCGAACTCTTGGCAGTGAGCTGAATTAGCTTGCAATACTGCATTCTAACCACTGCGCCATCACAGAAGGGTTTTACAAACTAAGTCATCTTTGCTAAGAAGGGATTATTTTAACCATACCTTATGTTATCATTGTTTTACAGCCGGTGAGGGAAACATGTTTTTCATTCCACAATTTAATAAATTGGTTTATTCTCATATGGGGATTTAATTCTTGGTGTTTAATGTACACCAAGACATAGTCAACCACCTGTAAGCTGTCCAGTCAGGAAGCACACCCAGAACCTCTACTTCTAATTTTATGGCAAGGTTACATTAATAGAATAGATAGAATAGAATAGATTTTTTTTTATTGGCCAAGTGTGATTGGACACACAAGGAATTTGTCTTGGTGCATATGCTCTCAGTGTACATAAAAGAAAAGATACGTTCATGAAGAATCATAAGGTACAACACTTAATGATAGTCATAGGGTACAAATAAGCAATCAGGAAACAATATCAATATAAATCATAAGGATACAAGCAACTAAATTACAGTCATACAGTCAAAAGTGGAAGGAGATGGGTGGTGGGAACGATGAGAAGATTAATAGTAGTGCAGACTTAGTAAATAGTTTGACAGTGTTGAGGGAATTATTTGTTTAGCAGAGGATGGCGTTCAGGAAAAAACTGTTCTTGTGTCTAGTTGTTCGGGGTGCAGTGCTCTATGGGCATCATTTTGAGGGTAGGAGTTGAAACAATTTATGTCCAGGATGTGAGGGGTTTGTAAATATTTTCACAGCCCTCTTTTTGACTTGTGCAGTATACAGGTCCTCAATGGAAGGTAGGTTGGTAGCAATTGTTTTTTCTGCAGTTCTAATTATCCTCTGAAGTCTGTGTCTGTCTTGTTGGGTTGCAGAACCAAACCAGACAGTTATAGAGGTGCAGATAACACTCAATAATTCCTCTGTAGAACTGTATCAGCAGCTCCTTGGGCAGTTTGAGCTTCCTGAGTTGGCGCAGAAAGAACATTCTTTGTTGTGCTTTTCTGATGACGTTTTTGATGTTAGCTATCCATTTTAGATCTTGCGATATGGTAGAACCTAGAAATTCGAATAAAAGAATCTTTCAAGTCTGAAAGTGCATCTCCCCCCTCTCACCTTTATAGCCCCAAATTTATAATTATTGTTTTGAACAATATTTCTTAAAAAGCCCCAATCAATAGGAATTTCAAGACCTAGAATGAGGAGGTGGAACAATATTCTAAAGTTTTCCTTGGAGACGGTAGCTTTTTTTTTTTAATGGAAGTAACTCATAGAATATTATTTTAGTTAAGTATATATCTAGGAAAGGTCAATCTTTATGCATGACTAGCTTGAATTTGTATTTCAGATTCATATGCCTGCCCCTGCAGCAAAATTTTCAACTGAGCAGAAAATACTTTTCCAATCAGCCATTTACTAAAACAATCACATAACCGTAGTTCTAACAGTGCCTGAACTACCACTGCGACAATTTGCCACGATTTAACTTTTAAATTTGAAAACACTGACATGATGGCAAAAATGAGAAATAGCAAGAGCAAATGCATTTCAGCAAAGGGCAACCCTCGTCATGTAATTGTCACAGGATTGTGTCAAACAGACATACACTCACAGTTGTGGATAATTGCCTTACACCTTTGCTTTCTTTTCGCTTCCAAGCTTGTGGAATAATTTTACGTTTCTCAGAAAGGGTTTCTCTTCTTTAAAAAGACTTCTCATCTCATTCCTTTCTTGAGATTATTTTAAAAATGTTCAAAACAGGTTAACTCTCCACCTTTTCATATTAAATGTACAAATCATTTGAAGGCATGTTAACGCATATGATCTGGACATACTTTTTAATTGCTTCATATTGCTTTAATATTCTTAGCACTGTTAATAAGGTATTAGCAAGAGATTAAGTTTAAACATGTCAGCATGATCAAGCTATACTCCAAAATAGATTCTACTTCTAACTGCCAAGGTACATTCATGCTTCTTTTAAGTCTAGAGACTGTTCTGAGTAAGAAATGAAAGCTTTATTCTCAGACAAGACAATCTGCTTCTATATTCCAGCAGATCTGGTGAAAATGTAGATGCAATCCAACAAATGTAGATGCTAGCCAACATAATATGTTTGCAGATGACCATAAAACATAAGATGTCCATAAGATGGTCCATAAAATGACCGTAAGACATAAGATGTTCTGACCCTAAGACGCACCTAAAAAAAATTCCACTCCATTGCACCCACTACCAGTCAACTGAGCGATGGCTGGATCCTGACCTGCTGTAGCCCCGCCGATCAGCAGGCTGGCTGGCCAGAAATGCCACCATTGCTGCCTCCTCTGTGTCTGCTGCCTCTGCCCGGGGAACGCTGGAGCCTTCGCCGCCAAGCAGCTGATTGGTGGGTTGGATCAGCCTCCTGGAATACAGCCGATCAGCTGTTCCAGGCGGCGCTGACTCAATATTCACTCCATAAGACGCACAGACATTTTCACCCACTTTTTGGGGGGGAAGTATGTCTTATAGAGCAAAAAATACGGTAATTATATTCTCCAAACTGGATATCAATCCCTTTTGTCTTCTTGTTCTCCTTTCCTGTTTGCTATGCTGCTTAAGGTAAGCATTCAAAAAATATACTTTATTTTATTTTAAGAGTGTGAATTGTTCTAATACAATATTGCCTTAGAACATTTGGGAGACATTTTCCCCTATGATAAATAGCACAATTCCCTTTTTTCATTTTTAAAAGTTGTTCCTGAATCTAGAGGATTATCTATTCATTCTCTATGTTCCTCTCCCTTTCCTTTGCTCTCCTCTCCTTTCTTTCTCGCCACACATTTTGAACAACCGCAATTGTTGCACTCATTTCAAATGTAATTACTTTTTGCACTTCTCAGCCAATTCTAACAATTGTTTGCTGCATGAAAAGGGAATTTTTTTACTTGCAGGACAATGGTACCTGATGCTCTGCAGGAAAACCTGATGGGCTTGAAAAATAAGAGCAGAAGATGTAGTAATCTATGTTCACTGAAATGTAGATGAATCATGGAATCAATACTGGACTGGAAATGGTCAAAGTATGATGAACAACAAATCTGCCCTTGATTCAGGGAAAAACTATGTATTTTTAACTTATGGTAGACTAGAATCCATAGTTGCATAAAATACCAAATGCCCTACTATGCCATGAGTTCAGTAGGGCTGCTTTTCCACCCACATGCTGTAAACGATTTCTTTTGAAAAAATTTCCTTTTGAAAGGTGACTGTGGCAGATATATGATCAGAGTGTGTTTCCTTTTATCAAGTCATTTTCTTCTTTAGTCCTTTGTTTAGAGGTCTAGAAGTTAATTTCTGTTATCTCTCACCAATTCCTGATTAAATATTGGCTTTTTTTGCCTGCCATCTATGCCTTGTTATCTATCCTTTGTGTAGAAAGTTGAAAAAGGTTCCACAGCCAAATATCTATCCTACAAAACAGTCTGAAACAATTAACCAGATACGTTGACCGGCATTGTGAGTATTTCTGCAACTCGAGATTTCCCAGCATTTTGTTCTATCTCTGGAAATATTTCAGAGGGGAGGGGCCTGAAAATACCATGTGTTTGTTGTGACTCTGACCCCTGAGCCCGTCTTATCAGAGGGAGAAGGCTTCGAAAGTGAAGAAGAGGAGTTGGCCAGGCCTCCCTCTCCAGGACCCTCCTCTCTGGCAATGCCTCAGGTGTCTTCCAAAGGAGAAGAGATTGGCCAGGAGCCAGGTATCCCAGAGCAGTCGCAGTCGGACAGTGACAGAGATAAGTCTTTGCTGGATCCATGCCAGCGTCAGAGAGACAAGCGCACGCAACAGAAAAGGAGGCGTGCCAGACATTAAGCTGAGTCACTGGACCACACCCCACAGGGGATAAAAGGGGGTGTGGTGGCCATTCAGGCTCTGTGACGGACAAAGCTAAACAACTAGCGAGTCGCATTGTATCTCTGAAACTACGTTATCTGCCTGCCTTGGATTGAATAAGGACTGGACTTGACAACTCTTTGGACTTTGTGTATTGTTTTGGTTTATCTGTTGGAGGAAGTTTTGGCTTATCTGTCTCTCTGTGAGTAAAGTTCTTGGCAAGCAGCTACTGGGTTGCTGCCAATCCTGTTAATGAAGAAATTTATTGTCTGCAAGTTTTATTTAACCCCCGGCTGACTGTTTGTGTGTGTGTGTGAGAGATGGGAACAGAACATCGTTCAACTTTAAGCTGCTTTCTAAGAAAGAAATGTCTCACTGTGTAAAGTACATTTACTCCAAAACTGAGACTTGTGTAAGGGAGAAATAAAGAGTTAACTTTTCTTGACAAGATAAAACTCAGCACTGTTTTCTCATGAAAGACAGGTGCCTTACAAGGGTTGCTTTCAAGAGCATCTTCAGCTGACAGCTTGACAGAATAACACTAGGGTTTTATATTAGTAGGAGTAGCAATAGTACTAGTATTAGTGTTTAATTTTAGAAGGCTGTCTGTAGAGTTGCCTGGAGCCAAAGTTGACATGGCGTATAGTTTAATTATTCCCTTTTAATTTATCACAATAGGACATAAGAATTAAATTTCTTCCTGTTATGCCTCTGATATATCATGTGATCAATCTCCTGTTTATAAACTTGATATGTATGCCCTGGATCACACATTCTATTGTTTGTTTTGTATAGTAAAGTTACCTAAAAGTGATATGGGTGGCAAACAAATATAATGAATAAATGAAATAAAGACATGAAGCCTTGCAGAAGGATTTAGGTTGCGACTGTGCAAACTGTCCAACAAGTGACCTTCCCAATAAATATGTTATTCTTGTTTTTAATATATATTTTTTCTTTTTATTAATATAAATAAAAAAGAGCAACATATTCAAAATCCATATAGACAATGTGTTGTCCCGTTACAGTTCTTTTGAGTAATAAGCATCACAGTAATGATAATAGTATTCTCTAATAGTAATCTCATAATAACAGTGCTTTTTCTCATAACACCAATACATATTAATTGTTAATACTAATCATAATTGATCAAATAAGTTACGGTAAACAATCCTAATAATAAGATTAGTCTTTCTTTTTCAGTTTTTGACGTTCTAACTCCTGTTTCTGTTATTTAACTATCGATAGAACAGATCCCATACCTCAAAATATTCAGTGTCTTCCTTTTCCTTAATTTCAAATGTTAATTTATTCATTTCTGCACATTCTAAAAATTTTGTTATTATCTTTTCTTCTGTGGGGATCTCCTCGCCCTGCCAACATTGTGCGAACACAAGTCTGGTCGCTGTTAATACATGTATTATTAAATATTTATTTATTTATTTATTTATTTATTTATTTATTTATTTATTTATTTATTTATTTATTTTATTAAATTTTTCTACCGCTCTTCTCCTACTGGACTCAGGGTGGTGAACAGCCAAGAATAAAACATCACATACAAAATTAAAAATTTTAAAAGAAATAAACAAATTTTGGCCCAATAAATTTAAAACACCCCAACTAAAATCAATTTACAATTAAAATATCAAAAGCGGGGGGAGGGGGGTTAAGCCAGCCCAGCTTGATGAAATAAAAAAGTTTTAAGGGCACAGCGAAAAACATGGAGATCTGGTATCCTATGTATCTCCGGGGGCAGGTCGTTCCAGAGGTGCTGCCACAGAGAAGGCCCTCCCCCTGGGAGTCGCCAGCCGACATTGTCTGGCTGATGGCACCCTGAGGAGTCCCTCTCTGTGGGAGCGTACTGGCCAGTGGGAAGTTATCGGTGGCAGAAGGTGGTCCTGTAAGTACCCAGGCCCTAAGCCATGGAGTGCTTTAAAGGTGGTGACCAACACCTTGAAGCACACCCAGAAGACCACCGGAAGCCAATGCAGCTCGCGCAGGAGGGGTGCCCCATCGCTCCCATAATCCCCCACGCGGCCGCATTCTGCACCAGTTGGAGCCTCCGGATATTCCTCAAGGGGAGCCCCACGTAGAGAGCATTACAGTAGTCCAGGCAGGAAGTGACAAGTGCCTGAATGGCCATGCGTAAGGAGTCCCGATCCAGAAAGCAACGTAACTGGCGAATCAGGCGAACCTGATAAAAAGCCCCCGACCACGGCCGTCATATGCTCTTCTAAAGACAGCTGTGTGTCCAGGAGGACGCCCAAGTTGCGAGCCCTCTCCGTGGGGGCCAGTAATTTGCCCCCAATAGCTAGCGATGCTAAATGGATATGAATATGGATTTCTTTTACTATATTTGTCTGGTATGATGCCCAACAGAAATATTTCCGGTTTTATATCTATATGTTCCTTTATCATTTTTTCTAGCCCAGTGCATACCCAGTGCGTCCAGTACCCTGTTTCCCCTAAAATAAGACATCCCATGATAATAACCACAATCGGCTTTTTGAGTGCATGTGCTAAAATAAGCCCCCCCCCCAAATAAGCCCTTCCCAAAAATGTTTAAACACATGTGAAGCCGGTCCCTGCCATTTCCTCTGGTTAGGGTTAGGGAGACAGAGCTGAAAATCAGATAAGACGGCAAGAGGAGCCCCATCTTGCTCCACGTGTCCCAAAATAATAAGACATCCCTGAAAATAAGGCCAACCACTTATTTCGGGGTTCAAAAAAATATAAGATAGAGTTTTATTTTTGGGGAAACATGGCATTTTTTTTTGCTTGCACTTCCAACACTTATTATGTTATTCATTACAAGATGAAGAGAGATCTAAATTTATAATTCAAAAAACGCTTTCTCTTCTTATTTTTAACTCCATGTTAAAATGATATGTATGGTGGCTGTAGTGTCTCATTAATGAGAAGAAATAAATTAATGAATAGTGTGTATTATCATATAATAAAGCTATACGAAAATGAGAGGGAAGACCAGCAAGATCTGATTCAGCCAAATATTTGCAAATTCCAGCTGGAAAGATATAAACATTTGCTCTATTGTCCGAGATAGTCTGAATCTCAATCAGAATCTAAATAAAAATTATCTTAAGCAGTTTCATCTTACCTAGCTTATTAGCACTTGGTTACTATTGGCTTAGTACAATTGTTAGGAAAAAGGCTGTAAAAAGTTGCTAGGGATTTGTTACCTTTCCCATTTAAATGCTTAGAATTGTTTTTTTCTAATTTCTAAGTCTTCAAGAGCAATCCCACGCAAGCCTGCTTAGACAATAAACCAAATAATCTGGAATTAGAACCTTTATATTATTTGGTACCACAATGACAAGTAGTAGGAAATAAAAGGTTTTAAGAATTGTACAGTGACACTCGGCTTTTTCAGTTTATGACAATAGAATGATGAATTTTCTTGCAGCGGCACTCACTGATGGCGGGAAAGGTTAATAATTCATTTAAACATTCATTACATGTCCCTATCAAAGTCATCTTAATTTCACAAAGACCTTAAGTTTCTCTTCAGGGATGCTCTCTCTCAGGGATACAGTGTGATACTTTATTAACAAAATGGCAAGCGCAGAGCTCCATGTCAAAACCTGACTGATGATGTTGTAAATTGGTGCTTCTCACACAGCAGAAAACCACTTTCAATAGTTGTTTTCAACTATTGTGTTCCCCCAGAAGGCATCAATGTTTCAGTTGTCAGTCAGGATTATTTAATTTCTTAATGACATATAGTAGGCTGAAAAGAATAAGATTTTTAACAATGCTGCTGATTGTGTGTCTTTATCTCATCTAAAATAGAAGAGACTGTGGTTAGTTGAAGGTATAATATTTGCCATATATTTGGTAGGAATCACAACGCATGTACTGTACTTACCGGGCTTGGAACATTTCGTTTCTAAACATTATTAACCTTTTTGCTTCAAAGACAAAAAAAAATATGTTTAACTGAGTGCACAAAAGTTAACATTTAATGTTTGACAAGTAATAGAATGTAGCATGCACAAACACACACACACACACAAATACTAGCTTATGGTGAAAATACCACTAACAGTTTATAATACTGCTGTATGCATATTGTATAGGAACGTGGTGGCTCAGTGGCTAAGATGCTGAGCTTGTTGATCGAAAGGTCGGCAGTTCAGTGGTTCAAATCCCTAGTGCCGCGTAACAGGGTGAGCTCCTGTTACTTGTCCCAGCTTCTGACAACCTAGCAGTTCGAAAACATGTAAAAAATGCAAGTAGAAAAATAGGGACCACCTTTGGTGGGAAGATAATAGTGTTCCATGCACCTTTGGTGTTTAGTCATGCCGGCCACATGACCACGGAGACATCTTCGGAGAGCGCTGGCTCTTTGGCTTTGAAATGGAGATGAGCATCGTCCCCTATAGTCAGGAAAGACTAGCACATATGTGCAATGGGGGCCTTTACCTTTACCTTTATACGTATTGTGCTTGAATTTGAGAACCATAACTTAAAAAAAAAAGAATAAGTATTGTTTTACAATACAACAGGTAAAAAAGAAAAGTTATTAAATATAAAAACACCCAAAAGCATAAAACAACCAAAGAAAACCATCAGCCAATTACTTTAAAAGGCAACATTACAAAGCATTACAGTAATACAGCAATTACATACATTTGAAGAAATATAAGCAGCAAATTGGATATTGTTCAATATTTCCCATATTTTGAAAGAGAGCCAGTTCATAAGCTGAGGGTGCATGGATTTCTTCAAACTAACCTTTGTCATCTAATTTACAAGTGTTTTCTCCAAGGACATAATACAATGTTTTTGCAACAATCCAGTTTCAATAGATGCAAAATTCTTCACAAATAGATATTGTTAGCGCTATTTCTGAAAAATGGAGAAGTTTAAATTCATGAGTAAGGTAAAGGGTTTTCCTCCTGCTATATGCCCTATTGCAGGGGTGTCAAACTCACTGCGCGCAGGTTAGATGCATCCCATGCTGGCCACGCCCACCCCAGATTTCGCGAAGGAGAAAAAAGTCCCGATACGTCACATGACAATGATCTGACAACGTGAGTTTGACACCCCTGCCCTATATTGGGATGACTTCCTGTAGCTTGGGCTCAAGAGGGATAGATTGGCCAGCATCTTCCACATCCATGAAATCCCTATTAAACCTCAGGAAAGCGGCAGCAATAATAACAAGTATTTAAAAAAAAGAGGTCAAGATGGCAGTCTGTAAGATTAAAGCATTTTTATACAAATGCCAACACTGTAGGCATATATAAAGGGTAGGGATTCAATAAAGAATTCATAAGGGACGTGATGGCTCAGTGACTAAGATGCTGAGCTTGTCGATCAGAAGGTCGGCAGTTCAGCGGTTCGAATCCCTAGTGCCGCATAACGGGGTGAGCTCCCGTTACTTGTCCCAGCTTCTGCCAACCTAGCAGTTCAAGTAGAAAAATAGGGACCACCTTTGGTAGAGAGGGAATAGCATTCCGTGCGCCTTTGGCATATAGTTCACCGAGACGTCTTCATGCTCACTCTTCAGCTTTGAAACGGAGATGAGCACCGTCCCCTAGCGTCGGGAACGACTAGCACATATGTGCGAAGGGAACCTTTAGCTTTACTTTTAAGGACCTTATAGCTGGAAGTTTTCCTTGGGGGTAGTTCTCCAACTCAGAAATAACCCTTACTACTAATTCACACTCACTGCCTCATCTAGCAAACAAATCTGTATCTCTTCAGCCCACACTTTTCTCTAAACTCAGCAAATAACAGAAATATTTCAGTCATAGAATGTTGTGTCATTTAACACTGAGTAGCTTCAAACTTGTCTCCAAAGACAGAGGTAATTTCATCTAAGATAGTTTATTGGAAGTTCTTGGGCTAGAACTATTTTTTAATGTTGTGAAACTGCCCAGGATGATCTGGAATGGGACAGCTGAGAAATGTAACAGATAGATAAATAAGTAGATAACTCTTTCATGCTGATGCATCAAGCATTCTGGGAACAGTAAAACAGTGGTAAGAAATAACATTGACTTGCTAGAAGAGCTACTATAATCGTAATAGGTACAGTAAAAAATAAAAATAAACTTCTAGTCTCAGAGGTGCTATTTAAAAAAATACTACATCGAATTAAAAAAAAAACAGGGAAATAAATAGTTACATGTAATCCACTAACAGCAGATTGTATACCTGGAAACATTATCTTGACTTTACTCAGATGCAGTCACAGTTGATTCACTGCCTGTCAAAATATTGAAGAATTACTAGAAGAATCACAGTTTGGCTGCCAAGCAGATGGTTTCTATATATGTTGTATATAAATGCGTATACATTTTGACTGAAGATTAGAATGGAGACCAGCTGTGTTTTATTATATATTCAAGGACATAGCCTTCTGAAAGACCACCAATTTGTTATCCCTCCCCATCCCATTTTCTAAAGGTAATAAACCTCAATTGGATTCAGACAATATCCCACGTTGGTGCAAATTGAATCAAAGGCTACCCAAAGGTGCTTTTTTCAAGAGTCAACTGGACTTTCTTGTTTTTCAAGAAAGACAAGCCAGAAATACCCCTCCAACTGTTAACTAGCAAAACATTTCTAGTCTGCTCGAGTTGCCATGGGTAGCAAGTGGGGGAGCACATTCCACGTATACCTTCTTCCAATGTTAGATATCAGATTACCAAAGCCGGTTTGTGAGGGTTTCTACAGCCCGCGAGAGTGCCTCATTGCAGAATGTGATTTATGACAAACTGAGAGGAGGGGGGAAAGAGGGTCAAGGTTGAGCCATAAATCACGTGCGGCACAGTAGACTTCACTGGAATAGATGCCGACATGCTGCTCCTAATAAAAAACTGGATTTCTTTTGAAACTTGACTCAAGACTCATGAGTTAATTAGGGCATCTGTCGGAACCTTGACAGCAGCAAGTATGAATTCACCAACATTCCCTACAGATGATACCGCCTGAGAAGGCTTAAGCAGTTTGGGAGGGGGGCATGTTTCTAATATGCAGGTGGTGGTATTTGCATTCTGCAGGACCTTGTCCACGTTCTTTGCTCCAACAGAATCAAACCAGCCACAAATAACTGGGTAAGTCCATTCCCTGGGCATCTCCATAGGACTTGCACCATAAGAGCCATAGTAGGGCAGTGATTAGAATGCAGTATTGCCGGCTAACTCTGCCCACTGTCAGGAGTTCGATCCTGACTGGCTCAAGGTTGACTCATCCTTCCATCCTTCCGAGGTTGGTAGAATGAGGACCCAGATTGTTGGGGGCAATAGACTGACTGAATATATGGGAAATAACAGATGGTAGATTTTGTGAAATTATATAGAGTATAGGAGAATATTAGTGTGATGATATGTAAATGGTCACAGTCATGCACAAGAGTTGACTAACAATTGTTTAACTGTTAAAATCCAATAAAACTCAAATAAAAAAAATGAAAGGCTTCACATATGTATATGTGAATAAATTGATACCATAATTCAGAAAAAAAGTGGTATATAAGTCTAAGTGCTATGGCTTGAAATCAACTACAAATGAATCCCAATGATTTTGATTTCTGATTTCCATGTTTCTTCCAAGGATCCTCCTATTGAATTTGGAAGGGAAGTTGGAAAAAAAAGTAGAAAAGAGTTACATTCATCAGGCAAACAGCCTCTCTCTTTAGAAAATAAAATCTGTAATACTCCCCCCCCCCCCCAACAACCTTTCATTTACTAGTAACTATTTGGAAAAAATATGCTATTCTGATAAACAAAGCAATATTTTTGTTTATTTTGGGAGAGAATTAGATTATATTCACAGGGACTGATGCCTTCTTTGTGGTGGTGAATTCTGCCAAGTTTCAGAGAGACATATGGATTTCATGCAAAGAGATTCAGGACAATTAAGAACAATTAATGTTTTGTTAAATCTCCCTCTCTTGTGACAGAAACATTTAGCATCAAGGAAGGTTATAAGACCCACGCTCCTGTGAGAAACTGCAATGCAAAAGTGGAGAACAATTTAAGGAAAAGAATATGATCTAAACAAATGTGGCCCCCAAAATTGTTTTTAGTAGAATGATTAGTCCTTCAATTTCATTTTTTTCTTCTCAACCACCTAGATTATCTCACATATAGAAAAGTTAAAATTTCTGTTTTATTTTATTATACAGCTAACAGAACATGTCTAATTTCTTAGAAGGCTTCAAAGGATTCCAGGTTGTTGAAGTTCTGGAATCTTTCTTTTAACAAGAAAAGCAAGGGGGAGAGTAGAGTAGAGTAGAGTAGAGTAGAGTAGAGTAGAGTAGAGTAGA
>WNWU01000049.1:17171798-17184911 GCA_012654045.1 Ptyas mucosa | reverse complement strand
AAGAGAAGAGAAGAGAAGAGAAGAGAAGAGAAGAGAAGAGAAGAGAAATCATGTGAAGTCAAGTCTTTTCTTACTTTGCTAGGCACTGTTCATCTTTCAGCAAGCCTACAAAATGTCAGACCATTTTAACAGAACTGATTCAGTTCTTCAGTATTTATTTACATGGAATGTAAAATTGATTCAATTCAATTTCTATACTCACCTTTCTGTTTATCCAAATGCTCAAAGACGTTTGCAACAATTCCAAGCAGCTTAATAGTTAGGTTTTTCTGGCCAAGAGTTATACTTTCCTTCCCACTGGTCTTCCCACTGATAATACTTGAGATGTAGGCAGACTGCATGGAAGGAATGGCATTATTATATTTCTCATGGATGTAGAGACACACTGTAGGCCATAGGGGGTTTAGAAGAGATCTTTCTCTGCTTATTCCTAACATTACAAAGCATACTGGACAACTATACTGTTAACAATTTGAGGCCAATGCATTCTGTTCTGCTTATTCCTCTCCTGTCTTCTACATCTGATCTTTTCCCCCAGTCAGCAGTGAAATAGAATTAGAATAGAGCTTGCTACATGCTACAAGGAGAAGAGAAAGGTTTTCACAAATTCTCCTTTAGCTAGAATTTGCAAAGGCATTCAAAAAAGACTTTAAATGTTGTGCATAAAGCTCTCAGAAAAGCTAGTACTATTAAAAGAAAATGTCTGCATAAGACTGATGTAAAAATAACATTGCTTTTTCATAGCTATGAGGACACATAATTCCTTTTCTCTGTTGTCATCTACAAATGTGCTGGTAAAGATAAGGAAATGCCTGTATACATTTTTGAAAAGGTGAGGCATTTTCGAGATAATTGAAAGCCCATGTTAATACAAAGCAAATATTATGCAAGGTGAGAATATCCAAAAAAATATCAATCAGTTGAGGTAGTGAAAGAGTCTTCTTCAGAGATGACAAAGCCAGTTTCACAATGTCATTCTTGAACTAAAGTAATCTGATTTCATTTTTTCATTGTGACATTTCCTTCGCTATCTGTTTTCTCTTTCTAAATGCAGTAAGATAAATTCCTTTGAGTGAGGCTTGAATTGATGGAGTCAACAATGCAAAAGTGGTTTGCTTTATTTCAGATTTTTTCCCCCCTGATCTAATCTAGAAATCTGACTTTTTCTGCTGGTCACCTTTCCAAGTTCGATACAAATTAGTTCTTGAGATTAATTCAATCAATCAGTCAATCATTAATATTTATTTGGTCAATGACCAACAAAATTTAAAAGAACAAATAGATAAAAATAATACTGTGTTTCCCCAAAAATAAGACCCTGTCTTATATTTTTTTGAACCCTGAAATAAACGCTTGGCCTTATTGCCATACGCTCAAAAGCCTGATTGGGCTTATTACGAGGGGATGTCTTATTTTGGGGAAAACAGGGTAATATAACAACTAGCAAAATAATTAAAGTCAGTGCTAGAGTCCAGCAAATCACAATATGTGTATTCTTAGAAAAATATAATGCACTAGCAATTCTACAAATTTTACTTAGAAAGAATATCCATTTTTTTCAATATCAGTTAATCACTTATTTCCAAGCAATATTAAATTGCAACTTTCACAAACCTTTTAAATCATCAATGCAGGCCTTAAATGCATGAAAAAATGCTGCATGCAATTTCCACTTTGCATAGAAGGCTTTAGGGATAACTTTCTTCCTAGATTTTCAGTTGGCAATTTTCTATTGCCAACTGTACAGTGTCTCTGATGTTTTATGAAATACTGTTAATATTTCCCATAGTATATTGTTAACATTTTAACATTGTTTGAGATGTTAACATGTTTGGAATACTTTGTACCAGCAAAGCATTATATGCACAAAAAAGAAAATGAAAACAAAAAATTAATATTTCACAACTAAAAAATAAAATGTAGTATTATTATTGTTATTATTTTGCTTAATTTTATCTGCTCTCTTCTATTTATGTTTGGTTTTATTTCAATTCATATTGTTCTGGCCCAGCTACGGACCCCAAAGAATGCACCACACACAAACTCTATACAAAACTTATTTTACTCAAATAACTCAGTCTTTATCAACCAAAGGCTGTTAATAAACTTTCTTTATTATTCTTAACAGCCTATCAGAATTCTAAGATAAGGTAATCACAATCTTACTAGAGTTGGCAGAAAGCCCAGAAGCAATTTTGCAGAGAATCCAGGCGCAAAGGAGATTGAACTAAAGTTGTTCCCTACAGTTTGTTGCAAGCAGTATTCCTCCTTAAATAGGCTAAGAGAGTGGCCAATTAGCCCCAAGCCTTACTCTCGAGGAGACCTCCTCCTGAGGACCCACTCCTGCCTTTTGGCAGCTCTGCACGCCTGTGCATTGAGAAGAGGCTCCTCCTCTTCATTCTCTTCACTTAAAGGAACTTCTGGAGGTTCTGAAGGCCCTGGCTGAATCCCTGCCTCTGGCACCACATCTTCTCCAGCCTCCTCACTGTCCGACTTCGAGCGCCAGCTGCACAGGCTGCTGGCGCAGCACCACACCAGCCTCCTCGTTGTCAGAATCAGCTACAATCTGCACCGGCTACTGACGGGCCACAACACATATAGAATGTCACCATTATTGGTATAGGCATCTAGTGCAGGCCTGTCAAACTGGCAGCCTGCAGGCCGGATACATCACATGCAGGCCACTCCGACCCTGCCTCCACAAAGGCAAACAATATTGCGATACATCATGATACGTCATGTGACATGATCAAGTTTGATACCCATGATCTAGTGGATGTCATTATGATGGTGTCACACATATCAAGAGGTCATTATCCCAGTGACACAAATTATGTGATTTCATTATGATGCAAATAATGTTCATCATGCATAATTTAGTTACCCTTTCCTATGCACGCCCACGCAAATGGGATCTTCTTTGTCCCATTTTATTTAACTCCTAACCCAAAATGATGTTTCTGACTACAAAAATAAAATAAAATAGGACACTTTTGTGATACTGTGCTACAGCTATGTCTCTTCTTCGCATTTTAATGGTCTGCAAAGGCACATTTATTTTAATAGATTTTTTTCCAGTTGTATGCCTGGTAAAAGCTTCAGTCACAACAGTAAATACAATTTCTGCCTGCCTGCACAATCCTTTTTTGAATACAAATATCCTTTCTCAAAGCATTTGCTCCCAAATTTTTGCAGACAGTACTAAAATAAGAAAGTGTTGTGTTAAAATTTCAGTATTCACCATTGTCCCTTCCCTCCCTGGAGTCACCATCCCAAATGGGCACCACAAACAGGAAGTTCAGAGCCAGCAAGAATCAGACTGCCTGTACGTAACACCAATTCATTTCCCCACCAAAGTGATACCTACTCGTGTGGAACATGCTTTCGAACTGTTAGGTGGACAGAGGCAGGTGATAGGAGCTCACCCCACCATACAATGCTAGGACTCAAACCATTAGAGTAGAGACTATATCCAGTATCATTAAGATACACTGAGCCATCGCACCTCTAAAATTTCAATAATAAATCAGCACATACATAGCAATAACTTAGACAGATATACCACTTTATAATGCTTTACAGCCCTCTCTAAGTGGTTTACAGAGTCAGCATATTTCCCCCAACAATCTAGGTCCTCATTTTACCGACCTCGGAAGGATGGAAGGCTGAGTCAACCATGGGCCTGGTGAGATTCGTACTGCCAAATTGCAGGCAGCCGGCAGCCAACAGAAGTAGCCTGCTGCATTCTAACCACTGTGCCACCACGGCTCACCGCAGCTTTGATATGAAGCATATTAAAGAACAGGCAAAAAGCATAAAGCCTTGTGAATATTAGTAATTATTCAGCCCAATTCTATAGTTAAATTAAACAGGATCTAAAAGGACAGGATCTATATAAAATTGCAAAACTGATCAGTACAAATAAACAAGAAAGAATGCCACTGAGATTACTAGTTTTTCTCTGACAAATTTTTATTTTATCTCTGTGACTTACTCTAGGTCAGAATGCTATCTATATGATCTGCTGCCTGTCAAAAGAACTGAAATGAAAAAGTCAGGAAGTATCTGTGGTTGGCAGTGGGAGAAAATCAATAATAATGCAAAGGGGGGAGAACCCAATAAAGTCTTTTATTACGCTAGTTCTATAAAGTCTTGTATCAGTTTACCTGAAACCAAACCACATTTAAAAAAAAAACCCAACCCATTTATACCTTATCTTTTGCTCTTTTTCATTTAGCAAAACTCTCACTTAAATCACTTATTTATCTGAAGTAGTTGACAGTTATTTCTCTCAACAAAATATGAAACTCTCCTGGCCTTTCTTAAATATTATTGTGTTGTGCCATGAACAGTGATAAATGCAAAAGGAGTGTTGTTTTACACACTGTTATATAAATAACCATTATGTGGATAAATCATGATGTACAGCCACTAAACATTTTCTTTAATATTAACTTTATGAAATATTCCATGGGATGTCTTAAATATGAGAGTTTCTTTAAAAAAAACAGCAGCAAATAGTCTATTGCAGAACCACAGAGGATTAATCAAAAATTGTATGTATCAATTTTCCTGTAGAATTAAGATGCCTTGAGAATGAGTAGTCTCAGAAATCTTTTTAGGTATTATCAAGAATAAATAATGATAGTAATAAAAACATCATCCTGAGGTGGGAACCTTCCTGATCTGCATATGTTCCTTGGAATAATTATGCAAGGCTCCATAACTTCAGATAGTCCTTGATTTATGACTTCAACTGAGCCCAAAATTTCCTGTTGCTAAGCGAGACAATTGATGGGAATTTTGTCTCATTTTACAACCTTTCTTGACACAGTTGTTAAGTTAGTAACATGGTTGTTAAGTGAATCTAGCTTCCCAATTGTCTTTGCCTGTCAGAGGGCCACAAAAGGAGACCCCAGGACACTGCAACCACAATAAATATGAGTCGGTTGCCAAGCATCCGAATTTCGATCACATGACCATGGGGATGCTCAAGAGTCGTGTGAAAAATGATCGTAAGTAACTTTTCTCAGTGCCGTTGTAACTTCAAACAGTCACTAAACAAGCTGTTATAAGTTGAGTATACAAATTGGGTATCTACATTTTCTAATGAATTTTTATAAACCTGGAGAGAAGTTTTCTACATACCCAGATACTTCTTCCATGGGTGTATTTTGAACTAGAACTATACCGCCTACGGTCTGACCTAAGCCTAGTACACAAAATTATCTGCTACAATGTCCTACCTGTCAATGACTACTTCAGCTTCAACTGCAACAATACACGAGCACACAATAGATACAAACTCAAGGTAAATCGCTCCAAACTCGATTGCAGAAAATACAACTTCAGCAACAGAGTGATCAATGCCTGGAATGCACTACCTGACTCTGTTGTTACATCCTCAACCCTCCATAACTTTAACCTTAAACTGTCTACTGTTGACCTCACCTCATTCCTAAGAGGTCTGTACAGGGGGTGCATACCTGTCCTACTGTCCCCATTTATTTGTACCCATTTCCTGTATTAATATCCATGTTTATACTTATTCCTGCATACATGTTTGACAAACTAACTAACTAACTAACTAACTAACTAACTAAATAAATAAATAAATAAATAAATAAATAAATAAATAAAAAATGCTTCACATAGAGAGGAGGTTAGTCGCCTTTAACTCTATCTGTCTTCTTTACTGCCAAATCGCCTACAAAACCCATGGAGAATGATAGCAATAAAAGATGCAGAATTTCTTTCTTTTCTTTTTTTCTTACTTTTTTTAGGGCCAGAAATCAAATGTTTTCCTTATCTGCCAAGCTTAACCTAAACTTCTGTAGGAGGTTAGCACCCATCCCTTTCCTAGAAGAATGAGATATTTTGGGAAATATTAAAAAGGCAGAATATTATGTTTCCCTGGTTGAGAAATGGAGAAGCATGTTTTAAAGACAAAGCAGCTCCCACCTTCCTGCCCCCACACTCTATGTTAATGGGCCAGAGGCAGAAACCCAATCCTTTGTCAAAGGACATCTGCAACACAATGAGACCCATCTAGGATGAAACTCACCACATGGCACCTGGGAAGATTACATCAGCCAGCAAGGCTAGCTAAGACCCCCACCCCCTGGAAGTCTGACAACCAATCAGGATACTCTTCCTGGGCCCCAGGAAGTTCAAAGCCAGAGAGAGCATAAAACCTGAAAACTCGCTGTATCTGCCCTTTTTTCTGTTCAGGAACTCAAGCCATGTGATCCTGTCCACCATTAAACCATCTTTCCAAGCAGTCTCCATGTTTCCAGTGTCTTTTTCCCCACTTGGAGCAGAACCCAGAAGGATATTTCTTCCTACACTTCTTCCAACAGTTCCACTGAGTTTAATGTAATTAATGTAGTTGCTCTTGTTGTGGACAATCCAAAGCAGTGAAAAATCTCCATCTTTATTGTTACAAATGCTGAGAAGCTGATGCTTCATATTCAAATGAAAGAGATTGTTTTATTATTTAAAGACAGTGTCTCCACACTGGCAATTAGTGCTGTTTTACTTTTGCTTGCAGTTTGGCTTAATTCATGTTTGTGACTGAAATTTCATCTGTCTTTTTTTTTTTCCATCCTAATTTTGCTTCCTGTACTTGGCTCAGAGTACATTACCAGGTTATTACCTTTAAAGCCCTACGTGGCTCAGGGCCAGGCTATCTTCGAGACCGCCTTCTACCGCATAGCTCCCAGTGACTGGTAAGATCCCACAGAGTTGGTCTCCTCTGAGTCCTGTCAGCTAAACAATGCTGGCTGGCAGGCCCATAGGGGAAGGCCAGGTTCTCTGGAACCAGTTACCTCCTGAGATCCGGACCATCCCCATCCTATTGGCCTTCCAGAAAGCGCTGAAGACCTGGCTTTTCCGGCAGGCCTGGGGCCATTGATCTTGCTGTTGCAATCTTGCGAGATCTGGCCATGGCTTTTAATGTTTTTAAAATATTTTTATAATGTTTTTTAAAATTTTCTATGTTCATTGTCGCATTACTTTTGTTGTAAGTCGCCCAGAGTCCCTTGGAAGTTGGGCGGCATAGAAATATGATAAATTAAATTAAATTAAATTAAATTCTCAGCTCACAATATTGTTTGCATATTCCGAGGAAGCTGGAAAAAGAGAGAGAGAAAATTAACATAAAGATTGAGTTATTGCATGTAAAGAATTCTTGAGAGATCATTGTATATTTATTGAAAGGTTTTATTTTTCATACTTTCTATTGGTTTTAAAATAATAATAATAGAAAAAGGGAACAAAGCACAATACATATATTGCCAAAAACGTATGACAAGTGCTTAAAACAAATAAAGAAATAAAATAGAAAAAATAAGGATATAATATATTCTTTAAAAAATAATTAGTTACAATTCTATATGTAATTATCTATTATAAACTTTATTTTCCCTGTGTATGTGTGTTTATAGTCCCTTATATGACTATCATACTTTTTAAAATTTTAATGTGGCTTGTATAAATAAGTTTGTTATGAGTGAATATTTATTGAGTGGTTGGCAGGCTAATGTATTTCTAGGGCTATATTTTGTTTCTCTGTCAAAGCAAGCAATGATTTTAAGAAATGCACAAAAATGTACATCATTTTAAGACACGCTTTCCATGAAAAAAAATACTTTGTTTCTTTCTGGAAATAACAATGCTTTTACATATAGTTTTGATGAGAATTTCCTCAAAAAAATGGAAGTAAATAAGCCCAAGGTTCCATTTTAGGCCCAGAACTCTTAAATATATTCATAAACAATGATGAAGGGAATAGAAGGGAATAGATGAGGGAATAGAAGGGGAACTCATCAAATTTGCAGAAGATAACAAGCTGCCAGGAATAGCCAACACCCTAGAAGTTAGGCTCAAGATTCAGTTAGATCTTGACAGACTTGAACAATAAGCTCTATCTAACAAAGTGAAATTCAGTGTAGATAAAACTAATGTACTAAATAGAAAAACCAAATGTACAGGTAGAGATTAGGAGAAACTTGGCTTAATAGCAATAAGTGTGAGAGGGATTGTTCTAGTAGACAATCACTTAAATATGAGCCAGCAATGTGCTGTGGCCACCAAAAAAAAGGCCAATGCAATCCTAGACTGCATTAACAGATCAGTACCACTTTATGAGGCTTTGGTAAACAACACTTGGGATACTGCATCCAGTTTTGGTCATCACAATATAAAAAAGATGTTGAGACTCTAGAACTGTGATGGTGAACCTATGGAAGGCGTGCCTGAAGTGGCACACAGAGCCATGTTGCCTGGCAAGCATGGCATCACTTGTTCCTCTTCTGGGTTTCTGTCATGCATGCTCGCATGATGATCAGCTGGCCTTCGTGCATTCGGCAGTGCCAGAAAGTGGTCTTTGGTTTTCCTGCATGAGCATGCATGCCGGCCAACTGATCATCACGCGTACATGTGCACCAGAAACCTGGAAGACTACCAGGCTGGCACGCATGCATGCACCGGAAACCAGAAGTTCATTTTCAGGGGCACGCATGCACCCTAGGCCGCTGCTCTTCCAGGTTGCGGCCCAGACGAGCGTGCGCACTCGGTGCCGAAAAGGTTCACCATCACTGCTCTAGAAAAAGTGCAGGCAAGATCAACAAAGATGATTAGGGGCCTGGAGATTAAAACATATGATGAACGGTTGCAGGAATTATGTATGTCTAGTCTAATGAAAAGAAGGACTAGGGGCAATATGATAGTGTTGCATTATTTGAGGAGCTGCCACAAAAATGAGGGGATCAACCTATTTTCCAAAGCAGCAGAAGGCAAGACAAGAAGCAATGAATGGAAACTAATCAAGGAGAGAAGTAACCTAGTACTAAGGAGAAATCTCCTGACAGGAGGAACAATCAACCAGTGGAAAAGCTTGCTTTTAGAAGTTGTGGGTACTCCATTACTAGAGGCTTTTCAGAAGAGACTGGACACCACTTGTCTGAAATGGTATAGGGTCTCTTGTTTGAGCAGGGGGTTGGACTAGAAGACCTCCAAAGTCCCTTCCAAATCTCTTTTTCTGTTAAACTTGGAAACTGTACAAACTGAAACATTACATAATTCCAGTTCATATTTGTTCTCTTTGACATGACTGCAAAACAAAGCACTACCCCTTTCATTCCTCTATGACCTATGACCTATGACCTATTCTCTTGAATGCAAAGGATTTTCTATACGAAAAACAAAAAAGTCAATAGTTCAAGTTTAAGCATGGTGAATTTATTAGGATTCTGGATACTTTATTTAGAGATTCAATTTGAAACTGAATGGCTCCAAACTCTCAATCAAATGGAATTTGCAAATCAAACCAAGCTCTATTAATAATATGGGAACATTGAACCAAATTTATCTTTCCAAATTAATGTGATTTGGCTATTCAAGGTACAGTTAAGACTTTATTTTCTTTCTACTCTGTCTCTTATTCTTCAAACCCTGCTACTGTTACTATCTGGATGTGAAAGTCTCAGCATTGAAGCTGAAGATGTATTCAGTTGGATGGCCTTCTCTCCAGGGATGAAATCCAGCAGGTTCCGAGAGGTTCGGGAGAACTGGTAGCGGAAATTTTGAGTAGTCTGGAGAAATGGCAAATACCACCTCTGACTGGCCCAAGAGTGGGGTGGGAATGGAGATTTTGCAATTTCCTTCCCACAGGAGTAGGGAGGGAATGGGGATTTTGCAGTATCCTTCTCCTGGAGTGGGGTGGAAATGGAGATTTTGCAGTATCCTTCCCCTGGAGTGGGGTGGGAATGGAGATTTTGCAGCATCCTTCCCCTACCACGCCCACCAAGCCACACCACACCCACCAAGCCATGCCCACAGAACCGGTAGTAAAAAAAATTGAATTTCACCACTGCTTCTCTCTCTCTTTTTGTTTTTATTAAGAAAGTATCATCCACCTATTAGGCAACAATTTTCATAAATTGGAAAAAAAAGATGTAAACCATGAAAAGGCCATGAACATTAATAACATTATGAATGTCAAGGATCAGACTAAAAGGATACTTTAGGGTACTCAAATGTGTCTGTTGCATAATCTGTAAAAAGTATATTCATGTCACTTCAGTATCATTACCTGAGGCACTCAAATGCTGCTCTAGAGAGCCTCATCGGGGTTTAATTTTATTTCTGCCTTTTTCCTCATGCAAACTAGTTACCGGGGATCTTTTCTACCATGCCAGAGATACATAACTTACTCCATTAAATAATTCAGAATTCTTAAGGCAAAATGAGCTTACAATAAACCCCTCCGTGTCAAAATAGTTTCTAAATTTGCACTTGTGTTCAAAAAGTATCTCTGGAATTTCTAAGTCCGGATAAGGTGAAACGTCTTCTAATATTCATAGATTCACAATATAAAACTTAACGTGTGGTTATTTATCAAATTATTGATCATCCTTTTCAAGTGTCCCGTATCTAAGTAGAGAACATTAGCATTTTCTTGAAGCAGCCTGACTGTCTCCCTTACAACCAATTATAGTGCCAAGGGCATTCCAGCTCAAGGGGATAACCCATAGGCAAAGTGAACATAGTTTGAGACCGCGTCTACCTTTGACTTTTTCTGACAAACTCATTACTGTGAGTCTGCTTCAACAATCCCACTGCTGTGACACCATGTGTCTCCATCACTTATGCATGAACTTGACTCATGTCTCAAAGAGCCAAATCTGAAAACTGACCTTGAGCTCCTACTAAATGCTGCATAAAAAATGTTAGTCGCTGTCCATCTATCAAACTTGCTTGCTATTGTTTTAGCTGAGTGCCCAGTATATAGCATTCTTCTAGTGAATTGAAGTACTTCTATTGAACTAAATTCAATAGAACAAAGGGATGCGATGGCTCAATGGCTAAGACGCCTGAGCTTGTCGATCGAAAGGTCGGCATTTCAGCGGCTCGAATCCCTAGTGCCGCATAACGGGGTGAGCTCCCGTTACTTGTCCCAGCTTCCGCCAACCTAGAAGTTCAAAAGCAGGTAAAAAGTGCAAATAGAAAAATAGGGACCACCTTTGGTGGGAAGGTAACAGCGTTCTGTGCACCATTGGCATTGAGTCATGCCGGCCACATGACCACGGAGACATCTTCGGACAGCGCTGGCTCTCCAGCTTTGAAACGGAGATGAGCACCGCCCCCTAGAGTCAGGAACGACTAGCACATGTGTGCGAGGGGAACCTTTACCTTTATTGAACTAAAAGCCAGTGGTATTGATTTTAGTATATTGTTGGTGGGGGTGGGGGGGAAGAGAAGAGGAGAAATTTGGAGGCCACCTGGATTCTAGATCCCTTCAAAAGTAAACTAGAAAGTTAAAACACAAGTTTGATTCTAATTGAAATCAAGATGAAGTGGTGTAGGGTTTCCTGCCTAAGCAGGGGGTTGGACTAGAAGACCTCCAAGGTCTCTTCCAACTCTGTTATTCTGTTCTGTTTTGTTTTCTGAAAGCATTGTGATTTAAAACAAAGCACATAGAGAAATCCTTTTTTTAAAAAAATTTGATTTATATGCCGCCCTTCTCCAGAGACTCAGGGCGGCTTACAATGCATTAAGCAATAGCCTTCATACTTTTGTATATTTATACAAAGTCAGCTTATTGCCCCCACAATCTGGGTCCTCATTTTACCTACCTTAGAAAGGATGGAAGGCTGAGTCAACCTTGAGCCTGGTGAGATTTGAACTTGCAGTAATTGCAGGCAGCTGGCAGCTAAGTGCTATTTAACAGCGCTTTAGCCCACTGCTCCACCATCCTTCACATATTTGCCAAAGTGGCAGCAATACTATCTAAATTCCCTTAAAATGGTTCCCAAATTTTACATTTTAGAATTCACCTATGGGTGAATATTCCTATAAGAACCAGCATTGTACTTCTGCAATAATTTCTTGTGCTTGTTGTTGTTTGTAACAAGATACAAGTGACATTTATTACAGCCGGATTTATGCTTACGCCATTTAAAAGATCTATAAGGTTTCCTGTACATGGCATTTTGCATTAAAATAATTAAAGTGGAAAAAAGCTGAAGAGATAGGAACATTTTTTTTTTCCCTTTGGACTTCATTGAAGTATGCCCAGGAGACCCATCTTTAACACATTAATACCACTTTACAGTCTTTATATACTCAAGGTATTTCTACAGAGGCTGTATAAGCATTAAATATGTATACCCTGTGTGCAGCAAAATGCAGAGATAAACCTACGCAGTAAAGTTGATTTTTAAATTCATCCCATTGTGAGTCTCCGTAATTTATCCCTTCAGACAAGGCGATCTTGATGGGAAACCCCCCAAGGCTTGCCAGAACATCTTTCAACACTGGCAGACTGCAAGACTCAGACCAGTTTCAACGTTTCTAAGATGAAAAACTTTCCAGCAATTTACTGTTCGTAGGAACCAATTCTGAAAAAGGGGAGGTAGCTTAAAGATGTCGTCGCGCAGACTGCAGACTGCAACAACCGTACTCAGACTGAAAACCCCAGTGCACCAAGACTGATTTGATGAAAACCACAAGACCATTGAAGGAGACCTCCAGGCCAAGAACAAAACCTTTGCAGGCTGGCAGAATCATCCATCATCTGTCTCAAAGAAAGATACCTTTAAATAGCAGCTGTCCAAGGTAGAGCAAAAAAAGGCAAGAAATGCAGGCTGAGTGGTGATGAGTGGTCTGAGCAGGTGGAACACTAAGTGGACATAAATGCCACCAGAGAGTTCTTCAGCGTATAAAAGCAGTTAATAGTCTTATCTAAATAAGGATGGTCCACCTTGCTATCATCAGATGGGTTGAGCCTGATCTAAAGAACAGGAAGGACTGAAAAACCATTGAGCTGAACATTTTTCCAACCCAGTCACAATAGACCCTGATGTTTTACAGAAGATTCTTCATCTGCAAGTCTTAGATGCCCTAGACTGCCTCCCTTTATTGATGAGATCAACAGAGTGGAGTGGAGTGGAGTGGAGTGGAGTGGAGTGGAGTGGAGTGGAGTGGAGTGGAAGGGGAGGGGAGGGGAGGGAAGAAAGGGGAGGGGAGGGGAGGGGAGGGGAGGGGAGAGGAGAGGAGAGGAGAGGAGAAGAGAAGAGAAGAGAAGAGAAGAGAAGAGAAGAGAAGAGAAGA
>WNWU01000049.1:17134916-17171788 GCA_012654045.1 Ptyas mucosa | reverse complement strand
GAGAAGAGAAGAGAAGAGAAGAGAAGAGAAGAGAAGAGAAGAGAAGAATTCTTTATTGGCCAAGTATGATTGGTGCATATGCTCTCAGTGAACATAAAAAGACAAGAAACATTTGTCAAGAATCATAAGGTACAACACTTAATGATAGTCATAGGGTACAAATAAGCAATCAAATCATACTAGGAAACAATCAATATAAATTGTATGGATACAAGCAACAAAGTTACAATCATGCAGTCATAAGAGGGAGGAGATGGGTGATGGGAATGATAGTAATCAAGAAACCAAGCTCGCAGATGAACTCAAATAAAGCAACAGAGTGGGATAGTATTCTTGCTTAGCTCTTCAAGGCATTGGAGCCAAGATCTTATAGGCATTTCAAGACATCTTGGAAGACATCTGGCTCACAGAGGAGATGTCTGATGTCTTTTGTGATGTCCTCATCTATAAAAATAAGGAAAACAAACCGGACTGCAGAAACTACAGCAGTATGTCACTGCTGTCCACCTCAGGCAAGATTTTTGTCCAGTCTCTTGAATAGATTTCACACTGTCTCAGAAAGGAACCTCCCAGAGGTACACTATGGCTTTTGGCCAGAACAGAGTATAGCAGATATGATATTTGTTGTGAGAGAAGTCCAGTAAAAGTGCATTGAGGAGAACAAGCCTTTTTACTCTGTCTTCATTGACATGATACAGCGTTAGCACTATAAACAGGAAGGGTCTCTGGACCATCCTAAGATGTTAGGAATGCTCATGAAGTTGATTCAACTATTCCATAAGGTAATGACAGGGCACTTCCTTTACAATGCAGATACATTTGACATTTCCAGTGAGGTGAAGCAGAGTTGTGTGCTAACTCCAGTCCTGCTCAATCTGTTCTTTGTTTGCATGTTGTCCAGAGTCTCAAGGAGGGATTACATCAGGTGTTTGAATCAGGTGCTGTTTGAATACATGGATGATTGCATCTATTCAAGAAATCCTCTTTGCTAATAACTGTGTACTTTTGACAATGACAGTTATCTACAGTTTAAATTTACTTCAGGATCAGTAAAGCCAATCAGGCTCTGGGGCAGCTGCATGCTAGAGTCCTTGATCATCACAACATTCATATTTCCACAAAGCTGAACATCTACAGTTGTTATCATTTCCCTCCTATACAGATGTGAGTGTCAGCCCTGGAAGCCATCTTTTCACCTTTGAGCCTTCAGGCCTGCCACAAATTCTACTGTGGGAAAATGGGAGGGGGGATTGTATGGAGTGAAGATGATATGTAGTCAAAATAACATTTTTTTCTAGGAAGCCAAGGCCATTGTGTCCTGCAGCTGTGCTGAGAAGAATGAGGAGGTATCTTCTGTTCTGGAGGGTACCTGATTGGTTCATGTGATGGACATGTGGGTGCAGGGCAAGGACTTGAACTTTCTTTTGGGTGAGGAAAACCCAGAAGGTCTCAGATTCAGGTTTTCCCAGATGTGCCAATATGACATCTCTAATAAAAATTAGCTTTGAGGGAGCTCAAGCCTTGGAGTTTGATTTCGTTGGAGGTGTTACTTGGAACCCTAACAGTGAGTCCTGGACACTGTACTGATAACTCATTAAACAACTGGAGAAATTTCATAAGCATGTTCTCCAGTCCATCCTTGGTATTTATTGCAAGGACCGTGTCTCTGGAGGTCTTGGATCACACAAAATCACCAGCACTGGGTCCTTGATTATCAGGATCTAGACACCATGGGTGGTGGGACATCATCAGAATAGGCAACCACAGTAAGCCTTGACAGTTTCTCTACAGTATACTGGAGAGTGGGAAGAGACCTTGAGGTTCTCTGGACAAGGCTACAAAGATGCTATGAAAGAAACTCTATACCATTGTGACATTCAACCAAGGAAACTAGAAGCTGTGGCTGCTGACAGAATCAGCTGCAAACTCTGTGCTATGAAGATTGCAAAGGCTTTGAAAACAGTTGCCACCAAAAACTGTTAGAAACCCATGATTTTGCAGAAGAACACCCTGAGTTATTGAAAAAGTAGACTTCCAGTGTCCCCATTGTGCTAGGCTCTGCATGTCCAGATGGGACGGCAGAGCCACTTGCATGTCCACAGATGAATTGCACAGCAGCGTGTCTTCTTCAAACCTGAATGACTACCTATATATCATCTCTGTAATTTGTTGCTTCAGGCAAGACAGGTCTTGATGGGACACGCAGTCCACTAGCTATCAAAGAGCCAAGTGATGGGAGGGCTTAAACATGTCAACCAAGACTTTGAAATTGACCTTGAAATAAATTGGTAATTAGTGCAGCAAATGGGCTATGGAAGTGACCTCTGTTACCTCTATTTAACAGAGGGACAATTGTTCTTTGGACTGACTATACTTTCCAGATAGTTTTCAAAGTCATACAGTACTGAAGGAGTCTACCTCTGTGGTAATAAGGTCAGTGTAACCAGGTCATTTAATACTTCAGCGGTGTCCTGTTTTACAATAAAAATATGCTCCAATATTTTTTTTCTTAATTACATAAACTTAATATATGGATGGAAACATAGAATCATAAGTGTGGAAGGAACCTCAAAAGATCTTCTAGTTCAAACTCTCAATCCAAGGCAGAAGACCTTATACTATTGTCAGCAGCCCAAGTTTTATTCGTCCCAGTGCTGACATGAAGAAAAAAAGAAAAGAAAAAGGAGAGAGAAGAAGCAGGTTGACCTTTCACACAGTTACTACCCGGCAGAAAATATCACCTAGGAGATGGGTTGGGAGGGGGACATTCCTGTGAGGTGAAGTAGTGAGAGGGACTTGGAAGATGGCCAATGAGAATGAGAATTGAGGGACGGAAAGGGAAGGGTTTGGGGGTTAGCAGGTCAGTACTGGCACCGATGGAGTCGGGACCAGACATGTTCATTTTTAATAAATGAAAGATTTCATCAAAGACTATTTGTTTGGAAAATGTGATTTATTTAAGACAACGTCAGAACCTGACAGCTATCCTGGAAAACTGGGTGTCCAATCTTTTTTTAAAAACCTCCATTGTGGGATGGAGTGCCCACAAGACCAGGAGGCAAGCTTTCCATTGATGAATTGTTCTTACTGTCAAGAAATATGTCCTTAGTTCTTAGTTCCCCTTAGAAAGAAAACAGTCCACTACCATATCTTATCAAATATTACTACTGACTATATGTGCATATACATACTGTCAGTGGTGGAATTCAACTTTTTTTACTACCGGTTCTGTGGGCGTGGCTTGGTGGGCGTGGCAGGGGAAGGATACTGCAAAATCTCCATTCCCACCCCACTCCAGGGGAAGGATACTGCAAAATTTCCATTCCCATCCCACTCCTGAGGGAAGGATATTGCAAAATCTCCATTCCCACCCTCCCTGGGGTCAGCCAGAGGAGGTATTTGCTGAACTACTCAAAATTTCCGCTACCGGTTCTCCAGAACCTGTCAGAACCAGGGGGGGGGGGGGGGCATTTAAGCTTATCTTTTAATTCACACACACACACACACACACACATACACACATACACACACACAAAGAAATTCAATGAAACAAATTAGTATTTGAAGATATCCTTCTTGACACAAATTGCAGGCAGTAATCCTTATACATATCCAACAGGGGGGAAAAAATCATGTGCATGAATCTCATTTAGCTTTGCACTGGTAATTCCTGATTTAAAATAATACTATATCACAGTGTTCAAAACAAGAAAATTCAATGATTTTTTCCCCCTATTTCTCTACAACCAGTTAGCTTCACTAAACTCCATGGGGAATAGAAATGGAACTGCCCAAGTCTAGAACTTCATTATTTATCTTTTGAGAACTGTTTGAAAATGTAAGCACTCTGGTGGATTCAAATAATTTACTATCTTGCTGCAGGTGGCTTCATCATGACTTTATTTATTTTCACCATAGGGACGCTAGGCTTCTTGACTGCTGAGCCCAGGCATTCTAATGTAATGTTGCTAAGTGGATGAAAATGGAAGAATGCACACAGATTCAGACACCATTTTCTTTAGTAATCATGTGGCTTTGAGACTGGATGAGAACAGTTCCTGTGGGGTCCAGCATGCAAGCTTCTTCAAAAGGAAGACACATTTTTTTCCCAACATTACCAGCTCAGTCATGAAGCAGGACAATTGCTTACATTAGCTCTATAGTTAGTTGAGAACAGACCAGTGATGAAATCCAAATTTTTTTGCCACTGGTTCTGTGGGCGTGGCTTGGTGGGCGTGGGTGGCTTGGTGGGTGTGGCTTGGTGGGCATGAAAGGGGAAAGATACTGCAAAATCTCCATTCCCACCCCACTCCAGGGGAAGGATACTGCAAAATCCTCATTCCCTCCCCACTCCTGGGGGAAGGATATTGCAAAATCTCCATAGAGGTGGCATTTGCCGGTTCTCCAAACTACTCAAAATTTCCGCTACTGGTTTGCCGAACTGTTCAAAATTTCTGCTACCGGTTCTCTGAACTACTCAAAATTTCCACTACCAGTTCTCTGAACTATTCAAAATTTCCACTACCAGTTCTCTGAACTACTCAAAATTTCCGCTGCCGGTTCTCTGAACTGCTCAAAATGTCTGCTACCAGTTCTCCAGAACCTGTCAGAACCTGCTGGATTTCACCCCTGGAACAGACAAGCCATTGCATCTATAGAATTAGCAAACAGGAACACTAGAATTTGATCACCTGCCTGCCAAGGGAAGTGGGGAGGAAGGGAGGGCATATGTTGCACGATGAATATAATAAGCAGAAAGAAAGAAATTCAAAGTATTGGAAATATGAGAAGTAATCTGTTGGGACATTGGGGTTTAATGTTTCTCCCCTCTCTTTTCCAATCTTGCTTATTGTTTGAGATGCACTAAAAGAGATTATACATATATAATCAGTTTCATATGCTGTGTGCTATCAAAAAGCAATCAAGTGGTAATTTTAACTGTGGAGAGATCTTTTGGGATTACATATCCTGCTGTTAAGTAAAAGGATATTTTTTTTGTCTCTATGACAGTGTTGAAAATCAACATGTGCTTATTTATTCCTCTTAGGAACTCACTTTCAGGCATGCTGTCATATATAAACCAAAGGAATTTTCCCTGCTTTTTTTTTTTCCCTTTAGCACATTATTGTAACCTAAAGTGAAGTGAATCTCCTCTTCAGTCTTCTGGAAAATGAAACCCTGATTTGCCTTACTAGATTATCATTGCTTCTGTGGCATATTACACTTCATATTATCATTTCCTCTTCAATTTCTCTAACGTGGAATTTAAACTCCTTCGTGGAGCCTTTAAATTAGGCAAATATCACAACCAGAGAACAGCTAATTCCAACTCTAAAACAAAAATTGATTAGGGTGAGTGGCAAGAATTGTTTTTTTACTTTACATACGATTACAGTAAATTGATTTCTTTATTAATTAGGCTGCTGTTGGGTTGTTGTTGGGTTAAAAAGCAAATTGCTTTACATTTTGCAGACTGAAAAACTTTTACCATATTTGCCCTCAATATATATGATTGCCAAGTCCCTTAACTATTTCCCTGTATGTTACTATATGATATATTACTGATTATATGTTACTGTTGTAAAATCATACTTCGATAGACAGAGCAGCAAATGTAAAAATGTGTGATAGTCTCCAAATATGTTCCATTTTCCTTGGAAATATCAACAGGTGTATGAAGGGGTGGGAGAGAAATTGTACATATGCAGGAACAGCTTCTTCAGACTCATAATTGTCTGAGTCCTGGGCCATGAGTTGTATACTTTGAAATGTATATAGAAACAAACACACTATCATTGTTAACAAGTAGACCAGAATGGGAAGCTGTCTTATATTGCAGATGCTACAACTATAATAGCATAATTTTTCCAATTATTTTCTCTTCCTTTTATAACCCATGCAATTTGAAGAACTCAGTCTATTTCTAATACTTTCCCAACTCCCTGGACATAATACATGCTTTGTCTGGATCAGCTGTGGTCCTAACAGCTTCCAGATGCCAAGTCCAAGCTCATCCCTGGAGGAAGTTAGCACTCATCCCTCTCCTAAAAAAATGAAATATTTTAGGATATACTAAAAAGGCAGAATATTTTTCCTAAAAGAGAAGTAGAAACTCAGAAAAGCAGAAACTCAGCCCCCCCCCCCCACCTTTATTAATGGGCCATTAAGGCCTGAGCCAGTCTATTCTACATAACATATCTACATGAAGCCACTGAGTGAGATCATCCGATGATACGGGGTGAGATATCAGCAATACGCTGATGATACCCAGCTGTATATCTCTACCCCACGTCAATTCAGTGATGCAATGGATGTGATATGCCGGTGCCTGGAGGCTGTGAGGGTGGATGGGAGTCAACACGCTCAGATTTAACCCAGACAAGACTGAGTGACTGTGGGTATTGCCTCCTAAAGACTATGTTGATTGTCCATCCTTGGTTCGGGGAAGGGGAGAAATTGTTCCCCTCAGAACGGACTCACAATTTGGGTGTCCTCCTAGACTCACAGCTAAGATTAGAGCAACAGCTGTGGCTAGGGAGACCTTTGCACAGGTTCGCCTGGTGCACCAATTGCAACCCTACTTGGATCGGGAGGCTCTCCTCACAGTCACTCATGCCCTTGTCACCTCATGGTTAGATTATTGCAATGTGCTCTACATGGGGCTATCCTTGAAAAGTGTTCGGAGACTACAGTTGACCCAGAATGCAGCCGTGCGAGCTATCGTGAGTGTACCTAGATACACCCACATTACACCAATTCTCTGTGAGCTGCACTGGCTCCCTATTGGTCTCTGGGCACAATTCAAGGTGTTGGTTGTTACCTTTAAAGCCCTACATGGCTCAGGGCCAGGTTATCTGAACCCCAGGAAGTTCAAAGCCAGAGAGGGCATAAAACCAAGACACGCTCAGCATCTCACCCACTTTTTATCTGTTCAGGAATGTGATCCTGTCCACCATTCAACCATCTTTCCAAGCAGTTTCCATGTTTCCAGTGTCTTTTTCCCCACTTGGAGCTGAACCCAGAAGGATAATTCTTCTATCACTCCTTACCACACCCATTTGTTATTTTTCAGTTATGATTTAAGTAAGCAATACTTAAGTAAGTAAGTAGTACATTCTTAGAGAATACATTTCATCAACTTTAACTTCGTCTTCTATGCTTTAGCTGTCTTTTATGTGCATGATATTAAGAAAGTTGTTATAAGTTGTTATAAGAAAGTTGTTTTTGTTTTGCAAGCTGCTCTGAAAAGCATAATGTACATAATGAAGTGTTAAATGTCTGTGGAGATTCTCAGTCATCCAGGTCATGGTGTCCCAAAGGAGCTTTTTAAGGAGGCAACTGGACTTTCTTATTTTTCTTTGAAGATGGAGAAGGAAAGGAAAGATAGTCAGTTTGTCTAGTGGTTAAGTCACCAGGATAGAAAGTGGGAGACTTTCTAGTCATGTCTTACCCATGAAAACCAACCAGGATATCTTGGCTAGTCCCAAAGGTGCTTTGTTCAAGAGGCAACTGGACTTTCTGGTTTTTCTTTGAAAATGTTTCACTTCTCATCCAAGAAGCTTCTTAAGCTCTGACTGGATGGTGGGGTTGAAGAAGCTTCTTGGATGTGTAGGAAGTTATCACCCACCCCTTTCCTGGAAGAATGAAATATTTTAGGAAATATTAAAAAGGCAGAATATTATGTTTCCCTGGTTGAGAAATGGAGAAACATGTTTTAAAGACAAAGCAACTCCCACATTCCTGCCTCCCCCCCCCCCTTTTTTTAATGGGCCAGAGACAGAAACTCAATCTTTGACAATACGACCCATCTGCAACCCAATAGCAACAGAAACTAACACAATGGGACCCATCTAGGACAGAAACTCACCACATGTCACCTGGGAAGATTACATCAGCCAGCAAGGCTAGCTAAAAACCCCCACCCCCTGGGAGTCTGACAACCAATCAGGATACTCTTCCTGGGCCCCAGGAAATTCAAAGCCAGAGAGAGCATAAAACCCGAAAACTCGCTGTATCTGCCCTTTTTTCTGTTCAGGAACTCAAGCCATGTGATCCTTTCCACCATTAGACCATCTTTCCAAGCAGTCTCCATGTTTCCAGTTCTTTTTCCCCACTTGGAGCTGAATCCAGAAGGATATTTCTTCCGACAGAGGAGAAGTGAAACATCTTCAAAAAACACAAGAAAGTCCAGTTGCCTCGTGAAAAAGCACTTTTGGGACACCATGACCTGGATAACTGAGAATCTCCATAGACATTTAGCTATACACTTTGGGATGAACACCTTTCAAATGTTGCGGGAGTATGAACGGATTTCCAGAAAAATTGAAGACTACAGGAACCATTTGTGCTTCAATTTGATATGCAGACAACACAGACTCATCCCCAACAGCCTGCACTTGTCTTCAACACCGAAGAGAGGCAGGGCAGAAAACCTCCTGCAATTAAGAAAGCTCAGACCCCATTTGAACCACTCAGGTGACCCTGAGGACACAGATAAACCTCCAAGTGCTTCAATGACCCTCCAAAAGGATGCAAATGACCAACTATCTCTAAGGAATATAAATCCTTCCATTCCCCACCACCCTGTCAGAGCTGAAGAAAACTCTTAGATGAGAAGCGAAACTTCTTCAAAGAAAAACAAGGAAGTCCAGTTGCCTCCTGAAAAAGGGATAATAAAGTGTTACTTTGAGGTCCTTAATTTCCTTTTAAGAAGAGTATCAGAAATAACTTGATGGCACAAGCCTAATTAGACTTCAGCACCTCAACCTATTTTTTGTTTGTTTGTTTGTTTGTTTCTGAGGACAGAGGATAACTCAGGGGTGAAATCCAGCAGGTTCTTACAGGTTCTGGAGAACTGGTAATGGAAATTTTGAGTAGTTCGAAGAACTGGCAAATATCACCTCTGGCTAGCCTTAGAGTGGGGTGGGAATGGAGATTTTGCCATATCCTTCTCCCAGGAGTGGGGAGGGAATAGGGATTTTGCAGTATTCTTCCCCTGCCATGCCCACCAAGCCATGCCCACCAAGCCACACCACGCCCACCAAGCCACGCCCACAGAACTGGTAGTAAAAAAAATTGGGTTTTACCCCTGGGATAAATGTATGTAGTATTTCAAAGAATCAGCCAATTATGCAGCAAAACTGAGCAACAGCTTTAAAGTTACAAAATTATACTCTGCTAATTAAATCAATTCATGTCTCTCATGGGATTCAGCTAGATGATAATTAAACTCACTCTGCTTGCATATAACACCAACTTGTTAAACACTCTTGATCACCATTATTAAAAAGTGGAATTGTGCATTTCATCAATGAATCTACTAATTCAGTGATCAACATTATTTACTCATTTCTGCCTTTGCTGCTGCTTCTCTATGCTGACATGTGACAAAGAACAATGTTTCTAGAAAGGCAAACCTAAAATATACTTGAAATAAAATGTATTTGAAATATAACTGTCACCCCAAACTTTTCCTTCGATAATCATCTTCGTTGCTCTTCTTTGCGCTCTTTCTAGAGTCTCAGCATATTTTTTGTATTATGGTGACCAGAACTGGATATAATATTCCAAATGTGGTCTTACTTGTGCAAAATAAAATGGTACTATCCAGGGGTAAAATCCAGCAGGTTTTGACAGGTTCTGAAGAACCGGTAGAGGAAATTGTGAGTAGTTCGGAGAACCAGCAAATACCACTTCTGGCTGGCCCCAGAGGGGGATGGGAATGGAGATTTTGCAATATCCTTCCCCCAGGAGTGGGGAGATAATGAGGATTTTGCAGTATCCTTCCCCTGGAGTGGAGTAGGAATGGAGATTTTGCAGTATCCTTCCCCTGCCACGCCGACCAAGCCATGCTCACCAAACCACACCATGCCCACAGAACCATTAATAAAATAATTTGGATTTCACCACTGGTACTATCACTTCATGTGATTTTGATACTATTCCTCTGTTGATGCAGCCTAGGCCTGCATTGGGTTTTTTGTTTGTTTGTTTGTTTTTTGTTTTGGCTGGCTCCTACATAAGTGGTTGCCCACTAGGAAACCTAGGTCACAATCTGTACCAGGTACCACCAATTCTATATCTGTGCATTTGGTTATTCCTGCCTAAGTGTACGACTTTACTTTTCTTCTCACTAAATTGCATTTTGTTGGTTAGGACTCAAATGTACCAGTCTGTCAATTCTTCTAGATCAGTGATGGCTAACCTTTTTGCCATTGTGCACCCGTGCCCACACTCATAATTTTATCTGCCCCCCCCCCCGCGCATGTGTGCGTGACTCCCCCACTCCCCCTCCGGGCACGCGATGACATGGTGGGCCCAGTAGGCCCGTTTTTCTCTCCCCCCAGACTCCAGACCCTTTCTAGGAGCTTGGGGAGGGTATAAATAGCCTTCCCCACACCCCTCCGGAGACCCTCTGGAGGCCAGAAACAGCCCATTTGCTGACTTCCACCAGCCAGCTGATTTTCAGGCCTTGTGGGCCCACTGGAAGTTGGCAAACGGGCTGTTTCCTGTCTCCGGAGGGCCTCCGGGGGAGTGGGGAAGGCCGTTTTCTCCCTCCCCAAGCTCCTAGAAAGGGTCTGGAGCCTGGGGAGAGAGAAAAATGGGCTTTCCCCACCACTCTCCAAGGCCCTTCGGAGGCAGGAAATGGCCTGTTTCCCTACTTCTGGTGGGCCCACAAGGCCCGAAAATCAGCTGGACAGCGCGCACATGCATGCCAGAGCTGGGCTTCTGTGCCCACCAATATGGCTATGCATGCCACTTGTGGCACGCATGCCATAGGTTCGCCTTCATGGTTCTAGATCTTGATTCTCTCTTCTAAAGTGTTGGCTATTCCCCAACTTACTGTCACATACAAATTTGATAAGGACTCCAGTTCCCTCATCTAGAACATTTGTGAAAATGTTGAAAAGTACTGGGCCTAAGACAGAACCTTGGGGTATCCCACTGCTTACTTTCCTCCACTGAGGAGTACACACCAGTAGTGGGTTGCTCCCATTTCAGTCCGGTTCTTCCGAACCAGTAGTAAAAGACGACCTTTTGATCGACAAGCTCAGCATCTTAGCCACTGAGCCACCGCGTCCCATTAGAAATATCTTACTCTAGTTGAAAAAAAAATCCCAGAAGAAGATAATGAGAAATACTTCTGCATGATCAAATATGTGAGCGTATTCATGAGCTCATCAGGAATGGAGCTATACTTGAAAGTAACCTTATCTAATGCATCCAGAGGTCCCTCTAAAGGAATAGATTAAAAGTAAGACTAGAACTGCTTCCTGTTCTCTAATCTATGTTCTAATGAATATTGATTATTACTTTTGCAGCATATATATACTGATGTGACAAATAGCAAATGCATTGATAAAAATAATATAAAGCACCAATAATATGTGGATGTAGAAAGGGGCTAAAACAAAGGCAAAATACTCAGCATTCAGCATTCGTTCATTCAAGAAAATTCTGGGTGAAAAGTTAAGCTCTGAAAGATATAATACTAAACACCCCATGAATTTCAAGGAATTCCATAAACTTACCATAGAGCAAGTCTGCTTATGAATGACAGCCACTGTGGGTCTCACATATGCAGGATGATCTTTCCTGTAATTTCAGTGGTTACACAGACTGTAAAGCAATGAAATTTGAGATAGCATCTTAAACTCATGCTGTGAGAAGAAAAATCTTCCACCTGGCTCAGTAGATAATCATTGGTTGGTACACATGTATTAGGAATGCAGCCTTAAGGACCTCTCGGCTATCTGGTTCTGTGTTGTGTGTGAATATATCCCCATCTAAGAAGAATGGCAATAATCTAAATGTGAGGTTATCAAACTACAACAATTATGCTACCTCTGTCTCGGAAAGATCATGTTTGAGATTTGCATATTGGAAATTCTGATGCTTTCTGGCCTCTCTAGGAGTCTCTGGAGGCTGGCGACAGCAAAAAAGTCACTTCCTGTCCAACCGGAAGTTGGGAAACAGGCCGTTTCTGGCATCCAGAAGGCCTTCGGGGGGTGGGGAAGGCCGTTTTCACCCTCTCCAGACTCATAGAGAGACTCTGGAACCAGGTGAGAGAGAAAAACGGGCCTAATGGGCCATCACATGCCAGGAACGGGAGTGGGGGAGTGGGGGGGAGCATGCGCATGCGTGGGGGCGGGGCTCATAGAATTATGAGTCTGGGCATGCGCACATGTGACACCCCCCCCCCAATTCCCCCTCCTGGCACACGATGGCAAAAAGGTTAGCCATCACTGTTCTAGAGCAACTTCTCTGCTGTTTCAGAGAAATGCAACTCTGTTTAAAACAGGCAAACAAGATTTTCATCTGATCGGTTTATTGACATTCAACTACCACATCACCATATCCAGACATTAGCTCAACAGCATGCATAGTTTCTTCCAATTCAAATGTTAAGGAGAACACATCAGGGCCCAGATTTTTTTTTTCTTTTGAGACCAAGTAAGGCTCACTAGGTACTGTTACCTGCTGTAATTTTTGGCTTAGTGTCGTTATCTGCAAAACAGGGGTGAAATGCTCCTGGTTCGGACTGGATCGCCCGATCCGGTAGCGATGGCAGTGGGTGGTTCGGAGAACCGGTAGCAAAAATCCCTCCCCACCCCCATGCCCAGCTGAGCCGTGCAATCATCAGAGGCTTTTTATTTTATTTTTAAAAGCATTTTTTCTATAACATCTTCGGCCAAACAAATGCTTTTAAAAGTAAAAAAAAAAAGCCTTTGCTGATCAGGCAAGTCAGCTGGAATCGTCAGAGGCTTTTTTTAAAAAAGAAAAAAGGCTCTGCCGATCAGGTAAGTCAGCTGGGATCGGCAGAGTCTTTAAAAAAAAAAAAGAAAAGCCTCTGCTGATCAGGCAAGTCAGCTAAGATCATCAGAGGCTTTTAAAAGTATTTTTTTACAACCTCTTTGGCCGAAGAATAATAAAAAAAAAAAGTTGGCCACACCCACTCAGTCATATTACCAACCCCCACCAAGCCATGCCCACAGAACCGGTAGTAACAAATTTTACATTTCACCACTGCTGCAAAGGTATATTCATGTAATTTCTTTGAAGCAGTGCTTCTTCTGATGTTTTTCAACTTCCCAATTCAATAGTTTTCCATCTAAGGTCTATCCAGTACTACTACTGGTAGCTTCCCAGCTCAGGCAATGTTTCATGATGGCTGCATTTTAGTTTAGGTTTAATTCTGTATTAAGCTTAAAATTATAAGGTCCTGGGAGGAGGCGAAATGCTTTTAAGAGCCCTTGTCTTATTGCCCTTTGAACCCACCCGTTATAGTTCTAACTCTGATTTTCAATTCCAGTTAAATAATTTGTTTCTAAGACTTGCATTATTAGTATTAAGTATCATTATTATTTTCTTTTATTCATTAAAAATGAAACTCAGTCAACTGGACATTTAAAAATGTGTCACAAATACTGGTGCTAATGGTTCATACGGGTTGCTGCCAGCGTCCTATGTATCAACCGAGTATTTTCTTAAAATATACGATGTTCCGAGTAGTGCAGTTTTTTGCAGTTCCAGTGGTGTTAGCGCAAGAAGCTTCAATTTCTTGATGTGTTTTGTAAAATTCTTGGACATGGTACCAAGTGCTCCAATGACAATGGGTATCACTGTTACATGTTTCATCCATAACCGTGTAGTTTCAATGGCCAGATCGTGATATTTCATGACTTTTTTCCAGTTCTTTTTTTTCAACTCTGGTGTCTCCTGATACAGCGATATCAATAAATTGTACGCTTCGGCCCTCAACAACCATGATATCTGGCATGTTGTGTTCCAAATAATGATCTGTCTGTATTCTAAAGTCCCACATATGATGATGATGATGATGATGATGATGATGATGATGATGATGAAGATGATGCAATTTCTTGAAGTGTTTTGTAAAATTCTTGGACATGGTACCAAATGCCCCAATGACAATGGGTATCACTGTTGTTGTTGTTGTTGTTGTTGTTGTTGTTGTTGTTGTTGTTGTTATGTATTAGTATCACTTTACAAAGCCTTTGTAAGGCCACAGTTGGAATATTTTATCCAGTTTAGGTCACAATACAAAGAAAAATATTTGCACTCTGGAAAGAGTGCAAAGAAGAGCAACAAAGAGGATTAGGGGATTGGAGGCTAAAACATATGAAGAACAGTTGCAGGAACTGGGTATGTCTAACTTAGTGAAAAGAAGGACTAGGGGAAACGTGATAGCAGTGTTCCAATATTTGAGGAGTTACCATAAAGATGAGGGGGTCAACTTATTTTTCAAAACACTAGAAGGCAAGACAAGAAACAATGGATGGAAACTAATCAAGGAGAGAAGCAACCCAGGACTAAGGAGAAATTCCCTGACAGTGAGAACAATTAACCAATTGAACAGCTTGCTTTCAGAAGTTGTAGGTGCTTCATCACTGGACATTTTTAAGAAAAGACTGGACAGTCACCTATCATTTCAGATAGGTATAGGGTCTCATTCTTGAGCAGAGAGTTGGACAAGAAGACCTTCCAGCTCTATTCTGAGTGAGTGAGTGAGTGAGTGATTAACTAGTGAAATGGCTTGCCTTCAGAAGTTGTGGTTGATCCATCACTGGAGCCTTTTAAGAAGGCATTGGATAGCCATTTTCTGAAATGGTATAGAGTTTCCTGCTTGAGCAGGGTGTTGAATTAGAAGACCTCCAAAGTCCCTTCCCACTTGGTTACTCTACATTCTATGTTCACTATATCTTAATAATATACAAGATTAACATGGAGTGCAGATAACTTTGGGTATTATGGTTACCTAATTTGAAGGAAGTAGTGCGGTTTGCACAGTAACCAACTCTTTTCTGGATCTCCTCCCTACTACCACCATTAGGAGTGGTGTTGGAAAATAAGTTTTTATAAAAGGAAATAGGAAAAGAAGATGGTAACCATGGATGTTGACAAGGGAAAAGGGGAGCAGGTGACATATGTCTATCATGACATAACTATGCCATGCAAAGGTTATAATTGGCATTATTGGCATGATACAATGATGCATGTGATATTATCATCATAGTTCCAATCAAATTTTGTTGTTGTTAGTTGCGAAGTCGCGTCCGATCCATCTCGATTCCATGGACAATGTTCCTCCAGGCCTTCGTGCCCTCTACCGTCCCCCGGAGACCATTTAAGCTCATGTCGACTGCTTCAGTTGACTCCATCCAGCCACCTCATTCTCTGCAGTCCCCTTCTTCTTTGCCCTCAACCTTTCCCAGCATTAGGCTCTTCTCCAGTGAGTCCTTCCTTCTCATTAGGTGGCCAAAGTATTTGTGTTTCTCCAATCAAATAGCGGCAGCTAAAATCAAGAATTTCCATATTGCCAAGAAAAAAAATTCAAACGGATGTTTTATACTAAAATAGCCTTTTATCCTAAATCCCCTAAAAGCAATACAAAAATAACTGTATTTATTTGTCCTGTGCCCCCCCAAAAAGTTGACTTTTATTCATGTTAAAGCAACTATTTTGTTCTTAGCACAACTTCTTTCCTTCATATATTATGAAGGTCAAGCGCGGATCTAAATTTAGTATCCTAGATTAGAAGAGGAAATTGTTTCTATTAAGATTTGCTCCCCATGAATACATTATAAATACACCAGAATGTGCTGGTTTTAGCTCATGCGAGTCAGGAGAATGAAAGTCAAAGGATAATTCACAACAGCTCTGCAAGACCAAGCCTGAAATACATTAAGCAGAGATTCTGTATATTCATGAGCTCAGCAGTAACAGCGAATAGTCAATAATTGAGGGAAGGGACTTGTATACAAAGAATGGCTGGTTTGCTCTTATCAGCATCAAAAATTATCCCATTGATGGGAAAATATTTAATTTATTTCCTTTTGTAAAACAGAAGTCCATGGCACAACATGATAGAAAATTGCCAAATTGCTTTCTATTGTATTTGGCTTGTTCCCTTTACTATATTTGGAGCCATGAAAAAATGTATTTTTCTTTGCACAGGAAGACTAATGACTACATATCAGTGATGTAAACACCGTGAAAGAAGGGGAGGCAGCCCTAGCAGTGTGTGCAACACACCACGACAATGACTTTTGTGCAAGGCTGGAATAGTGCAAGTGATAGTTGCACCCTTGCATGGGAAACACTGTGTTCAAATGCCTTTATTCTCACTTCTGCATAACAGAGGAGAGAAATATACGCTTGCACACAGGTTTTTAATTTATTGAGATAAACATTTATTCTTCACAACACACTGCATTCACTACCTGTCTATATCAGCACTTTTATCTCTTAAAAAGTTTCCATCTATTTTCCCATCTTTAATCCACATTCTGCAAATTCCTCTGCTTGCTCTAATTTTATGCGATGTTGTGGTCCAACAGCAGCCTGTGGAGCTGGCAGTGGAGTTGTACAGTGAGGAGGCAGGGGAGGACCATGGGCCAGTCCTGAAGTCTGGGGAAGGCCCAGACGAGGGCTCTGCGTCGGAGGCAGAGATGGGGCCAGGGCCATCAGGGAGTGATGCGTGGAGTCCAGAGCCTCCAGAGTTGGACAGCAGAGAGGCAGAGGAACAGGAGGAGCCTGTTCCTAGTGCACGCATGCGCAGAGCTGCCAGAAGGCAAGAGCAGCTAAAACAAAAGGAATGACTCAGGAGTAAGGCCAGGAGATGATTGGCCCCTCTCATAAGGCTTAAAAGAACAGCAAAGGCTCTTGGGCTCTTTGTAGGAAAGCAACGTTGTTAAATCTGTTTCCAGTCGGCGTGTCTTGTTTCTGAACTTCGTGGGGCTTTGCCAAGAAAGGCCTTTGGCAGGGTGCCAAAGAAGATAAAGGTTTGTGATAAGCCTGAAGGACTTTTTCTGAAGGACTTTTTTTGGAATTAATTTGGACTAAGCTGGGAATGAAGTAATTCTCAGATGTTATAATAAAATAGCTTTGTTTGGGACTAATTGTGTCTTGTAATGACTAAGTGAGCCTAGGTCACAACATACGATTCATATGCAACCTGAAGTTGTTTGTGCCATTTTCCCTGTCAAGCACAACTATTTTGGCCTCCTCGTCACCTTATGCAAGCTATATAATATTTGCTGCAAATTGTTGGATTCTTAACCAACAGTATGGCAGTGTCTGCCATGCCATACAAAACCTATATTTCTATCCTAAAAGAACAAACCTTTAACACGTCACTAACATTTCTAATGCATTCACTTATAAATATATTACACATCATACATATCTATCGTAAACACTGTCCTGAATTGATTCAATCACAAAGTATTCTACTTATTTTCATGCATAATTTGCTTCTTTCGTACACCAGTTATTACATTTATCGGTCTACCTTCAGCTCAATACCTCTGCAAAATGGTCTGTAGCTCAAGCCTATAAATTTTATCATATGCTTTATCTAACTTAACAAACATAATTGTTTGTTATCAATAAATATTCTTTCTGAAACTCATATGGCTCTGAATGATCTCTGGGAGAGCAAAAAGCTGGCCAAGAAACCCTGCAATGCACTTCCCAAAATCTTACTCTCTGTTCCCTCTCTATTTTTCCAGTCAGAATTCTATTTCAACACTCCAGGCATAAAACATACCAATCTTCTTCTTCTTTGCAATCCCTCATGCTACCTTTCTCTTTATAAACAGGAACAATACTGGCATTCTTCCAATTATCAAGTACAAAGATAGTCTTTGGACAGAAGCTAAGTCACAGCGTCCCTTCATAGCAACATTAATATTTCATCATTTCTCCAGTTATGCCTGAAGATTTACTGTTTTTATGAGCTCCCTTTCATCAGCTATTTTTTCTTGGATAAATGACTTTTATAACATTTATTATCATTCACATTGCATAACATACTCTACCTGCACTAGCAAAGAAATAAAGTATGAACATTGTACAGGATGACACATTATGAAATGGCAGCGTGTAAACTGATTCACTTTATCTCCTTGCTTGTGTAATTCTTTAGAAAAGCAGAAGTTAGTTCCTGCATCCTTTTTTGGGGGAAAATAAATTTCAAGGGGTTTTTTTTTCCCCTCTATTCCTTTTTTGTAGCACAGAAGTGATGTCAATCTCTCCTGACAAAGGCAAAGAAAACATAATTGCATTATAGAGATTGAGAGATTCAGAGGAATTCAAGAAAATCATCGACTGTGTTATAGCAGAAGTCCTCAAACCCTGGTCCCTGGACTGGCATTGGGCAGTGGCATTTCAGAAACTAGGCCACGCAAACAAATAAAGCCCCATTCATAGGATGCGGGCAGCATCTGGTCTGTGGAAAAACCTCCCTCTATGGAACTGGTCAGTGGTGAAATCCAATTTTTTTTACTGCCGGTTCTGTGGGAGTGGCTTGGTGGGCATGCTGTGGCTTGGTGGGTGTGGCTTGGTGGGCATGGCAGGAGAAGGGTACTGCAAAATCTCCATTTCTACCCAACTCCAGGGAAAGGATACTGCAAAATATCCATTTCCTCCCCACTGCTGAGGGAAGGATATTGCAAAATCTCCATTCCCATCCCACTCTGGGGCCAGCCAGAGGTGGTATTTGCCGGTTCTCCGAACTACTCAAAATTTCCGCTACCGGTTCTCCAGAACCTGTCAGAACCTGCTGGATTTCACCCCTGGAACCGGCTCCTGGTGCCCAAAACATTGGGGGCCACTGTGTTATAGGATTGCAGAATTGATGCTGATCTGTAGTTAAAACATAACTGGATGAGTAAAATAACTATAAGTTCAGCTTTACTGGGATCTATGATTATATGAATTTTGGCAAGTTACCTGCATTTTCAGTTGGTTGTGGAGATATTATCATTGCAAAATTGATACTGTACAGAGAGGATATGGAACTAATTAACCTACATTAGAGTGGGTTACAGTGCCTCATATCACACAGACAGCTGGGTACAATGGCACTTGCTTCAGAAAGTCACCACATTCAAAGTATAACTTTGCAGAGCATACAACAGTTTGCAGAAATCTTCAAGGTATTTCTATAACAAGCAACTATCTCTTTCTTCTGTGATTCTTGGGTTTGCATTAGAGATGAACTAAAAATATTTTGAATGGTACCAGGAAATATTACAGCAGGGGGGTTTTTTTGTGCCCAATTCAGGAATTAGCCAAAGCACAAGGATTTTACTGGTACAAATATGATAATTACCACAATTACCTTCTACCACATAGCTCCCAGCGACCGGTAAGATCCCACAGAGTCGGTCTCCTCCGGGTCCCAACAGCTAAACAATGTCGGCTGGCGGGCCCATGGGGGAGGGCCTTCTCTGTGGCTGTCCCAGCTCTCTGGAACCAATTACCTCCTGAAGTCCGGACCGCCCCCACCCTATTGGACTTCCAAAAAGCGGTGAAGACCTGGCTCTTCCAGTAGGCCTGGGGCCATTGATCTTGTTTTAGTGATCTTGTGAGACACAGCCACAAATTGGAGTGTATGTGTTTTAACGTTTTAATGTTTTAATGTCTTTTTTTAACTTTTGTATGGGATCTTGTTGCATTGTTTTATTCTCTGTAGTAAGCCGCCCAGAGTCCCTTGGGAGTGGGGCAGCATAGAAATGCAACAAAATAAATAAATAATTAAAGGCAGTAAAGTTTAAGTAATTTCTAAATAAGCCCTAAGAATATTTAACTTTTTGTTATAACTTTTCATGAGGTTTCTATAGATTTGAATCCTTCACACTGCCTAGTTTGCATTTTATGGATAGTTGGAGAGTTGCTCATAATGGATTTCCTGTTTAACAGAACCATCAAAAATAGTTGGGTTTTTTATGTGTACACTTTGTAAAATTTCATAAAATGAGACATGATACTATAAGAGTCTTCACTTTATTCCCAGTTGATTTTGGTTCATTCTTTAGCATATCATGGATAATGGAAGAACTACATCATAGGGATGTGCAATTTTGTATTGTCATAATACAACATCTCATACCTGACACTTAAAATATATCATACGTACATCATTCCCTGATCTAATGTGTCTAACATGAACCATATCCATAATCTGATAACCCATGTGTGATTAGATATGCATGCAGTAAAACCTTTCAAAAACACTCCTAAAGATACCGTATCACACTAAGAAATCTTGCAACCAATAATTCTATATTGCCCAATACATATATGGCAGGGGTGGGATTGAAAAATTTTAGCAACTAGCTCTCTGCCTGGTTGTTGTGTGGGTGTTGCCATGGGGGCGTGGCCTAGTCAGATTCCTGTGCCACGGCAGGGGAAGGGGCATTTTCACCCTCCCCAGGCTCTGGAGGATTTCCTCGAGCCTTTGGGAGGGTGAATATGGCCTCACCCAGACTCCAGAGGCCTTCCAGTGGCAGGAAATGGGCCCATTTCCCGATTTCCAGTACTTCCGGTAGGTCTGTTTTTAGCCCTCCCAGAGGACCCTGCATTTACCTGGCATCCAAAACTGGGCTGTGTGGAGACTCCTGGGAGGGGCGGGGAGGGGTGGGTGGGGTCAGCCAGTCCTTGCAATTACCAGTTCGGTGAACCAGATTAAAATTAATATCCGGTTCATCTGAACCAGTCTGAACCAGCTGAATCCCACCCCTGATATATGCTTAGAATTAAGCCTCAGTGATTATAACAGAATCATTTAGTGCCATCTTGTACATTTACAATCACATGAGTATTTAAGTATTATGCAGTGCAGCTACAAATCAAGGGAAATGCAAGTAATTTGGAAACATGATAAAATCAGTTAAGAATCCTGAATTAACACAAAGTTCTCATTAATTAATGATCCAATCAGACTTCGGCCTATTCCCAGTCTCTCAAGAGGGCAAAGAACACCAGTTATTGTTCAATCTACACAAAGCGTCTCTGTGGGCCATTGATCTTTACAGAGTTACTATTCAAATCAGAGTTGAATTCTGAGATCAAATTATCCATGAATATGATATTAATTGCATGAAGTGATAACTATAAATTAACACACATCTCTGCGCAAAATGTGAATAAAACAGAAGAGAGATGAATTCAGCAAATGACACCGCTGTCATACAAATAGCTCCTAAAATGCTGTAATTTTGAACCCAATGGATCCTCAGTGTTTGCAGCCCTTATATGAAGAAAATAATGCAGAAACGGAGAATTAATTAAATTAAATTAAATTAAATTAAATCAGCTCCACTGTCCCACCCCACCATTGCAGTGCGGAAATCAAAATGCACTTGATTCATTTTTTATGATATAATATCTAGGTTATGCTAAATGTATAGATACAAGATATAATTTAAACTCAATATAACTATACTTTGTAATTATATATTTTCTTTTATATATGGATGTCTGCAGCTGCTAATGGTTCCAATTTGTTTGCCCATTGATAATATCTCAGGCAGATGTTGTGGCCATTCAGCAACACTCCAAAACAAGGAGTCAAACTGAGATTGCTTCATCACATTTTAAAATAAGAGAATTAATGCATATGTTTATTTGAAGCCACATATAGAGAGTATCCCCTCCAGAATCTAATTCAGCATTTGAAACTATCAAATGGATCAATATTAGGTAATAATAATAACAGTAACAGAGTTGGAAGGGACCTTGGAGGTCATCTAGTCCAACCCCCTGCTCACTCAGGAGATCTATAGTAGGGATTCGAACCGCCGAACTGCCGACTTTTCTGATCGGCAAGCTCAGCGTTTTAGCCACTGTGCCACCTAGCCAGGCTAAAAAACACTAACCAGTTAAAATCTAAGGCCAAGAATCATTTCAGTATTAAAGATTTTCTCACATGTTCTCACTTACTCAACGTCTAACTCTCAGTGAGAGAGAAAATAACTATTCAAGAAAATCACCGAATTAAAAGACGTAGAAGAAGTAACCAAAAGAAAGATAGGTAAACATACAAACTACCAGGGGCCAACCAGATGTCAGGAATGAAGAGTGCATGGAAAGGGGAGAATGCTGTTTAATTCTACTGTGCTTGTAAATTACCTGTTTAGCAGGGGTGGGTTCTAAATTTTTTTACTACCAGTTCTGTGGGCGTGGCTTATTTTGTGGGCGTAGCTTGATGGTCATGTGACAATTCTTTAGGATTTAGCAGAGGTACTGGTCTACCAGGCTTTTAACTGCTTGCAGAGCTGTACCGATCTACCCATTTATTTTTTGCAGGCACTGGTCTACCCATTTATTTTTGCAGGCACTGATCTACTCATGTATTTTTGCAGGCACCGGTCTACTCATTTGTTTTCCTTTGATCAGCTGTAGGGCGGCCCTTTGAAGCCCCGCAGCAAGAGTTTAAACAGTTTTTTTTCCTTATAGCCCATCAGCTGGGACTCAGGAGGCAGCAATAGATTGGAGATGGGGCCAAATAAAAGGTAAGAATAATGTGGGGGGGGCGCTGGGGGTGGATGGAGGGCGGGGGGACCAGAACCGGTTAGGTGACGTCCTATCATCACCGCTACCGGCTCGGGAGAACCGGGCCGAACCAGGAGGAACCCACCACTGCTGTTTAGGCAATCTAAATTGCACTCTTTTTTGCCTTTCTCCCTTCTTCTTTTCCTTTCTCAAAAGTGCATAATAATTAAAAATAGTCTAGAAAAATCAGGTATCTGAACGCTTCTTTATTGATACAGAGAAACTTAATTTGGCAAGAGAGCTTTATAAAAGTCGAGCTAATGCCTGCAACTATGGCATAAAACCCCTTTTTCGTATATATACATATAAATTAAGGGTGTGGCTGACATCCTGACTTTTTAGGCTTTCCTGTGGACACCCTGGTTGCAGATTATTCTGTGAATATGATGATATGGAAGTTACCAATAGAATGCCTGGAGGTAAAGTAAACCTGCCATCTCTGGTTATTTATTATTATTTTTAATACGATTCTAGATAATAATGAACTCTGAAAGTAAAACCTTTGCCTCCAACTATCTTGCATTTTTCCCCCTTTTTCTTTCAGAAAAAAAAAATTGGAGTTCAAACCTAGTGTCAGACATGCCCCAGCTATGTCCCTAGGAAAGAAAGACTCTCGACTCCATTTAGTTGAAGTGATGGGTTCTTTTACTAAGGATTAGTGGTTGCAGCAAAACAAGGTCTGACTATTTACATGCAAAGATACAAAGTTTTCTCCTTGCTTGTGGCCCTCCTTCCTATATATCAGTGTATATTGGTATCCTGGTTTGACGTTTTGGGAACTGCTTTGATTGTAGACGCATCTTGGAGAGGTTTTGCATTCTTTCCCAGGTGATGGAATCCTTGAGGTGATGGAATCTGGCTGTTTAGAACCTCTGGTTCCTGTCAATGTCCTACTTAACCCCCACCCCCCCACACACACACACTTCTTCACACCACCTGCATAACTTCCCTAACTTCCTCTGCCCCCTCCTTCCATTTATGGCAGGATGCCAGCAAGCTTAGTAATGCATAGTGAAGATAGCAGAGCTGACACCTAGTTCAATCCTAGTTGATCAAGCAAAAGCCAAATAATTAATTAGGGAGGAAGAGAAGCAAAGTTACACATGAACTTGTCTGAAACTGGTCATCACTGTATCTGGCTATCCCTGGTTGTCTAGACACACCCAAGAGATTCTAGGAAATCTCAATGAAAAATCAGGGGATAGTATGGGTTGCTTTTCAGCTGACTTTGTACTCAACAGTCTGGCTGTCATTACACTGCACGTCCTGCTGTACGTTAGAAATTAACTCAGCCAGGCCTAATAAAGGAAGGAACATTAAAATGTTCTTCCTAATCCAGCAGACCACCTTGGAAGTAAGACATTTTGGCAACAGATGTGTAAGCATCACTAAAGGCTGCTTTGAGTGCCATTAGGGTAGCAAGGAAAAATACAAATCAATATAATAAAATGTTGGATCCTTTTTAAGCATTTCCTTTACAGAGATCTGTATGCCATCCACTCACCAAACTCTAGGTGAATAAAGTCAAAGGGATCCTCTACTAAAAACGCTTTAAGAAAACAGTGGATAGATATCCATTTGCTTTCTATGAATAGCAAGTGAGCTAATTAGTTGTATCAGTATGGCTTACAGACAAATCATTATCCGAACAATACAAACCAATCTCAACATCAAACATCAGTTACATTTCACACTTTACCATAAACAAAGAATGTGGTTGCGTCAGCTATTGGGCTGACTCCAGATTAAGCGAGTTGTATTTCCTTCCCCTCAAAATCAATGAGGCTCGGGTTATCATGATTCACTTGTCCCATTGATTTCAATGAAATCAGAGGTCAGTTTATCTAATCTATATCCAAGCTACTGAATCACAAGGGCCTATTCATAAATCAACAGCTGCTTCATTTTGCTAATTAAATTAGGAAAGAGAAAGGGATTTTTCCCCCACCCCCACTTATCTTGGTTTAAAAATACCAGTTGAGTATCCTTCTGCTTCATCCAAATGCTAGTTTCTGAAATTGAACTTGTGTATCTTTTTCTATAAAAAAAGGAATGCACTTATTATTATACAGCAATTGCAAAACTATACAAAGTATCTATGTATCTAATAAATGCTACATATGACATGAATAAAATAGTATTTTTGACATTTGTTAAGGTCTTAGCTTTTGGCTATTTTTTTTTAAAAAAACCAAATAAGACTAACAACAATAAATTCTTCTCTTCAGTTATGCACATAAATATTTTTCTACTTTTTCTCATTCCAACTTGTTTTGTTATGTACTGGAGCTACAGGGGAGGGGAGGGGAGAGGAGGGGAGGGAAGGGAAGGGAAGGGTTGTACTACATTGTGCATAGGGACCAAGTTTTTAGAAATCTATCTAGTTCAAGAAATTTTATGTCTAAGAATCCAGTATTCTTTATGGCTATTCCACAGAAACTAGTTTATTTTCATCAAATTTGCCTGTCCATATTGAACAAATCATCACTCTTAGTTTCTACTTCCTTCTTCTTTCTTGTTTTAAGATACTTTTCCAATATTAAAAACTCCCAGAATGCACTTTTATTTTCTCTTAAGGCAGAAAATATAACATGAACATAGCAATGATATAACATATAGAATATGCAGAGCTATATAAGGCTTCTTGAAACAGGTCCCATCCTCACTCATGAAACTGGGAATTTGATGGTGAAAAGCAGCAAAAGTCCTCCTTTACACACAGATCCTTCTACAGGAGATCCAAAGAGGGACAAGTGAGAGAATGTGTGTCATGAATCACAATACAAATTCCTGCCTAAAATATGTACGTGCACAATTGTATCATAAAGATACAGTATCCGTCATGTTTCATTATTGTGGCATCATAATTAGGAATGGATGGCTATCCTTAAAAGGCCAGGAATGATAAACAATTTTATTTTCCAAGGTCACAACTTGGACAGGTTCAGCCAAACAATCACTTATTCCAAAAAAAAAAAAAACCTACTGCACAAGTACAAAATAAATGGCACCTAGCTTAATGGCAGTAACTGTGAGATGGATCTTGCTATCCTGGTGGATAGCATTTAAGTTTGAGCCAGCAGACTTCTGAAGCTGCCAAAAAAGCCAGTGCAGTCCTAAATTGCATCAACAGAGCTATAGTATCTATAAAATATCTAAAATATTATTATTTTAAATAAAATATTAGATAGTATCTAAAAATAGTATTTGGGGTTTAGACAACTTAGAACTTTGCCATCTTCGGTCTGACCTAAGCATGGTACATAAAATCATCTGCTACAATTTCTTACCAGCCAATGATTACTTCAGTTTCAACCAAAACAATGCAAGAGCACACAATAGATACAAACTCATGGTAAACCAATCCAAACTAGACTGCAGAAAATATGACTTCAGTAACAGAGTTGTCAAAGCCTGGAATGCACTACCTGACTATGTGGTTTCTTCCTCAAATCCCCAAAACATTAACCTTAGATTGTCTACTGTAGACCTCACCCCTTTCCTAAGAGGTCTGTAAGAGGCATGCATAAGCACACCAGGGTACCTACCATCCCTGTCCTAATGGGTTTTTTTAAAAAATTTGATTTATATGCCGCCCTTCTCCGAAGACTCAGGGCGGCTTACAATGTGTTAAGCAATAGCCTTCATACTTTTGTATATTTATACAAAGTCAGCTTATTGCCCCCATAATCTGGGTCCTCATTTTACCTACCTTAGAAAGGATGGAAGGCTGAGTCAACCTTGAGCCTGGTGGGATTTGAACTTGCAGTAATTGCAGACAGCAGATGTAAGTGGATGTTAATTACTGCCTTAGTCTACTGCCTTAGTCTACTGAGCCACCAGAGCTCTTTTATTTTCTTTTATTCGTATCCTTTTCATGTATTTATAGTTATGTTTACACTTGAATCTGTCATAAAATACATGCTTGACGAATAAAATAAATAAATAAAATAAATAAATAAGTATCAAGATCTTGCAAAATGTCAGTACTGCAAGATTTGAAATTCTGCATCCAGTTCCGGTCACGATAATACAAAAAGTATGTTGACATTTTAGAATGAATTCAGAGAAGAAGAACAAAGATGATTAGGGGACTGGAGGCTACACCATATGATAAACTATTGTGGGAACTGGGTATGTCTAATTTAACAAACAGAAGGACTAGGAGTGACATGATAGGGGTCTTCCAATATCTGAGGGGAGAGAAGAGGAGGTCAACCTATTCTCCAAATGAAGACAGGACAAGAAGTTGTGGGCGCTCCATACACTGGAAGTTTTCAAGAAGAGCTTGGATACCATTTGTCCCCTCAGCAGCCTGGGTGTAGGGAGAGGTACATATATTCTTAATTGTTACCAAGTGAAATAAGTTTGTGCTCCAATTAAGCACTAGGTATGGGAACAAGCTAAATGTGAGTATTCTGAATTAACTAACATCCTTCAACAATTGTGTGTGTCTGTCTGTCTGCCTCAACCCATGTACAAATTCATAGCCATAGTCCTCCATGGATCTCCCACTGGAAGAATTATCTGCACAAATGCTTTCAAAGCAGCTGAATACTTATGCCAATGTGATATTTCAGTTTTTTCTTCAATAAATTTACAGACATTTCTAAAATTCTGTTTTTACTTTGTCATTATTAATGACTAAGATTAATGTGTAGATTAATGGGAAAAAATGAATTCCAACATCTGTAGAATCAGGCTGCAGCTGAACAAAACTGATAAAAGTTAAGGGGGTCTGAATACTTTCTGCATGCATTATATTTACCCACTTATCTATGATTTGTGACTTCCTAAACTTGGTGTGGGACGTGGTGGCTCAGTGGCTAAGACGCTGACCTTGTTGATTGAAAGGTCGGCAGTTCAGCGGTTCGAATCCCTAGTGCCGTGTAACGGGGTGAGCTCCCGTTATTTATCCCAGCTTCTGCCAACCTAGCAGTTTGAAAACATGTAAAAAATAGAAAAATAGGGACCACCTTGGGTGGGAAGGTAACAGCGTTCTGTGCGCCTTTGGCGTTTAGTCATGCCGGCCACATGACCACGGAGATGTCTTCGGACAGGGCTGGCTCTTCGGCTTTGAAACGGAGATAAGCACCGCCTCCTAGAGTCGGGAACAACTAGCACATATGTGCGAAGGGAACCTTTACCTTTACCTTTACCTAAATTTGCTTGAGGAACCCATGCTAATACTTGAAATGTGGCACACTTCTAAACAAACTTTTCAGGAATGAAAGAATTATCCCCTCGTGCATAGGTATATGTGTCTCTTAAATTGAGGACAGTATTGTCCCCTGGAACTGAATGTCCTTGCCAAAAGATGACTGTAGTAATAGGCTCTCTCAGCCTGTTAACATCTGAAAGGAGGTCTTGTATGAGCTAAGAAGGTCAGGGACTGTTTCTAAAACAGGGTTATTACAAAGGATTCAGCACATGCCCCATTATTCTTCTTAACTAAAGCATCTAATTTAGTGTGCAGGACAATCAGATCTAGGAGCCAAGGGATATGATATAGACAATTAAAGGAATCTTCTTTAAACGTAATAAATTTTAGACGTGTATGTATAAAATGGTGGGAGATTTCACTCTTAAAAAACTAAGTGATTTATTATAGTGATGGAGCAAAGGTGAGCATACTTTTCCCCTTTTACAATGCTCCCAATAAGAGATATTGCATCATTTATTTTATATATGTCTATAACATTCTATTTTAGCAATCCAGACTGGAAAAAAAATTTACAAATGAAAGTTTTGGACTTCAGAGAAGAGGGGCCTTTTTATGAGAATAGGCTGCAATATTAAGGCAAGTTTTGTTCACTGCTCTCAAATTTTCTGTCAAAAGAAGCAGGCAAGGGCACATCCTACAAAAGAAGAATGGAGATATGGAGAAGGGGGAAAATTAGATAGAAATTGGGCATTTCTGGAATGTTAATAAAGAACATTTGAAGCATTCTGGTTCCAGGGAAAGAAAGACCATTCATTCATTCATTCATTCATTCATTCATTCATTATTAAATTTCTTTCCCAGCATACCTCCAAATGGCATAGGTAGCATTTCCCCGTCGCTGGTATTTCACCCATTGATAAGACCTTAATCAGAGGAAGAGTGATTGATCCAAAATCTCCCCAGAAAGTTTTCATGTCTCAGGCTTGATCTGGATCATTTTACATGAAATCTCACACCTCTAATCATACAAGGGTATGGAGAAATTTCTTAACAGTGAGAACACTTAATCAGTGGAATGCTTGACTTCTAGAAGGTGTGGCTGCTCTATCACTGGAAGTTTTCAAGAAGATATTGGACAATCATTTGTCTGGAATTGTTTACGATCCCCAGCTTAAGCAGTGTTTGGACTAGCTCTAAGTATTAAATTCCCTTCTAACCTGATTATTCTATGTTCTATGTATTCACACAGGGATTCCTTGCAAGTAAAGTCCTAAAGGTAAAGGTTCCCCTCGTACATATGTGCTAGTCGTTCCTGACTCTAGGGGGCAGTGCTCATCTCCATTTCAAAGCTGAAGAGCCAGCGCAGTCCTAAGACATCTCTGTGGTCATGCGGCCAACATGACTAAATGCCAAAGGTACACTGAACGCTGTTACTTTCCCACCAAAAGTGGCCCCTATTTTTTTATTTGCATTTTTTACGTGCTTTTGAACTGCTAGGTTGGCAAAAGCTGGGACAAGTAACGGGAGCTCAGCCCATTACCGGCACTAGGGATTCAAACTGTTGAACTACCAACCTTTCGATCGACAAGCTCAGCATCTTAGCCACTGAGCCACCGCATCCCTAATAACATTTATGCTAATATTTATCATAAGGATTTATTTATTTACTTATTTGTCAAATCTTAAAACTCATGAAGGAAGACAAATATACATGTCCTAGGATCTGGTCCCGGTTGGTTACCGTGTCCAGAGGTTTAGTCTTCTGAACCTTTGGACTCATGCAGGAGCCCATCCTCAGGGAACTTCTCTCTCACCAGAAAGTGTACTTTGGACTATTCTGTGTGTAGTATTTATGTGGTGCCTGTTTCTGTGGCTTTTTAGCTGTTGATTGAGTGTTGATGGCTGGTTATTAAGTCATTGGCTGTTGTTTCCTTGTGCTGCCAAGTCCTTGGCTCGTAAGTATCTGATAAACTTATGGTGAATCAGCACAATTGACTGACAAGGGGCCTGTTTCTCAGGCTTCAATCATTTCCTTGGCTATTTTTGTACCTGCTCGGCCTACAATCTTAGTGGTTGCAAAATTGAATGTATATCCTTGTTCATTACAATTAGTTTGTGTCTCCTCATCTGACTTCTCGTTGGTGTTCTCATAATCTGTTATCTTCAGGGGTGAAATGTAAAATTTGTTACTACTGGTTCTGTGGGCGTGGCTTGGTGGTGGTGGGAATAATGTGACTGGGTGGGCGTGGCCAACTTTTTTTTTTTTACTTTTCAAAGCATTTTTTCTAATGCTTTGAAAAGTCTCTGCTGATGAGGAAACTCAGCTGGGATCGTCAGAGAGGCTTTTTAAAAAATGCCTCTCTGCTGATCAGGCAACTCAGCTGGGATCATCAGAGACTTTTCAGAGCATTATTTTTACCACCTCTTCGGCCAAGAGGTTGCAGAAAAAAGTGCTTTGAAAAGCTTCTGACTATCCCAGCTGAGCCATGTGATCATCAGAGGCTTTTTTTTTTACTTTTAAAAGCATTTTTTCATTGGAAGAAGTTGTAGAAAAAATGCTTTTAAAAGTTTTTTTTAAAAAAGCCTTTGATGATTCTGCAGCTCAGCTGGGCATGGTGGGGGGGGGGGTGCAGGGATTTTTGCTACTGGTTCTCCGAACCACCCGCCGCCATCGCTACCGGATCGGGCAATCCAGTCCAAACCGGGAGCATTTTACCCCGGTTATCTTCCTTCCTGTCTACCTGTCTGTCTTGAAACTGCCCATCTCCCTCTCAGAGGAACTCTGGATAGTGCACAAATAAAATGTTAAACATAAAAATAATAACTAAAATTTAAAAACAGGCAATGATGATTAACATTCAATGTTAAAAGTTGATTAAAAGGATGCTGGGCTTTGATCACATGATCATAACTGTCATCTTGCACTTTCTCTCTCTCTCACACATACACACACACATACACACACACACACAAGACATCATTGCAATCATTATTTTACACTGACATGGTTTGCAGCTCCATTGAATTTTGTGGGTTTTTCTGATCTTTAAATGCCCGTTTCTATGCCATCTTTCAAATTATATTTGACCACTTCTCTGCTTTCCATTCCATGAACTCATGGAAAATTTATTTTTTATTTTCTTTATTGATTTTTAAAGTACCAATGGTCTTCAAACCTGGCTATTGTCTTAATGTTCTCAGCAATTTAAATCCACTTGTGTATTCTGAAGTAAGCCTCGGTATACTTACTTCACCATTAAGACTGACAGGCTATTAACCAATTTGCAGTGGCTTTTGTTTAATTAAAGTGATTTTTTTCTCAATTAAAAATTAGAATAAAGCCAATAACACATAGATCTTTGTTCTTGACCAAACAAGAAAAGCAATTTATAATCTTATGTACAACGTTCAGTTTTGAAAGAATGGGTGCAATGAAGTATAAACCATATAATAGCCACAATATAAGGAATATGACTGGGAGTAAAAGGTGAGCAAGACAACCATAATCTATTCCTGGGTGAAAAAAGCTGAGGAAAAAATTGTTTCTAAAGCAATTTAACCCAGGGCTGTCAAACATACGTTGTCACGGCAGCATCATGTGACATATTGGGACATTTTCCCCTTTGCTAAACCAGCTGTGGGTGTGGCCAGCACATGACGCATCCGGCCCGTGGGCCAGGAGTTCGACAGCCCTATGCTAACCTGCATTGAGAACAGATGGCCCTATATGTAATGACCTACTGTATCACCATAGAAAACAAAATCTTTAACATTTTGCTGGACCTGTCCATGTTTTCTAAACCATGGACAGTAAGATTCAGACTATTTTCCAAAGTACCATAACACGCCTTTTTTATATGTGGGTAGTTTCAATGTCTTCAAGCACAGCAATAGCAATAGCACTTAGACTTCACAGTGCTTTTACAGCCTTCTCTAAGCAGTTTACAGAGTCAGCATATTGCCCCCAACAATCTGGGTCCTCATTTTACCCACCTCGGAAGGATGAAAGGCTGAGTCAACTTTGAGCCTATGCGAATTGAACTGCCGAACTGCAGCCAGCAGTCATAGCCTGAAGTACTGCATTCTTTTTTTAAAAAAAATATTTTTATTAAACATTTTCAACATTAAAAAACAAAACACAAATGTTCACTCATTACAGCATTTCCATATCGGTATTAATATCATCCATAACATTCGTATTTACCTAGGTTCTATTTCTATGGTTCACTATCCCATATTATACAGTTGTTTGAATTATAGTAATATTTACCCTCATATGATCATATTGTACTGCATTATAACCACTGTGCCACCATGGCTCTTTCTTAAGTCTACGGCTTGCAATGTGCTTTAACACAAGAGGCAAACTTCAAAAGGGGGAAAATCAAACCAGGACAATGATTCATAACTGATCAGCCCAAGTTTTATTTGATCAGAAAAAAAACAAAGGTCACCAGAGACAGAAGGGAGAGATGAAAATATGTTGTCTTTTCAATAACTAATATTAGACATGTGGAAAATGTTTTGTGCAAAAAATCATCTATCGGGCAATCAAGGGTATGCTTTCTGGAGGGGTCCATTCTTAGCAGTGGTGAAATCCAATTTTTTTTACTACTGGTTCTGCGGGCATGGCTTGGTGGGCATGATGTGGCTTGGTGGGCATGGCAGGGGAAGGATACTACAAAATCCCCATTCCCACCCCACTCCTGGGGGAAGGATATTGCAAAATCTCCATTCCCACCCCCTCCTGGGGGAAGTATACTGCAAAATCTGCATTCCCACCCCACTCCTGGGGGAAGGAAATTGCAAAATCTCCATTCCCACCGCACTCCTGGGGGAATTTTGGGTAGTTCGGAGAACAGGTAAACAGGGCCTCTGACTGGCCCTGCCCCCATGTATTCTCTGCCTCCCGAGCCCCAGCTGATTGGGATGATCGAATATAGCTTATCTATCTGGTACCCGCACTGCATATTGGACATAAATACAATTGAGAGAGTACAGAGATATTTTACAAGAAGAGTCCTCCACACCTCTGCTTGCAACAGAATACCTTATGCCACCAGGCTTGAAATTTTGGGCTGAGACAACTTAGAACTACGTCGACTTCAGTCTGACCTAAGCATAGTACATAAAATTATCCGCTACAATGTCCTACCTGTCAATGACTACTTCAGCTTCAACCACAACAATACACGAGCACACAATAGATACAAACTTAAGGTAAACCACTCCAAATTCAATTGCAGAAAATACGACTTCAGCAACAGAGTGGTCAATGCCTGGAATGCACTACCTGACTCTGTGGTTTCTTCCCCAAACCCCCAAAACTTTAACCTTAGACTGTCTACTGTAGACCTCACCCCATTCCTAAGAGGTCTTTAAGGGCCATGCTTAAGCACACCAGCATGCCTACCGTCCCTGTCCTAATTTTTCCTTTTATTCGTATCCATTTCATGTATTCATAATTATGTTTACACTTATATCTGTTATCAAATAAGTGATTGACAAAATACATAAATAAAAATAAAATAAAATGCAACTTGAAAGGCAAATAAGTCATTCCTTTCTTACTTTTTTTTCCATTGGCAATAAAATCATCCATTAATTTATAGAACATTCCCCACCAGTGGTTGGTCTCTTATTTTAGCTCCGCAGGGCAAAATGCATGCATGTTCTGAGTAGTATGACCACCAAATCAAATATTTACTCTCAGAAAGGACTTTTGCAGACTGTCAATCCCTTGAACAACTTGTTGACATAGAAAGAAAATCAAGGTGGGTTACTGCTTGTATTCTTTGCTAGGTATTCATGGCCAGCAATTTAGTATTACCAACTGAGTCCATCCACATTTAGCACTACATAGAAATGTCGGTAGCGATTAGCGGTGAAACAAATGAAGGCAATGCAGTATTACCTAGAAGGAATATAAATGTGCCTCATGAAGCCATAAGGGGTTCCACTTCAAAGTGAAATTCAAGATGATTCCACAGATGCGTGACTAGGGGCTTCTTATTGACAAGCTTTTGACTGACATTGCCATAACAGCCTATCTAGAGTTTGACAGAGCAGACCACAGTGCCTAGCTCTTGTCATGTGTGAATGAGTTAGGTTTGCTCACTGACATTCAAAAGTGGTTACTGCCATCATGCTGAACCTCCTTATGTTGCATCCATATCAGACAGAAAAGGAGACTTCAGACTCTATTTAAAGTAAAGGAAAAAATGAACAGCATTTACCAATAGCTGAAGTGTAGTCATTTTCTTTAAAGTATACCTGCACCTTGATCTTTGTTATAAGGACTCTTCATATTGAGAAAAACTCTGTTTATTCCAGATAGAAGGTTAGTATTTCTTTCATTACCACTTCTATCATTATCCAGGATCTGTACTGAGGAAGTTTTTTTTAAAAAAAAAAATCCTGGAAGAGCCCCTGACAACTACTTAATAAACACAATTATCAGTAGTCAAGTTTGACTAAAGGTCATCTTTATCCATGATATGGTGAGTAGGACAGACGTAGCATCTCTGATTGTCTTCAAATGAATGTCGTTGTTTTCTCTGCCACAGTTAGTAATAGTTTCAAGTATTTGTAGGCCTGAGGCAGGAATTCACTGTTTCTTTGGGAAATGCACTTAAAAATGAGCATGTCCAACCTTCACAGAGGTCAGCAACTGTAAATAAATAAAATGTGCAATGGGTTAGTATGGGCAAGAATACCGAATTGGAACTCTGGAGATTCCACAATTCTGGAAATACAAAACATGGTTTTGAGATCCTAAAGCAGTGGTCCCCAATTTTTTTCCATCATTATCAAAATTATTGATCAGAAAGTCCTTTTTTAACCCAGTGTTGGTAAAACAGTTTAAGATAATTTAAATGTCCCTAATTGAGTAATGGGTTCATGTTTTGTTATCCAAAATCCACTTTTATCCAATATTATCCACATACTGCCCGAAAGTATAATAAAGCTGGCAATCTGGCATTCCTGTTTTGGCATGTTTTTCTAATGGTAGAATATTACATTAGCCAGTTGGTAAAATTTCCTCACCACATTTAACTTGGTACATTTGGGTTCATGTACTTGAAATATTGGATATAGTGAATCATACAAATTCTGCTAAAAATGGCAGCGTTTTTCCTCTCACGGATTCCTACAGAAGAATACTCTCTGTGTGACATTGTTCTGTCATACTGTGAGCTTCCTTTACATAACAGCCTAAGAAATAAAATTGAGCAGGAAAACTTGAAAAGTAGTGATAATGTCACATCACATGTTAAATATCACTAAATGTTAAGGAGAAGAGAACAAAGAGAAATACAGTGCTGCTGTTTGCAGCTAAACTCCCTAGTCTGCTGTAATTTCTAGTTCTACACGGAGTCTGACACTTTAATCCAGTGAATTAATTAGTGATTTAACTTCTGAGGCTAAAGTGTGGGTTGGTATCTGGCAGAATTTCTGACCTTTGAAAGGATCCTTGAATGGAGGATTGAGGTTAGAGGAAGCACTTCAGAGCCCAATTCTTAGAATGACAAATGTCCAAACTACTTCTCATGTACCCCTTTGGAAGTGGAGGGAGCCAACTCCCTTGCGCTGTCTGAATTAGGCCCTATTAATTCTTAGATGAGTAACATGGTCATTATTTAGTAGATGCTCTTCTATATGATCTTCACCAGGTAGTGCTGCATTGTTTTGGTATCTTCAAGTTTGCTGAGAGATAATCTGTCACTCTCAAAATTACCCTTCACAGAATGTTAAAGGGACTTCTATCTCTGGCTCCTGCTAGCTAAATCTGAGTTCCTTTAAAAAAAAATCCCCAATTGTTCTTTTCCTCAAGGGTCCTTAATTGGAAAAAGATCTGGTGCCAACATCCATTTTAAGAAGTTTCAAAGCATCTAGCAACAGACTTTGAAGCTAAAATCCATGGCTTAAATTAGATTTCTATGAGGCGTTTTTTTAAAACCCTGATTAATAGTATGTCATAATTCTTTTTGCACATGTGAACTCTAGAACAACATAATAAGAACTAAGTAGTCTTTAAACCATGAAAACAATTTCAAAAAGGAATAAAACAGAATAAAATAATGATTTACTTACCGCTCTTAGCAAACCCATGATGTTCCAATAAGCTGCTTTTGGAGAAATGCACTTTCAGAGAGCTTATAAACTCCATGCAGTCATTGAAGTTATTTACCAAGTGACTAAAATCATGTAATTCATTATAGATGCATTTTCTCTGCTTCTCTAAAAACAATCGCTTGAAGTATATTATTTGGTGGCAATTAATCAATACCCAGCTTATTTAATTATCCTATTTCGTGATTTATCCTTAGTTCCTATATCATTCCAGTTTTATATGGCTTATAAAACAATGTATTATCTCAGAAAAATAATTAATCTGTCTCATGAAATGATCGCGTTTATTATGCAGCAACTATTTGATTAGTGATGCTACCACCAGTTGCACAATGGCAGGTGTTCTTTGTTTACTAAAATCTCACCCCAAAATGAAATGTGTATAAAAATCAAACTGCTTGATACTACTTTTGGAACAAACACAGCTACAAACTCAGTATATGGCCCACATTTTTTTCTGAGGGTACACCATCAAATTTCCTACAAATTGAAACAAATATACAAATCATCAAGATAGACAGCTTTTCCTGATAGGCACATTTTTTTAATGCATCGTTTCTAATATAATTCTTTTTTGTCGTCTACCCATCAGTACAAACCCCTTCAGAGTGCTGTTTTTGCGCCAAATTATAGCAGGATGAATACTACCAATGACTTCTGGGGTTTTTTTTCCACCCCTACTAACGATTCAGGCCTGCTAGTATCATTTATGAAACACTGCATTGACTGAACATACACTAGATGCCCTTCAAAGCTGTCATTCACAGATGGGTCAGAGAATTCAGATAGAAGATAACTCCATTATACAGAAGTCATCTATTTAATGCTTAGTTAAGGGGAGTACCTAAAACAGACACACAATGAATCAATGACATGATGAATGTTCACTACTAAGTGATCAGTCTTTTCCACACTTGTGTATGTCAGTGAGAAGCAGCAGTTCATGAAGCATGAGGAGAAGAAAATCTTGGGAAAAGAGACCACGGCAGACAAGAAAGGAATAAATGATGACTTGTTTAATGGGGAATAGAAGTCATTTAAGGAAAGGTGCTGATATATTCACTACTATACTGTTTTTATCAAGATCTTACTTGCAAAGACTATATCTTGATGTTTAGGTGGACGATCATATGTCTTTTGACTCTTTATTGGTGCTAAAAAAGGTTATAGAATAGAATAGAATAGAATAGAATAGAATAGAATAGAATAGAAT
>WNWU01000049.1:17111566-17134906 GCA_012654045.1 Ptyas mucosa | reverse complement strand
ATAGAATAGAATAGAATAGAATAGAATAGAATAGAATAGAATAGAATAGAATAGAATAGAATAGAATAGAATTCTTTATTGGCCAAGTGTAATTGAACACACAAGGAATTTTTCTTTGGTGTATATGCTTTCAGGGTACATAAGGAGAATAAAATACATTCATCAAGAATAAATAGTTACAACACTTAGTGATAGTCAAGGTTACTAATAAGGTATCAAATCGTACTAGGAAACAAATAAAAACGATGTAAATTGAAAGATATAAGCAGCATGGTTATAGTAATAAGTGGGAAGAGATAGATACTAGTAAGGAAGAGAAGAATAATAGTAATACAGTCTTAGTAAATTATTTGACAGGGTTGTGGGAATTAGTTGTTAAGCAGAGTAATGGCATTCGGGAAAAAACTGTCTTTGTGTCTAGTTGTTCTGGTGTGCAATGCCCTATAGCGTTGTTTTGAGTACAAGCAGTAGACGTATAACAGTTGAAGAGAGCACTACATTAGTAGGGCTAAAGTTAGAAAGGTGTTCAGAATAGTATTGAAAGACAGGCAACATCAAAATAATTATTTAGTTACTCATTACATTTTGTTACAAGTTACACTTTTTCCCACCAATATGATGAAAAGGCCTCAAAACATTAAAAACCCATGTGCCTTTCAGTAATAGCCTGCAGTTTTGTGTCTTTTCCTGTTTCCTCTGCTAAGGAAGATGATGATGATGAGAAAATCCCTACCTAAGAGTGGACCATACAGTATCTTGGACTTAAACAGACAGCTAAAGAAGCATAGAAAGCAGGAGATCCTGCACATCACAGACTACAATCATAGATTTAAATTAAATAGCGAAAATTATCAATGTTTTCAGTCCATTCATTCAAATGAAACTTGGATACATTTAGTATTGTGTTGCTTAGATGGATATCAACTTGTTTTCTTAATGGAAAGTATTTGCCATTTATGAATTACCATTCTAATTAAAGGCTGATGCATCCATTCATCCCAAAAATTATTGCATTGGTTCCAAAGACTTCAAATGTTTTATAAAATAGTGAGCCGGTTAACAAGTTTCTATAGTGCAATCATGCTTGAGGCAGGTGGACTTTTCAGAGGAAATGATACAGACAGTCTTAAAACTTTTCTTCCACATGTTTCCCCTAGAAACATAATGGAACTAGAATTTTATTATGTTAGATGCCATTCATCTATATCACATTATTAACTGTGAATGGAGAAAATTGCTACCATATAGGCAGTGTAATTTTTCTTGCTATGTTTTGCATTAATTTTCCTCTTGATTAAATTGTATGCAGGTGTTATACTGTGCTGGGCAATGAGAAGGTATCAGTTTTGTATAAGTAGTTCATGGAGATTTATAAAACAGAGCACCGAGATAATTAAATAAGTCTTAAGTGGATTAGCTGGTTAGATCCCAAATCCCCAATATGTTTTTTTTTAACAAGGACAGCATGCAAATTGACTTCAAAACCTGTAACACAATCATTGTAGTATTTTATTTTCTGTAGCAGATAGTAGGAGTCATTTGTAACTTTTTTGAAGGACTAGAATACAAAGTTCTAGAAAGGAGGCGATTTGGTAAGGAGGAGGTAATATAAAATTAGATATATTTTTGGCACATTTATAAAAGGCCTTGTATTATTTCCCCCCACCCAAAATGAGAACCTCAGAACTTTTCTCTCTATCGTCTACCGTCTATCAGTCTATCATCAATCTATCTATCACTGAATTCCCAAGAGCCCACTGGAGTTGGGAAAACCAACCAACCAACCAACCAAACAAACAAACAAATAAATAAATAAATAAATACTGTCTGTCTGTCTGTCTGTCTGCCTGCCTATCTGCCTGCCTGCCTGCCTGCCTGCCTGCCTGTCTGCCTGTCATTACTGACTATTCCCCTGAAATGCATATCATCATCATCATAGTTGGAAGGAACACTGGAAGTCTTCTAGCCCAACCCTCTGCTTGAGTGGGAGACTCTATATCATTTCAGACAAATGGATGTCCAATCTCTTCTTAAAAGCATCCAGTGATGGAGCACCCACAACTCCTGAAGGCAAGCCGTTCCACTGGTGAATTATCCTCACTTAGTTCTAGATTGGATCTCTTGCAGAACATGTTAACTGCAACTTCCTATTTATAATATTGTTAGAATATGTTTCTTCAGGAGAAGTTGAGTTAGGCCGTGTTTTAAAGAGCAGCAAATGATTTGTTCCAGAGGAGGAGGAGAAGGAAGAGAAGAAGGAAGAGGAGGAGGAGGAGGAGGAGGAGGAGGAGGAGGAGGAGGAGGAGGAAGCCACTCCTGAAAGGAAAGTCTGAAACCCTGGTAAGCCTGCTAAGATTATTTAAGCAAGAAGATAAATTAGTTCTGTAGCTGGCATGTTCAAATGATTTAGTTTCCATTCTGCCATATTATAATATGTCATCCTATACTACCTTCATATTTATATCCTTGCTGTTTCAAAGATCCCATAAAGTCCACTATGAATGATCTAATCAGCCAGAAACCAAACTAACATGATGTTTCAGAGGCACTGTAGCCTATACAGCTATAGGTATTTGCCCTCAGAAATGTGGATTATTAACTATTCTAATATCAGTTATGCAAGTATGATTTAGAAATAAATATTTGCAAACTGATTTCTCTTAAGCAGACATTAAACCCCTGCTTTATATAGAACAGTTCTCAACTTCAGCAACCTTAAGATGTATGAACTTCAACTCCCAGACATGCCAGCTTGGAATTCTGGGAGTTGAAATCCACACATTTTAAAACTGCTGATGTTGAGAAAGACCAATATTTTTGGAAAAAAAAACTAAGTATGGTAAATTTGCATCACACAGGCATGGGAGGGCTATGTCCACACAAAATTGTTCTAATGAACCAGGGACATCGGACATTACAAGGTCTAATATGCAATGTACATGGTTCATTACAGCAATTCTATGAAGCCTCCAAATGATGTAGTCATCCTATAGCCAAGAGCTCATAAAAAATCCATTTAGGCAAAAGAAGAAAAAGCCAAATCTCGAAAAATATAGTGCTGCTACATACTTTTTTTGTAGGTGGACTCCAGTATAACTCTAACCAGTATGCGATAGGATTGGAGAATGAAACCAGCAACAGTTTTATGCTTACATTACAATGGAACGGAACGGAACGGAACGGAACAGAACGGAACGGAACGGAACGGAACGGAACGGAACAGAACAGAACAGAACAGAACAGAACAGAACAGAACAGGATAAAATAAGAGTTGGAAGGGACCTTGGAGGTCTTCTACTCCAACTCCCTGCATTCTAGGTTCTTTCTCTCTTTGTTCAGTTTCCATCCATTGCTACTTGTCTTGCTTTCTGGTTCTTTGGAAAACAGGTTGACCCCCCCCCCCCTTCATTGTGGCAGCCCCTCAAATATTGGAACAGTGCTATCATGTTACCCCTAATTCTTCTTTTCGCTAGACTAGATCAACCCAATTCCTGCAGCAGTTCTGAACAGAATAGGCAGAATATAATAAATATACAACAATAAGATTCCCTGGATTTTATTGCCCAAACCACTTGTTTGCCTGAAGAGTAAGAAAAACAGATTGGTTATACATAAACCGTAAGTACATCTTGTGAAATAAGGTTTTGAACTAAGCAGGACCTGAGTGGTTCAGGCACAACCATAAAAGTTCATAAAAATAAGCCAGTCACGATCTCTTCTCCCAAACTATCTCATAGGGTTGCTCTAATGGGGAAAGGTAGAGGAGAAGATGCTATGATGGGTAGTTTAAACTGGGGATCTGGGATATATTCATCTGGCAATGAAACAACAAAACATTAGTTATATGGCTGCAGTCTTTATTCTCCCATTATGCACTTATCAATGGGGTAAACACACATTTAAACTGGTAGATACAGTGCAGAGAAAAGCTGAAGAAGTAGTAATATTAAAGCAAGAAACTGGATGAAAGCAGAAATTCTGAGTTTGCTTTCCATTCCATCTATGATATATAGTTAATATTTCTTTAAGCTAAGCTCAGCTATAATTTGCATAGTTCTGTGCTCATAATGCTAAGTTTTATGTTTTTTACAGCTCAGATTGCTTATTATAATCATAGCTTTCTTCTTTTCTTCAGTTATTTCATGCATTTATTCATGTTTACACCGTTTTATATTCTATTTTGAATCATCTTTCTTCCATATAGTTTTAGTATTAATATTTAGTAATTGCTGATATTAGCAATAGTAATGCTAATACTTTAGTTCTCTCTCTCTCTCTGTCTCTCTCTCTCTCTCTGTGTGTGTGTGTGTGTGTGTTTTCCTTTTGCTATATTTTACCATCTAGATCAGGGGTGTCAAACTCAAGGCCTGTGGCTCTCACCTGGCCCACGGCATGCTTAGATCTGGCCCGTGGGGTCTCTCTGAAAACAGCAAAGAACCACCCCGCAGTGCTTTTAACAGCTAAAATGGAGCTCAAGAAGGCCACGTGCAGTCCTCCAAGGCTCCTGCAGTCCTCTGCCATTGAAAAAAGAGTTTGCGGGGGACCACAGTTCCGCCAGTTTCATTTTCACTAGCACAGGACTGCAGAAGGCCATTGTGGCTGAAAATGGGGCCCACTGGCAGAAGGCTGACACAAGTGACATTGAGCTGACCATGCCTACCCTGGCCACACCCACATTTGGCCCCCTGAGGTCAAACACAACCCTGATGTGGCCTTCAATGAAATGGAGTGTGACACCCCTGATCTAGATTTTACAAATTACTGGTTGTGAATTTTACAGTTTTATGCTACCTGATGCTGGTCTATGATTGAAATAGTTTAGGGAGCTTGATTGAATTAGCTGCAACGATGAAATGTTGGGCACATTTCAAGGCATTTTATTTCATCTTATCAGAAAATGTGCAAAGATAAAAGACTGAACATTCAAACCTGTCATATTACCTGATTGCCCTGGAGTCTTGTGCTAACAGCAGTTGTAAACATAGATTTTAGAAGATGTTCCATATATAGTGTTATTGGAAAAGGAACGCAGAAAGTACTGGGAGAGAGGAAATACACATTGTTTTGAAAGTTGATACTTTCACTTGTTCGAATCAAATTATACAATCGTTTGGAGCCCTCATACTGTAAGTATCCAAGCAACACCTGGTTGCTTGGATACTTACAGTATGCTTTTAGTCTGCTGAGCCTGGTTTAGTTCAGCAGACTAAAAGCATAGGGATCAACACCAGCTGTCTGCAATTACTGTAAGTTCGAATCTCACCAGGCTCAAGGTTGACTCAGCCTTCCATCCTTTCTAAGGTAGGTTAAATGAGGACCCAGATTGTGGGGGCAATAAGCTGACTTTGTATAAATATACAAAAGTATGAAGGCTATTGCTTAACACATTGTAAGCTGCCCTGAGTCTCCGGAGAAGGGCAGCATATAAATCAAATTTAAAAAAACAAAACAAAACACAAAATGAATATTAAAAGGCACTGTTTTCTAGCACTGCAACATTATACCTTAAGAACTGTACTAAAGTAGGTTATTTTAGAAGGTGTTTGGATTGATAAAAATCACTCTGTCAAAAGTAGAAGCATTTCATTCTGATGACCCTCTGTTGTGACCCAGGCCGAAATAGTTAGTATTAAATGCAAAGAGTTAAAAAACAAACAGACTTTATTAGAACAGCTGCGAATTAACTCGTTCTCAGCATAGTCCAAACTAAATTAAAGCAAATTCTTCAAAACAACATTCCAAAGTTTATCACTGACCTTGGTATAATTAGGCAAACTGCCAAAGGCTTTTCTTGGCAAAAGTTCAGAAGCAGAAGACACAACAAGAACTAAATATAGCAAAACAAGAAGCAATTCTCTCAACGTTGTTTTCCAGCAAAGAGGCCAAGAGCCTTTGCTAGTCTTTTAAGCCTTATAGGAGGGGCCAATCATCTCTTGACCCTACTCCTGAGTCGTCCTTTGCTTTATCTGCTCCTGCCTTCTGGCAGCTCTTCTCATACGTGCACTAGAAACAGGCTCCTCCTGTTCCTCTACCTCTCTACTGTCAGCCTCTGGAGGCTCTGAAGTCCGCATATCACTCCCCGATGGCCCTGGCCCCATCTCTGCCTCCAACGCAGAGCCCTCATCCGGGCCTTCCCCAGCCTCCAGGACTGGCCCATGTTCTTCCTCAGCCTCATCGCTATCTGACTCTGCTGCCAGCTCCACAGGCTGCTGATGGACCCAACACCCTCAAGTATACATAATAGAGCAACTATGGTACTTTATTTTGTCTTTCCTTGCATTTGTGTTATCCTTAATTCATTGTTTTATGGGCTTTACTCTAGGTTTGGAAGTGGAAATTTCAGCTTTATTAACAAAATGCCCAGCCCAAGAATGTCAGAATATTCCTCCCTACTATGCAACCTCATATGAAAATGAATGTTCTTAAAACAAAATGCTTTTAAAATAAAGAGGTAGTATCACCCATTTCTACCATATATCTGTATTTGGCTCAGTATCAATTTATTTGGAAAAATGAATTTGCATATTGTGGTAAAACTGGTGTACAATTAAATTACATAATGCACCCTCTTGAGTGCATTAATCCTACAACCCATTTGACTAAATTTGGAAGCAGTGGATGTTCTGATTCTAAAATGTAATTTTCCTGACAATTTTGTCCAATCCAATGGAGAAGAAAAAGATAATGGATGAACCAAAGCTGAAATAAAATTAGTATTTTATTTAGTATTTATTTATTTATGTAATTAGTCTTTTATTTAAGGACTATTTCTGAAATGAGGTTTAAATTAGTCCCAGTTAAGACCAATCTGATCATTTCTAAGTTCTACTGACCTTTTTTCAACTCGCACTTCAAACTGAATTTTGTAGTTTCAATTGGCATGAGGAAGGGAGGGAAAAGAGGGAGATAACTTAAATGAAAATATATCACTTTGTTTATTATTGAAATGAACAAAGAATCTAATCATAATCATTTTTCTCCCAATCGCTTCAAAATTAAGGAAAATTTTCCAATGAATTTTCAATAAAAACGAGTCTAAAACACAAATTGGTGTGTTATATGACTTTTCAGGAAACAGCTTTTTGAGAATTATGTTACAATATACTTTGTTAATTTTTGAAAGAGAATTATACACACACACACATACCAATGAAGAAGCACAATACCCATGAAGAAGAAAAATAACAGCTCTCAAAAGAAACCAGCATGGCTGCACAAAGAACTATCTGACAGATTGAAAGACAAAAAGGACAAGTCTAAAAAGTGGAAAGAGAGGCAAATAATTAAGGCAGAATATCAGCAAATAGCCTGAGTCTGTAAAGATGAAGTGAGGAAAGCTGAGACTCACAATGAACAAAGGCTTGCGGCAAAAGTAAAAAAAACAAAAAAAGCCTCTTCCAACATGTTAAAAACAAGAAAAAAGTCAAGGAAACAATTGGCCCATTGCTGGGAGAAAGTGGCAAGAAGGTGACAAGCAACAGGGAGAAAGCAGGACTACTTAACTCGTTTTTTGCATCTGCCTTTACACAAAGGAAAAAAAAAACAATGCAACCTATCAAAAACAGCACCACAAAAACAGATTAGGAACACAAGTTAAAATGGGGAAGAAAGTGGTAAGTGAACACCTGTCTACCCTAGATGAGTTCAAATCATCAGGACTGGATGGATTACAATCCAAGGTTCTGAAAGAACTGGCAGACGAGATCTCAGAACCACTGAACTATATCTTTCAAAGATCCTGGAGCACTGGGGAACTGCCAGAGGACTGGAAAACAGCTGATGTAGTTCCCATGTTCAAAAAAGTAAAAAAAAAAATAGATCCAGGAAACTACAAACCTATCAGCCTGACCTCAATAGCAGAGAAGATTCTGGAAAAGATAATCAAGCAACGAATCAGTGAATACCTAGAAGCAAACAAAATAACCAAAAGCCAAAATGGGTTACTCAAAAACAGATCATGCCAGACAATCTTATTGCATTATTTGACAAAGTGATAAAATTAGTGGACCAGAGGAATACTGTCGATATAATTTACTTGGACTTCAGTAAGGCATTTGATAAAGTAGATCATAACCTACTACTAGATAAAGTAGAAAAATGTGGGTTAGACAGCATCACCACCGGATGGATTTGTAACTGGCTGACCAACCACAGTCAACATGTAGTCCTCAATGGAACTGCATCTACATGGAGGGAACTATGCAATGGAGTATCCCAAGGCTCTGTTTTAGGCCCAGTACTCTTCAACATTTTCATCAATGACTTGGACAAAGGGATAGATGGGGAACTCATCAAAATTGCAGATGACACCAAGCTGGCAGGAATAGCTAACACTCCAGAAGATAGCATAAAAGATACAGGAGGATCTTGACAGACTTGAACAATGGGCGCTATTTAACAAAATGAAATTCAATGGTGAAAAAAGTAAGGTTCTACATTTAGGCAAGAAAAACAAAATGCACAGGTACAGTGGTACTTTGCTGAATAGTAGTAACTGTGAGAGGGATCTTGGAGTCCTAGTGGACAATCATTTAAATATGAGCCAGCAGTGCAGTGGTGGACTTCAAATTTTTTTACTACCGGTTCTGTGGGTGTGGCTTGGTGGGTGTGGTATGGCTTGGTGGGCGTAGCAGGGGAAGGATACTGTAAATTCTCCATTCCCACCCCACTTCAGGGGAAAGATACTGCAAAATCTCGATTTCAGTTTGTTTGTTTGTTTGTTTGTTTGTTTGTCAAGCATATATAAGATAACCAGTAAAAGTATAAACGTAATTTGAATACATGAAAAGAGTAAGTAAAAAGAAATATTAGGACAGGTACAGTAGACACGCTGATGCACTTATGCACGCCCCTTACAGACCTCTTAGGAATGAGGTGAGGTCAACAGTAGACAGTTTAAGGTTAAAGTTTTGGGGATTTGGGGAAGAAACCGCAGAGTCAGGTAGTGCATTCCAGGCATTGACCACTCTGTTGCTGAAGTCGTATTTTCTGCAATTGAGTTTGGAGCAGTTTACCTTGAGTTTGTATCTATTGTTTGCTCGTATATTGTTGTGATTGAAGCTGAAGTAGTCATTGACAGGTAGGACATTGTGGCAGATAATTTTATGTACTATGCTTAGGTCAGACTGAAGTCGGTGTAGTTCTAAATTGTCTAAGCCCAAAATTTGAAGTCTGGTGGCATAAGGTATTTTATTGCAGGTAGAGGAATGGAGGACTCTTCTTGTAAAATATCTCTGGACTCTCTCAATTGTATTTATGTTTGATATGCAGTGCAGGTTCCAGACAGATAAGCTGTATTCGATCACCCCGATCAGCTGGGACTCGGGAGGCAGAGAATAAATGGGGGCAGGGCCAGTCAGAGGTGGTATTTACCGGTTCTCCGAACTACTCAAAATTTCCACTATCGGTTCTCCAGAACTGGTCAGACCCTGCTGAAACCCACCTCTGCAGCAGTGTGCAGCAGCTGCCAAAAAAGCGAACACAGTTCTAGGCTGCATAAACAGAGGGATAGAATGAAGATCACATGAAGTGTTAATATCTCTTTATAATGCCTTGGTAAGGCCACACTTGGACTACTGCATTCAGTTTTTGTCACCACGATGTAAAAAAGATGTGGAGACTCTAGAAAGGGTGCCAAGAAGAACAACAAAGATGATTAGGGGATTGGAGGCTAAAACATATGAAGAACGGTTGCAGAAACTGGGTATGTCTAGTTTAATGAAAAGAAGGACTAGGGGAGACATGATAGCAGGGTTCCAATATCTCAGGGGCTGCCACAAAAAAGAGGGAGTCAAGCTATTCTCCAAAGCACCTGAGTGTATGACAAGAAGCAATGGCTGGAAACTAATCAAGGAGAGAAGCAACTTAGAACTAAGGAGAAATTTCCTGACAGTTAGAACAATTAATCAGTGGAACAACTTGCCTCCAGAAGTTGTGAATGCTCCAACACTGGAAATTTTTAAGATGTTGGATAACCATTTGTCTGAAGTGGTGTAGGGTTTCCTGCCTAACCAGGGGGTTGGACTAGAAGACCTCCAAGGTCCCTTCCAACTCCGCTATTCTGTTCTATTCTAATATAACATATATAATAAAAACCGTATGAACTCCTATTTTGCTGAGAAAAACAATTAATGTCCCATTTTGCTTCCATTTAATGATCATCCAGATTTTGCCAGTCTTGATTTGGAAGTTCTAATGACAAAACATTGTATTTCTATTTGCTGAAAATGCACAAGTAATTTTGTGGAAGTATGCAAATAAAATTCTGGGATCATCACAATTATAGAAACAGCAAAATGCTTTTAATTAAGTGGGGAGAAGGTTGTCTCTAAAAACGTAATGTTATAATGGGGCATATAATTTCTCATCCATCCGTTGGTGATTGATACAGGTGATCCTGTACAGGTGTACAGGTGATCCTTAATTCCAGGTGATCCTGGAATTATGACCACAACTGATCCAAAATTTAAGTGAGTTTTTCCCCATTTTATGACCTTTCTTGCCACCGTTGTTAAATGAATCACTGCAGTTGTTAAGTTAGTAACACCGTTGTTAAATGAATCTGATTTCCCCATACAGTTCACTTGAATGGGAGACCTGATCTTCTCCTAAAGATATACGATATGAAGCTTTTCAAACAAACAAAAAAGTGTTTGTTGTTTTGGGCTTTAAAGATTCTTACAAAACATTATTTGGGTTTACTAAGACCTTACTTTTAAAAAAAAGAGAGCGAGAGAATAGGTTTATCACCATTCCGGGTTCTCAATGAGACCATGGACTTAATTTTCCTGACTGTTTAAAACTTCAGTTCAGTTATACTCAAAGTTTTGATGGACAGAAGGTCCCCTAGATGGATACAATAAAGTATTTTCTACAAAAGACAGACTTATATTGCACCTTTACTTATATTTGGAAATCAGATAACCAAACAAATACAGATTTAAAAAAATAAAGAAATAAAGAAAAGAGCACAGTTATTTTTATCAAAACGAGTGAAGGAATAATATTCAAAGTGTATTTATTTCTTTATCCAATTTGTACAAGGGCCCATGTCAAACAAGTGACATTGGGTGGCAAACAACCATACAATCAATTATACAATTAAAAAGAGAATATGAAAAGAGAAATAAATACATAAACATACATACAGATGACAATGGAAGACAACCAAACAATGAAACCATTAAAACCAGAATATTAAAAGAAAAATAAATACATATAGATCTACACACAGGTATATAAACATAAACATACATTAGGTCTATGGGATATTTATGTCTCCAGATATATACTACCCATTTAAAGAAACATGAGATAAGGAAGATAAAAATTCAATCAAAAGGGCTACCTTCAGACTTTCAACGTTCTGTTAATGTAGCCTTACATTACTCCTGCTATACATGACCTTTCTCTGTGTTTTGTCAGAATAGAATAGAATAGAATAGAATAGAGTAGAGTAGAGTAGAGTAGAGTAGAGTAGAGTAGAGTAGAATAGAATAGAATAGAATAGAATAGAATAGAATAGAATAGAATAGAATAGAATAGAATAGAATAGAATAGAATAGAACAGAATTCTTCATTAGCTAAGTGTGATTGGACACACAAAGAATTTGTCTTCGGTGCATAAGTTCTCAGTTTACATAAAAGCTATAAGTGATAAATCATCATCATAGACATCATAAAAATGCATTTATCATCAATCATAAGATACAACACTTAGTGATAGTCGTAGGATACTAAATAAGCAATCAACATAAATCATACTCGGAAATTAAATAAACCAATATAATTTGGAAAGATACAAGTAACAAAGTTATAGTCCTAAGTAGAAAAGGAGATAGGTAATAGGAAAGATGAGAAGAATAATAGTAATACAGCCTTAATGAATAGTTTGAGGGTGTTGTGGGAATTAGCACCTAACCCCCAGAAGAATGAAATATTTTGGGAAATATTAAAAAGACAGAATATTATATTTCCCTAAATCAGAAATGGAGAAACATGTTTATTAGAGGCCAGAAGCAGCCCCCACAAGTCTTTCTTAATAGCCCACAGCAGATGCCAGTACTTAACAGCTTATTGAAAGAAGATCCCAACTATTTAGATGCCCCTATTCATAAGCAAAGCAAATACTGCAGGCATAAATCAATTTGAGACAGGATATTTCAAAACTGCTTGTAGAAAAGTTTGACAGCTAACAAAGGCAGAGTGATAGTATTAGAAGCAGCTCCTCACCCAAGATCCAACACAGGACAAAAGTCATTAGGCACAATAGGAATTGCCCAACACTCTTTCAGAAGACAAGCCTCTTCATTGTGCCATCTCAAAGCAGTCCAAACGTCACCTGGGAGCTCAGATAAAGAATAAGCCAGAGGTTGACCAGATTAGCTCAGACAAGCATCTAGGATTTGCATTTCCTCTTTTGCCTATAGAACCAGCTATGACCCCTACATAACCCCTATATGACCCCATAGGAATCTGACAACAACCAATAGAAAATTGAAGGACATGTTCTTACACAGGAGCAGGAAGCTCAAATACAAATCCCAAAGAAGATATAAAACCCCACCTACTCTCAACTCCATTTTGTCAGCTTCCTAGAATCACATGTGGTTCTGCTTTATCAATAAACCATCTTTCCAATCATGTTTCCAGTGTCTTTCTCCTAGCTTAGAACTGAACCAGATGGATATTTATTCCAACAAGTTGTTTAGCAGAGTGATGGCATGTGGGGGTTGGGGTGGGGTGGGAAATGTCCTTGTGTCTAGTTTCTCTGGTGTGCAATGCCCTATAACATCGTTTTGAGAGTAGAAGTTGAAGGAATTTATGCCCACAATGTGAGGGGTCTGTAGATATTTTCACAGTCTTCCTTCTGACTCGTGCAGTATACAGGTGCTCAATGGAAGGTAGATTGATAGCAATTGTTTTTTCTCACTTCTAATTTTCCGTTGAAGTCTGTGTCTATCTTGTTTGGTTTACAGAGTCAAACCAGACATTTATAGAGGTGCAGATGACAGATTCAATACTTCCTCTGTAGAACTGGATCAGCAGCTCCTTGGGCAGTCTAAGCTTTCTTGGCGCAGAAAGAACATTCTTTGTTGTGCTTTTTTGATGACCTTTTTTATGTTAGGTGTCCATTTTAAATCTTGAAATATGATAGAACCTAGAAACTTGAAGGTCTCTACTATCTTGTCTAGTATTGTAAGAGGTTGTAGTATAGGAGGGTTAATAATAAACTTAAAGTATTCTTTAGGTTTATTATCATCTTATTCTTTGGGGGGATAGATATACCATAAAAAGCTTTTAAAACAAACAAATAAACAAATGTTTGTTCCTTTAGGGCTTTATAAATTTTTATAAAACATTCCTTAGGGTTATTAAGACCTTACTAAAAAAAAAGTAACATTTTTTTTACTTTTTACCAAGTAAAATCCATGGGCTTATTTTTCCTGACTGTTGAAAAGTTCAGTTCAGTTATACTCAAAGTTTTGATGGATGCAATAAAGAATTTTCCACAAAAAACAGACTTATATTGTACCTTTATTTATATTTGGAAATGAGATAACCAAACAAATACAGATTTAAAAAAATAATGAAATTTTAAAAAACAGCAAGGAAAACAAGTGAAGAAAAATATTCAAAGTATACTTATTTATTTATACAATTTGTAGAGGGGCCCATGTCAAAAAAGGGACAATGGGTAGCAAACAACCATAAAATGAATTATACAATTAACAACAGAATAAGACAACCAAAATAAATACATAAACATATACATATAGGTACATAAACATAAACATACATTTTGTCTATGGGACATTTATATGCCACCCACTTAAGGAAACATAAGATAAAGAAGATAGAAATTCAGTCAAAAGGGCTACCTTCAGACTCTCAAGGTTCTGTTAATGTAGCCTTAAAATAAGGTAGAAATTAGCACTTTTAGTCACGTTTCCTGTCTGTTTACCTGGGAGGCTTCACACACACACACACACACACACACACACACACACACACACACACACAGTTCCAACAACCTGTAGACATTGTGTCAGTCCTCCAAGGAAAACGAGACAGGAAATATGACTAAATGTGCTAATTCAACCTTATTGTAAGGCTACATTAACGGAATCTTAAAAGTCTTTGACTAAACTTCTGTCTTCTTTGCCTTGTGTTTGCCTTCAAGGGTGGCATATAGCTGGAGACATATAAGTGTCCCATAGATATAAGAAAAAAACACTGTCATTAAAAACTCAAGTCCATCCATCTGTGTTTTGTTGTTCTTCTATCCTGCGGAGATGTTGATCCAGCTGGGTGATGGTCCAAGCAAGCAGGTCAGTTACAGGAACCGCGTGGAATTCTGTCAGAATCTGTCAGAGTCAGAAAGTAGAATCAACCATAGGCTTGAGAGAAAAAAAACCCTCATTTGCAGAAACTGAACCATCTCTTAGTCCAACCCTGCATACTACCAACCTGCTGCAGCATATTAAAAATGATGATGGTCGGCGTCTGATCCACAACATATTCAGCCCCAGTGCCATCTTCTAAACCCCAAGGGAAACTTCAGCAGTAGGGGGTTCTGGTCTTCCAGTGATCTAAAAACACAGATACTAACAGTTGTTATACAGTCAGAAGTTTTAACAGATCAAATTCAACTATTATACATAATTTATACAATTTATAAAAGGAAGAACCAAAGGGCCATTTCCTGAGATGGTAGCTTTTCTTCATAGGTGGATCAACGGTGAAGGGTGGAGGTCACAACTCCTCTATTTCTAGGTCTCCTGCATGGAAATAAAAGGTGAGGAAAATGGAAAGAAAGAGATATTGAAATTTGATCTGTTTGCTACCCAGCTGGAAAACACATACGGGTTTTCGATCTATGAGAGTTGTCCTCAATTTATGACAACAAGGGAGCTCAAACTCTGCATGATCAGTCATTACAGTTTTAAATCAAGTCGGCACATGACCGAATTCTATTTTACAACCGTTTTTACAACAGTTGTTAAGTGAATCACATGGTCGTAAATCCAAAAGCAGACTATCCAGTGGCTGGTTCCCCCCCCCCTTTTTTTTTTTTGGCCTTAAAACAATGAAAATATCGGACAGGTCATAAGTAACCCTCCCCCCTCCTCTTAGTGTTCTCTATAAAGTTACCTTCATTGATGTTTTTGTAGGTGGTTCCAGCCTGCCAGATTTCCCTGGGAACATCAGGGAAAGCCTGCTGGACTTCATCGAGCTGTAAGGAAAAGAAATGCCTCACCATGTTGCCAAGGTTCTTGGAGAGTAATTCTCCTTCCCTTGGCCCATCACTCACATATTACTAGCAAGATATCCTTCCCAGAATTTCCTCAGGTGGAATGAGAGGAAAAAGACCCCCCTGCACTCTCTTTGGCACCAAGAGGGAGGTTATTTGAGGGTGGGGTCCCAAGAGCTGCGGGGGACTCAAAGGCTACAATTAATGTTAATTTAGTTTTGCTACGTACATCTATCCTGGGATGATGGTTTCCACAGGAGAGGAGCTGGTTTATCGCCGGCAAAAACAGTTTCCCACGTTGGTCCAAGTTCTGTGGAATTTACAAAGAAAAGATATGTTTTCTCATTTCTGAGAATCTCACTGGCAAAACACACTTGTAAAATTTATGATAGTGTTCCTTCGAGCTCTCATGGGACTTCTGGATCCTTACCTTCAGAATGAAAACAAACTGTTCTGTCGTGGGAGACTGTCTGAGTAGGTTCCTCATTGTTAGGCCAAAGGTGTCCTCCAACAACTTCTTCTCCACCTGAAAGGAAACATAAGAGATGGTGCTCTTTCTTTTGGAGAACATTTTCCTAGCCATGCAACACTAGAAAGGAAATCCCAGAAATGTTGGTTAAAGTGGTACCTCAGAAAGATCTTCATCCTCTGTATCCAGGGTAGCCGTCCAATAAAAACTGGAAATGTCCATCAGCATGGATTCTATTGGTTCATCCATTTCTGGTGTGATCTTGCTGTGGAATTAAAAGAAGGAAGAGACATTAGTGCCCATATTAATGAATAGAATAGGATAAACTGGCTCAACTGAATGTTCTTCCCCTTCTTAATGACTGAATACCCCAAAATACCTCACCCACTATAAAAGAAACAAAAGACTGACCTGAGATCATACATTTCCAGCAATGCAGCTAATCCTGTTACAAAGCTGTGTTCCTGCAACAGAGCCTGCCAGGAAACAAAAGAGGAGAGAATCAGAAAAGTCAAGCTCAACCAAGTTGCTCCAGAACATCTTCTTTGTCCCAGCCTGTTTTAACCTGCTATGGTGTTGCAACAGCTCGCCTCTCAGTCCAAAGTAAAATTGTTAAGGGTCCTTTTGGGCTTTTGATAAAGTGTCTGAGAATTCCCAGTAGTTTTCCTCCTCTCCCTTTCCCCCTCATATCTCCCCATCATCTTTAACTCACCCCCTCCCCATCACATTTTTATTTCCAGGCACTGGGACCCTCATTTGCACACTTTTCTTAAGGTGAAACAGTGCAGTGATCATACTGAGGACCTGGATTAGACGATGCTCCTGTGCAACTGAAAACAGTTTGGCTGTCAGTCAGGGCAACTGACTCTCCCAGAATCCCCAGTGTGCTTCCTTTTACAAGGAAAGCTTGAACCCTTCTGAGACTTTGTCCATCCTAAGGAATCTTTTGCCCCACACTGACATTGGGCAAAAAAGGCTGGGATTGAAACCTGGAGGCAAAGCCCAGCGAAAGAAACCTCTACTTCCAAGAGGTACCTGCTGTGTCTCTCTCCTCCTCTCAGAGACCACTTGGCGCAAATATTGGCTGATCTCCTGGTCTCTTCTTATGCAGGCCAGCTCTGATTGTGCTGCTTGGAAAAGGTCCTTCCTCTCGAAGAGGACTTTCTCTTTCCCTCGGCTGTCCTTTGGAGGGAAATCTGGGAAAGGAGACACAGAGGGTGGAATCAGAGCAAAGTTTTAGATCTCCTCCAGATGAAGGAAAGACACAAAAATCAGCCCTTTGCAGCATCCTTCCCTCGGAGACCCAATTCAAAGGCTTTTGTGGTTGCTGGCTATGTCTATTTTAGGGAAAAGACCTATTGCATTCTCTATATCCTCCCTCCCCAGTTCCCAGTATATAGATAGGCTCCACTGAGCAAATGTGAAGTTTCCCAGAAGAGTCTCATGGAAGCATAACAACTTGTGGAAAGCTAATGTGGATTCAGAAGCTTCATGAGGAGGGGTGCCTAGAGGGTCAGGAGCAATTTGGTTCTGCCCAGCCCCTAAGTGCAACCTAGAATATAGGAAGAGGCAGAATTGGCTCCTCCAGATGCCTACAGAGAGGAGTCCACTCCTAAAGGAGCTCCTTCCCTTTCCCTCTCCGTCCCCTTCAACCCAAAGTGTGTAATCACCGTGCTGCTCCACTTTATGGAGCTCAATTTCGATGACGATTTTTTTCTTTCTTGGGCCAGAAAGATTTGTTGCGTCTTCCAAGGTGGAGGTTGAAGGACTTTCTGGCCTGGCATTCCTTCTCATTCTCCCCCAGCAGCATTGGAAGATTTCTCTGCAACATTTTCTAAATCTCCGGAACCTAAGAAAAGGAACGGAAGGGAGTAAAACCCCTTTTCAGACTCCACCTGCTCTACCTGCTCTGTGTCTGGGACAGAGGGAGCATCTGGGCTCCTTGTTGTAAATCTCTGTGAAGGAGCCCCTTCCCTTCCCTCCCTCCCTCCCTCCCTCTCTCTCTCTCTCTCTCTGTATCAACTCTGCTGGGTCTAGAGTCAGCTCCCTCTGTTCTTTCTGCTTAGGTGCAGATACCTTTTTCTGCATGCCAAACTATTCTTAGATGATGTTGAGTTTAAGGACACAGAAAGAGAGCAGAGAAATTCTCTCCTGAGGTTTTTAACCTCAGACATAATTTCTCATGCAGCAATTCAGGCCATTAAAAAAATATATTTATAGAAAAGATTCTACCCAAAGAAAATATTGCCCACCTTAATGATGCTGGGCCCCAAATCACATGACTCTCTTTTAGACTAGTTCCAATATTGAGGGATCCGGCTCTTAAGAAAACCAAAGGAGCAGATTTTTCCTTTTTATCCAACAGGCCGATAGACTGCCCCTTAGTATGGAAGTTCTATTAAACCACCCACTTGAGCAAGACTCATTGTGATAGCTCTCTGTCAGTATTTTTTGTCCTTTGGTGCACATCACAGCTCCGCCTTCTCAGTTCTTTCTGTTTGCATGAAGAGACCCTCATTTTTCTTCTGCAGAACAAAGTTCAAGTCCAAGAGAGGGAGAGAAAGAAAATATCCGTCCCCTACCAAATACCTCACATTTCCGGTGTTGGGTGGATCGGTTGTTACAGTATGTGATGCCCACCTCTGACCAATTACAACCAGTAAGTAGCTATATTTGCTCAAATATAAGTGAATGTATAGAAATTTAGCCATTTGATTAAAAGATATTTTACATTTAACTGATTGTTAAATAAGATAATGTTGCTTGGCTCTAAATATACATTTTCTCTTGTATAAATTTTATTAAAGGGTTTAAAGAGAATATTAAAAACTAACACGAACTAATACAAAATAAAGAGAACAAAGAAAGAAAAAAGTACAGAAAAGGGATTGCCAGAAATAGAAAGATGCTTCCAATTTGCTTTGCAGCAATTATATGCATGCTTACAAAATTATCGCTTACATGATGATTACAAAAAAAAACAACCCTTCACTTTTTTTATTCTTTTTTTCCTAGTCATTAAAACCACAAGTCATAAGTGCATTTTTCCCCCATTTCATGCAAAACCTCTATTGGGGCTACCAATAAGCCAGTGGTGAAATCCAATTTTTTTTACTACCGATTCTGTGGGCGTGGCTTGGTGGGCATGACAGGGGAAGGATACTGCAAAATCTCCATTCCCTCCCCACTCCTGGGGGAAGGATGTTGCAAAAACTCCATTCCCACCCCACTCTGGGGTCAGCCAGAGGTGGCATTTGCCAGTTCTCCGAACGGCTCAAAATTTCCGCTACCGGTTCTCCAGAACCTGTCAGAACCTGTTGGATTTCATCCCTGCAATAAGCCATAAATGTAAATACTGACTTTTCACTAATCAAAAAAATTAATTTAGCCTCTGCAAATTCCATAATCTTCACCAGCCATTCCTCCATTGTGGATACGATACGATACAATACGATACGATACGATACGATACAATACAATACAATACAATACAATACAATACAATACAATACAATACAATACAATACAGAGTTGGACCCTGCTTAGGCAGGAAACCCTACACCACTTCAGACAAATGGTTATCCAACATCTTCTTAAAAACTTCCAATGTTGAAGCATTCACAACTTCTGGAGACAAGTTGTTCCACTGATTAATTGTTCTAACTGTCAGGAAATTTCTCCTTAGTTCTAAGTTGCTTCTCTCCTTGATTAGTTTCCACCCATTGCTTCTTGTCCTACCCTCAGGTGCTTTGGAGAATAGCTTCGCTCCCTCTTCTTTGTGGCAGCCCCTGAGATATTGGAACACTGCTATCACGTCTCCCCTAGTCCTTCTTTTCATTAAACTAGACATACCCAGTTCCAGCAACCATTTTTCATATGTTTTAGCCTCCAGTCCCCTAATCTGTTACTGTTGAACCTTTCCACTTTTGAGTGTATAATAATCTTGCTGCAGTGCTCTAAATATAAAATTTTAAGCACTTGCATTTTTAAGAGGTTGGAAAAGTCATCACTTTCAGGGCTATTATAGTTTTGAAAGTCAGATGTCTTAGAAACTTCTTTTCTCTGCTGTGTCTCAAATGTGGTTGTCCACCACCAAGTTAGTTTAGCAGGATTGAGACCACCTCCTGGTTAAATATTTTCACATATTGGGACAATGTTGTGACTTCCTGGTCGAAGGCAATAGCAAAGACAAAAACAGGTGTTCCTTGCATTTTGAATAAACCAACATTATACATTCATGTACAAGCAAGCAATAGTATAGCTGAAGGAGCAGGTTAAAGATCTGATATTTATTTAGATCTGGAATGTTATCCCAGGTATATACAGTACATCTAAGTAGCTCATTCACCTTCTTTAGACCTACCAGATAACGAAGTCAAATTACAGTGCCTAAATTTAGGCAGATTTTCTCTTTGGCCTCATTTGATACCTTTTCTTATTACAATTTTAGATGGGAGAAAGACAGGTATTCATTTGGGCTAAGATTTTCCCCATGCAAGAAAAGGACTATAGAAACTATTAAGCACTTTTCATTCTATTTCATTCCCAGTTTATGCTGGCACAAAGTCATTGTTGATAACCTCACATTCAATTAAGTTCCTCAGTCATTCTGATCAATTTGGCTTACACATTTTAACTGTCAGATATTCACAACTCCCATTTATTCTAAGTGGAGCTAAATCCCACTACATCATATGCAAAATCTGCAGCCGATTGACTGACATGCTCAGCTAATTTTACAACTTGTTCATATCCTTATTTATATTATTGGGTTCTTCTATGTACTGTTCTTCATTTCTGCTTGTAAGTGAATTTAACAAATTATGCCTTTAAAGATAATCATTCTAACTTTTGGAATGCTAATAACAGTGTTGATCTTATAACCACAACTTAAATGTATAATAGCAGTTTTTTCCAAGGTGCTTATCTAATTAGGAGCCCTAGATGAAGCTAAATAAATTTGTGTTGTGCTTTCTCAGTACATTAAAAATGTCCCTGTTTTGTTGTAGGTTGTTAAGTGCTATGCATGGTTAGAGGTATATTTATATGCTGTGTACAGTTCAGGTATATATTTTGGCATGTAACCTTATAATGGTTTACTCTGTTTAACAGAGGGCTCTTTGGAAACAAGGAGAAAAAGGAAGGTATAAGAGGCAGTGGCTCAGTGGCTAAGCCGCTGAGCTTGTCGATCGAAAGGTCAGTAGTTCAGCAGTTCGAATCCCTTGTGCCGCGTAACGGGGTGAGCTCCTGTTACTTGTCCCAGCTTCTGCCAACCTAGCAGTTCGAAAGCACGTAAAAAATGGAAGTAGAAAAATAGGGACCACCTTTGGTGGGAAGGTAACAGTGTTCCGTGCGCCTTTGGCATTTAGTCATGCCGGCCACATGACCACAGAGACGTCTTTGGACAGTGCTGGCTCTTCCGCTTTGAAATGGAGATGAGCATTGTCTCCTAGAGTCAGGAACGACTAGCACATATGTGTGAGGGGAACTTTTACCTTTACCTTTTTAGGTGCTTATAAAGTCAGTTTTTTAAAAATTAAAAATGTGCGGCCCCATTGCAAACCGGTAGTAAAGGCAAGTAGAACCCACCCCTGTTTGACACCCCTGTTCTAGCGCAATGCCTCAACCACTACTCTCTCTTTACATTTATTGTAACATCTAATATTTCACAACATGCCTTCCAGTGGCTATAGAAGGGTGTAAAACAATAGCAGTCTCAACCACACACTTTCAGCCCTACTCATTTTTAACATTAAAAAAATGGAACATAGCCTTGATCCATCTTGACGTGATCCATCTTGATAACTACCATACTTGACTTTTTTTAAATACCTGCTGCCACATAAGGTGCCCTGAAAATAATATGCAATAGGTATTTTGATATCTCTAGTTAGTTCATGAGAAACTTACATATGTGTTTTCATCAGGCAGGATCTAGGAAAGTATTTCAAAATGTGGTTCCAGAAAAAGATATTATAGTTGGATCCAGGGGTGAAATCCAGCAGGTTCTGGAGAACCAGTAGTGGAGATTTTGAGTAGTTCAGAGAACTGGCAAATGCCTCCTCTGGCTGGCCCCAGAGTGGGGTGGGAATGGAGATTTTGCAGTATCCTTCCCCCAGGAGTGGGGAGGGAATTGAGATTTTGCAGTATCCTTCCCCTGCCACGCCCATCAAGCCACACCCACAGAACCAGTAGTAAAAAAAATGGATTGCACCACTGGTTGGAATCCTTCACTGACTGTAGCGTCTTCAATATTACCTGGAAAGTACGTTTAATTGACACACAACTAGAGATGGACAGATATACTTTCTTGATATAATTTTACTTCTGTAAAGTTATGTTGGTTGTTTTTATGTTTATTTGGATGTTTTTCAGCAACATGACAAAAACCGTAGGCGGTATGCAAGAGAAGGCTCAAAATTAAGGTAAATTCTGTGCTATAATTTTCCAGAGGAAAAAGATAAATTTTCCAGATGGAGAAAGATAACTTCCCATTCAAAAGAGCAACAAAATCATCCTGGTGCGCAACTAAAACAACACACTCATGTATCTTTTTCTCAGAGATTTGCACTGTGATCTCACAGATTCAAGGAATAAGAACTGTAAACTGTTAAATACAGATTAGCTCCTTGAGATGCTAATAAACACCGGGATACAATTAGTGCTGACAAGCACACCAGCTCACAAGGCATCTACATTTATTTTAACCCATACAAAAGTAGAACTATGCCTTAATACATGAACTTAATACTTGAATTGCCTTTGAAAAATAAAAAGTGAAAGTATGGGATGAGGCCAAATGGATCAATTTGGTAAGGAACAGAGTGAAAAGAAGACATGTTTTACATTTTATAATAACCTGTTCCAGAGAAAGAGGAAGAGAGAAATGCTTTCCATCCAAAAAAAATAAAATAGAACCCCGCTCTCAGAATTAAAAGATATACTAAACATAGACTGCCCTGAAAGTGTCATATATTAAAAATACATTTTAAAAAAGATTTAAGAAGTAGCTCAAGCTTCGTTTAGGACAATCAAGTACAGAAAGGGTCAAGAGCCCTTCTAGTCTGAAAGCAGTATTGGGGAGACTGAACAATTAGGTTTAAATATAGAATTAAAAAGGACTCAATGTTACATGGGACTGAGATCTTAAAGAACTATTGCCAATGAGTTCAATATTCTCTGGCTATCACAGTGATTGTTCTCAAAGATCGCACCAAAGGCATAGCTCCTCTATTACCAGCTCGTGTCTAACATCATACCATATGCAGGCCCATGTTCTAGTCTTAGTCATGTTTTATCTGGGAATGCTTTCTAAGTGCCCAAGGGAAAGGGATGAAAAAGTCTTTTTAGATAAATGAACCACCACGATGAGCTGAGAAAGGGGAGGCCTTGGAAATCCATTTTAGGTATCTATCTTTAAGGGGCATGCATAAGCGCACCAGCGTGCCTTCGGTCCCTGTCCTAAGGTCCCTTTTTACTCGTATCCGTTTCATTATTCAAAGTATGTTTATACTTTTATTTGTCATCTTATATATGCTTGATGAAAAGAAAAGAAAAGAAAAGAAAAGAAAAGAAAAGAAAAGAAAAGAAAAGAAAAGAAAAGAAAAGAAAAGAAAAG
>WNWU01000049.1:17088722-17100926 GCA_012654045.1 Ptyas mucosa | reverse complement strand
GGGTTAGGGTTAGGGTTAGGGTTAGGGTTAGGGTTAGGGTTAGGGTTGGGGTTAGGGTTAACGTTAGCGCCTTTTGGCACTCAGTGCCAGAAAAGTTTACCAACACTGGAATAGATAAACAACCCTGTTTCCTTGATATAACTAAATCATTGGTTGGCCAATTCTTGGCCATTTGCTGCTCCTAGTTACAAACCCCAGCATTCCAAAATCAGATTTCTGAAATCATAGTTCGGTATGTGGCTGATTTCCCATGATTCAAGTTTTCATTTCTCCTCTTGAAAAAAATAAGAGTAAGAAAGAGAGCAAGAGATTTCACCCACATTTCCAGCCTTCAACTCCATCGTCTGGCAAATGGCCAGAAATAATGCCACCAATATTTGACATCTGAATCTGTCACATAAAGTTTTGGGGGCATTTTGTTTTATTCTTTTTAAAAAAAAAACAATTGTAATGGGAATAGTTTGTGCTTTCCTTGACCCCTCTCTTAATATCTCTCACTCAAGGACAATGGACTGAAAATATCAATCCCAGCCTTTCCAGGAACATCATCCTTGTTCTATTGTGACTCTTTAAGCAGTCAGATGGAGATTTATCCTGCCATTGACACACTAGGCTAGGGTGCCAATACAATGATTGCATTTTGATGCAGTGTGTGTGTTTGTTTACACACATTTTTGCATATAATAGTTTTACAATTGATATAATAATCAGAAATATAGTTACTTTATATCAAAATCAAATATAATCTGCCGTCCAATGACTGCTGGTCATTTGTGCTAAATTATGAATGTGTTACTATTTCATTGCAGCATCATTACACCATTATATACATGATGTTATGTTTGTGTGGCAATGCAAAAGTCACATTGTTGCTGCCCAAGTAATTTACACTCTTTAAATAAAAAGAAGCAACATGGACTCAAGGATGGACAGATACCGTGTTTCCCCAAAAATAAGACCTGGTCTTATATTAATTTTTGCTCCAAAAGACGCATTAGGGCTTATTTCTGGTTAGGTCTTATTTTGGGGGAAATACGGTACCAAATGCATCCATCTGGCTGACAATCTTAACTAGGGCTTATTTTGTGGCTAGAGCTTATATTACGAGCATCCTGAAAAATCATGCTAGGACTTATTTTCCGTTTGGGTCTTATTTTGGGGGAAACAGTATAGGTGTTGATTCTATGTGGCTAGGTGTCTGTGGAAGCTTGTCAGATGTTACATCTTTTTTTTAAAAAAATTTATTGAAATTTATTATAATACAATACAGTACAATCAGTCAGACAGTGTTATTTTTCTACACAGGTTAGATTGATTCTTCTTTTACTTTTCATCATAATATAACATAATTTACATATGCATCTTAAGATTTATATTAACTTTTATCTATTCTTTATTCTATTATCAATCCACCTGTACCAATCATCCCACACCGTATAATATTCTGAGTCTTCTTTCTCATTTGATTAATCTTTTACATCTTTTCTATCCTGTTCTACGGAATAGAAAGTAGGTCTCTAACAGAAATCCACTAGAAGAGACTAGAAGCATTTGAAATGTGGATTTACAGACGGCTGTTACATATAAGCTAGGTTGACAAAATCAGGAATGAGGAGGTGATAAGCCACCTGGGAAAGCCAAGGGAAATCATCAAAACCATTAAAAAGCGAAAGTTAGAATATTTTGGACATGTGATGTGACACCTGGAAAAATACGGCATACTTCACTTAATCCTCCAAGGAAAGATTGAAGGCAAATGAGGTCCAGGCAGAAGAAGAACATCATGGATTCAAAATCTAAGGGAATGGTATGGACAAAACTCAGCCGCACTTTTTCGTGCTGCTGCTGATAAAAATAGGATTGCCAACATGATTGTCTATGTTCAATGATGGATATGGCACAAGAAGAAGAAGGTGTCTGTTGTATGTTTCAAGAGCTGAGGTGGCACAGTGGTTAGAGTGCAATACTGCAGCTACTTCAGCTGACTGCTAGTTCAGCAGATCAGCAGATCAAATCTCAACGGCTCAAGGTTGACTCAGCCTTCCATCCTTCCGAGGTGGGTAAAATGAGGACCCAGATTGTTGGGGGCAATATGCTATTTAGTATACTGTCTTTGGTATAAGCCACCCTCGGAGTCCTCGGAGAGTGGGCAGCATAGAAATATGACTAATAAAATAAAAATAATAAAGAGCTGTTCTAACTCTGTTTTCAAAAGGGATCCAAATATAGCACAAATGTACATTTGAAATATCTGCCAGTCACACAAGGGAAAATATTTATGTAAAAGCATTTCTGTCTGGAAAAAAAAGCAAGCCAATATTTCAGTTTAGCATGATACAATTTTCACTGGTGGGTTGTAATAGACAGATGTCTGCTGCATAAAATGCAAATGTATGAAGGGCTTTACTTCCATAGAAATACAAGCATTAGTTATTTACATTTCTTTTCTGCGCTCCAGAATGGCTTCCTCTGAAAAAAAATAATTCTTACCAACTGCCAGCCATACATGTGAAATTAAATATGCATATCTACACATAAACATTGTTTGGGAAAAGATTATGTTTTTTACCTACTTATATACTGGAGCTGCAGGAGGAATGGAACATACTTTTGAAATGTGCAAGCGTCATTCACAAATAATGCACAATGGATGAATTTTGTTTGGGAAGCTGTAGTGCTCAGTGCCCTGTTGGAGCTCAATTTAAATATAAAAACTGGATTTTTGGGTCTTAATGCAGAAAAACGGTTAAGTGCAGCAGGCTAAGGAAAGGATCATAGCTGTGTTTACAGAAAGAGGAAAGAAAACAGTGTGTTATCAGAAGCTTTGAAAGAGGAAAAAACAGCAGCAGAAAACTCAAAGGGAACATAAGCTCAAGACAAGTCTAAGGTTTTCTTGCATCTTGCAGAAAGCTAGGCTTGATATGAACCGGTAGGAAACGACAGCAGGTTATATCTCTCAGTAATGCCTTATTAGATGTAGAATTTGTGCTGCTTCTGGACCATTTCAGAGATGGCATCAGTATCATATACCAGAATCCAAAGAAAGAGATCTACACAATATCCCGGCATCTTTGGGCTTCTTTGTAAATAAAGAGGAACTGATTTGGCCCTCCAAATGCTGAATTCATGCATATTTCCTTTGATGTTTGCACTTTCCATTCCTAATGGAAGCTGACAGAATGTAAATGAGTTTCTAAAGGAACCAGCAAAAGTGGCAATTTTTCTCATTTAATCTTCAGATGAGCTGTCTGTCTCCCAGATGCTGAGCTTCATTAGAATTCTGAAACTAATTTCACCTATCAACACATGATTATTGGTTTGAGTGAGGCTTTTGGGAAACTCTGAGCAAAAATCACTATTACATGCAGGTTGGCTCAATAAAGGAGAAAAAAATCTATATTAAAGAAATGGCAGACTGCAAAGTAATCTACTTGTGTAGTTACTTAAACTACTTAATACTTAAACTTCTCCTTTGATTTTTGCCCATAAATCCTCACTTGAAAGTCAATTAGAACTTTAATAAAACAATATCTGTAACCGATAGGACATCTGTAAGGAACTTGCCCCTCAGTCCTTCACACATTTTGGTGACAGTAAAAGCCCCAGTAAACCATTCACCCACTCCCCACGTAATGGGAGATTCATCTTTAGTTACTTAATAGTAATCAGCATTTGGGTTGCAATTCACTGCAATAAGTCAGTTGCAAGATATAATAATGATTGCTTCACTCCAGAAATATTTCATTTCACAGGGAGCCAAAGGGTTTTAAGAAATGAAAAGGATGATAACCTCACCTTTCCAAATGTTGATTTTTCTGATCTTACATGCAATGGATAAAATCCTTGTTACAGGATCTGCAAAAATGTATCATGATGGCATCTTTTTCACAAGTGACATAATGTGAGACCATGTTTTTCTCAAGTGCATAATGCAGGTCTGTCAAACTCACGCGCTGGCCACGCCCATACCCGGTTTAGTGAAGGGGACAAAACTTTCAATACGTCACGTGACACCACCATGACAACGTGGGTTTGATACACCTGGCATAATGTGACACTCTCTGCATAATGATGTCAGTATGCAAATGATCTACTGGGAGTCAATTTACATAATTTGAGGAATGGCAGTCGGTCCTTATTCTTTTTTTTTTTTATTGAAAAAGTTTTTTAATAAAATTTTTACATACATTTTCTCCCCCCTCCCCAACCACCCCCCGGACTTCCCAGAGCAAATACAAGTACATGATAAAATACAGCTCAAATTCTCTAAGTTAAACTCCATTTCACACTTATCATAATCCTAATCATTAAGCAAGTAAATAAAAGGAAAGCAAGTCTTCTTTTCTTCTCATTCCATCTAATTCGACAGAATTAATCTCCATGTCTCCATTTATAGTTACAGCAGTTAATAAAACAATTAAATATTACGTAATCACATCTATCATTACTCAGTATAAGTAATTAATACTTAGCAAATTATTAAATCTATACAATCTAACAAGATATTTTGTAACTTTTCATTTAAAACAGAGAAAGAAAACCCAACAACAAAGAAAAATAAAAAACCCTCAGTCAAAAAAAAAACAACAACCCAGATTTAAAATAGAATACTATATAAAATCTTCCGTCCTCCATTTTTGAACCATCAAGGTCCATTTATAGTTAAAACACTTAAAACAATAATAATAAAATTTTTAGTCAAAAAAGGAATATAACAATCAAACCTCTTATAAATTTATCAATACAGATAAAACATCATTTAATAACTATATCAAACATTTTAATTCTTCATACTAGATTAAACCAGTTGTTAATCTTCTTGTCTTCACATCTTCCAACAGCATATAGAACATCTTCATCATTTGCGTCTACCCACCTAAATAGTAAATTGCTTCTTTATAAACCCCCCCCGAGTGACTTTATAATTATATTTGTAATAATATCCATCAAATCCAGTCAAAACTAGATTAGTAGATCCATCAAACGTATTAAGGAAACCACCAGATCAACTGCAATTGCTCTAGATCCATAGTCCTTTTGCCTTATATTTATTACCATCAGACAGAAAGCTCCGATTTAGTATATTCAATGAAACTTCTACGTTTACAATTAAATCCAGATTTATCACAATCCTTAATAAAATATTCCAATTCCTTCAAGTCAGGGCATATTTCACAGCCCAACACACCAGCATTGCTGTGATCTGTTTATTCTTCTCAAAATATTCCAAAACAGCTATAGATTGCCTCCTCATCGTTCATCACTTGGTTAACTGGCATTAAATTGCTGTCTACTTTTTTTTTTCTTCCCCCCCAAAAGTTCCAAGTCTTTAAACATTTTAACAATGCTTTTTAAGGACCATCATCTCGTCAAGCAGGGTTATTTTCCATTTCTCCAGGCTTTCTTCTTTTCCTTTTTACGAACTTTCTTCTTAACTTTAATCCCTCTGCCTTTTTTAACTCCAGCAGAAATTTGCGGTTTTTGGGGTTGAATATTATAAACTTTTTGCAAAAATGTGGCTTCTTCTGGAAACTCATCAGCTTGCAGAATTTCTTGCTCCTGCTCAGCCTTTCTCTCTTCTGTAAAATCTGCTGTGGTCTTTTGTTGTTTTTTTTCCTTTCCCAGCTCTTGATTCAATCCCCCACTGCTAGATTGCAACTCAGTATTTCCATGTATTTCATTGTTTCCAGCTTGAGAAGCTTGAAATATAGTATCAATTCTTTTCAATAAAGCAGAGGTAATTGAACTCAAAGCTTCCTCAAAATCAGACCATTGAGGGTTAAATAGCCCTCCTTTCCTTTCTTTGTTTTCAAAAAGCCCAGCCATCCTGCCCCCCTTCTTCCTTCCCCTCCAGAAGGACGGGGAAAAAGAAAAAAAAAAGGAATTTCAAGAAGAAAAAAGAAAAAAAAAGACTTTTTAATTTATATTGCTGCTTGAGTCCTTTCTTATTCCATCCACTTTTCAAAAAGGAGTTTTACGTTTCAAACAGGGGCTTATCAATAATTGTTTTTAACTTTCACTTCTTCACGCCCCGTTGAAACTCAAACGCCATCTTGCTTTCACTTTCCACTTAGAAGAAAGTAAATCCCTGGAGTTAGAAAAAGAGAAAAAAAAATACTTGCTGTTTCCTTCGTGCAACTTGTGCTCTGCCAACTTGATTCAAGAGATATTTGTTTAAAGTTGTTTGATGGGGTGGCCGCGGCATCTAGTTCTGACAGGGAAAGACTTCCCAGTCAGAGGCATCCCAGGTCCGGAGCTTTTGACAGGCTTCACGGGGAGCTCTCATCTTCGAGCACCAGATTATTAGGTAAATCTGGTGCTCTCAGGGAGCTCTACCCCACCTGTCTGCTCTCCTTCCCCCCTTCTTCCTGGGGGGAAGGATTCCAAACCGCAAGACAGCCGATTTTCGCTGTTCTTGCGGTTCTACGGAGTCTGGGGCTGGCGCTTCGCAAAGAAGCGTCGGCGATGCCGGCGGCTCAACCGGAAGTCCGGTCCTTATTCTTGACATCCACATACAACATGGAGTTTTCCCCATATAGGGAAAACTTACATGCAAACATATTCCTTCTCATAATCAACATTTCTTGATATGCAGCGCTCACTCCTTCTATTCGTTCCCACATCAACAACTTTGAGATATAGGTTGGACTGAGAGAGAGGACTAACACAGAATCACTCCGCTTCCATGATCGATGAAGAAGTACTGTAGAACATGCTCCTGCTCCTAATTCAAATGTTAACCATTATCCCAGTGGTGTGGTTAAAAGGAGGGACCTATATTTTACCCTGGGAAGGTAATTAGTAAATCATGTCTTCAACCTCATCAGCAAGCAAATATGGAATTTGCATATTTCAGGGATCCTTGTATCTGGTAGTTCAATGGGTGTTTCTTTTCCTCAATTCTTACAATTTTATTCAATTGCAACATGGGCAGCCAAAATGGGATTGTCAAAAAAGTCAAGATAAGCAGACGTAGCTGTGCAATTTAAGCCATGCCCCCTTTTTCTCTTCAGGTAATGTGAAATATACTTTGCTAGTTATGCTAAACTGAAAAAGTTTCTCTTAAAGCTAGAGAAGGAGAGTGATATCATAGCATAAAACAGGGATGTCAAACTCGAGACCCGCAGCCCAAATGCATCACATGTTGGCCACGCCCACCCCCAGTTTAGCGGGGGGAAAAGTCATGATACATCACGTGATGATGACGATAGTTTGACACTCCTGGAATAAAGAAATTTGAAGGTCCATCCCAATGAGAAGTTTACCTAAAACTAACTATATGAAATAGATCTCAGTGAGATTTTAACCTAGTACAGAGATGGCTAACCTTTTTGCCATTGCGTGCCAAAAGCAGGGGGAGCATGGGGGGTCACATGCATGTGTGCCCACACCCATAATTCAATGCACCCTCCCCCCGTGCATGTGACCCCTCTGTGCTCCCCCAGCTTTTGGTACGTGATTGCATGGTGCGCCTGTAGGCACATTTTTTTGCCCTTCCCAGGCTCCAGAGGCTTTCTTGGAGCCTGGGGAGACTGAAAATGGCCTTCCCCCCACCCCAGAGGCCCTACAGAGGCAGGAAATGGCCCGCTTGCCAACTTCCGGTGGCCCCCAAAGGCCTGTTTTTCACTCTCCTCAGGCTCCAGAGCCTTTCTAGGAGCCTGGGGAGGGCGAAAACAGCCTTCCCCACCCCCTGGAGGCCGGAAACAGCCTGTTTCCCAATTTCCAGTGGGCCCAGAAGGCCTAAAAATCAGCTGCCCGGCTTGCGTATGCACTCCATAGCTGAGCTAGGACAATCCTCACATGCCCACCGATATGGTTCAGTGTGCCACCTGTGGCACACGTGCCATAGCTTCGCCAACACAGACCTAGTATATTTCTATATTTCCCAGCAATACATAAAAAGGCACCCATTTCTCCTTTCTTCCCTAAAACTCTTTGTATTCTATATGGAAATTAATTAAATTCAACATACACATTTTAACTGTACTCTTATGGAGACTAACAAAATAAGTTTCATTCTAAAAGATGCTCTGTTTGGTTCATCTTAGTTCAAAAGAGGCCAAAATGATGGAACGGTCTTGGTCTTAAAATGAAGTTTTTGTATTATTATTATTATTATTATTATTATTATTATTATTATTATTATTATATTTGAGTTGTATTATTTGTTTGTTTGAGTTTTGCTGTTGTTATTGTTCGATTAAGGTCAGCTAGGGTGCTGTCTATAGTTGGATATAGTTGGATATTCATTCAACCCTTGCATGACTTTAGCTATAAAGACATTTTGGTGTTTATAAATTTACTGATTATACTTCAAAAAGCTCATGATCAGAGATGTTGGAATTCACAATTTGATCTAGTACAATTTGGACAAATTCATCCTTTAATAGCGTCTAACTGCTGGAAGCTAGTTTATGTAGTAATTTCAACCTCTCTTGCTTTCAGACTAGTTATGACAAAGACTTTCTTCTTCAAAAGTACAGTCAATTTTCAGCTATATTTTCTCTCTACCATTAAAGGATTATTTTTAGCACCAAAAAATAGGTAAGAGTCATTTAATTTCCGAGAGAGAAATCTGTTTTATAGTTTTCCTAGGTGGCCTGTGAATAGATCTTCTTTAGAGCTTGCCTTTGGCTGCATTATTTGAGAACCCAATTTCATGTTTGTCTATTTTAAAATGCAATGGCAAGGGCAAGTCCATTTCCACGAAGGAGCAGGTTTTCAGCCCACAACATATCTTTCCATTCTGTGTTTTCATTACGCTTTGATTGTCTCCACCTTCCCATCAAACAAATCTGTTCTGTGTCATTTGTTTGCCCTTGATTGTACAATGATGGCTCATTCCTAGCAAGCTAAACTGTTCAGCTGTTTATTGCAGAGCACAGAAAGAAAGATGAGAAGGGTTAAAGGTTGTAACCTCTTTTTAAAGAAAATCACCCAGAGAAATTTAGGCAGTGTAGCCTCCTAGGCAGATTAGATTTAAAAAAAAAAAAGACAGGACAGTAAGCAAGTTACTATCAGAGTTTCATATGGGAGCTTGTCCAGACATTGTAGCCTTACAACTTCCAGCAGTTTCAATCTGATCAATGACAAAGAATTGGAAATTGTAGTTCAGAAATATTAGGTGGACCAAAGCTTTCCTATGCCAGGGTTTAATATCATGTCTGGGGTGGTGGGTGACAGGTCAAAACATGCAGATAACTTCATCAGGAGAACCCTACCATTGGATACATGCTTTAGATGTTGGGATGTAAGTACACTATGGCAGCATTTTAGCATCATGGTTTGCTCTGTGATGTTTAATACTGTGTTTCCTCAAAAATAAGACCGGGTCTTATATTAATTTTTTCTCCAAAAGACACATTAGGGCTTATTTTATGATTAGGTCTTATTTTGGAGGAAATACAGTACTAAATGCATACATCTGGCTGATAATCGTAAATGGGGCTTATTTTGGGAATAGGGCTTATATTATGAGCATCCTGAAAAAATCATGCTAGGACTTATTTTCCGGTTGGGTCTTATTTTTGGGGAAACAGTGTACTAAAAAAAGCTTCTATCAAAGTCTCAGAATTAGGCAGAACTGTTTCTCTTTTTTTGAAAACAAGATTCTACCCACTAAACATGAACCACTCGAAACAGAATTTAATTTTAAAACGATGGCTTACTGTTACATGAAAACAAGTCAAATTAAATTGCAATTTTCTGAGTCCTGGGTGCTGCAATAAACCATAATGTAAACTAATAGTTCTTTGCTGGAATAATGAGAAGTCTGCTTTTGTTTATACTGGAGTACCATATTTATCGGAGTATAAGACGTACTTTTTTTCCCAAAAAAAGAGGGTGAAAATCTGGGTGTGTCTTATACTCCGAATGTAGCCCCACCCAGCTTCTCAAACTGAGGTTTCAGAGGCTGAAAAAAACATCAGAAACGAAGCTTCAAAAAAGAAGCCCCCAAACAGAGCTTCAGAGGCTTTTTTTCTGAAGCTGTTTTGGAGGCTTTCAGAGGCAGGAAAAAAAGCAAAAAAAAGCAAGGCACAGAGCTCACAACCAAGGAACCTGTTGCTAAAATTCACCTCTGGGAACAGCTGATTGGGGGTATTTTGGGAGGCTGATCCACCTGCCAATCAGTTTTTTTTTATTTTCTTATTTTCCTCCCCAAAACCTAAGGCGTGTCTTATACTCTGGTGTGTCTTATATAGAGTATGTATGCTTTGAAGATCCTCTTGAAAATTGTTCCAGAGCATTGGAATGAAATACAAATAAACCCATATCGAACTGTCAGTTCCTACATCCACTTTTGATGTATTGTGGGGGAAGATGCAAAATCTATTGCAATGCTCAAATTCCCTTTGGAAACTGAAATATCAGAATGAATGCCAAGTGCACATTCAGGACATTTTTAAATGTCAAATCATAATTCATTTCCAACAGAAGTAGAAAGACCCCACTCCCTTTCAAGGTTAAAATATACAGGACACATATTCTAAAGCAGTGTTTCTCAACCTGGACAACTTTAAGATGTGTAGACTTCAACTCCCAGTTGACCCTTGCCAAGGTTGAGAAGCACTGCTCCAAAGCGATAGCTTTCCTCAATAGTAAAATGTGAGCTACATTTTGGTTTTGGTTTTTTCAGATGATCAATGCCAGCACCCTGTCCTCCCTTAGCATCACCCCAGGAGCAGACAAACTCAAAAGGCAGTGCAATAGATAAATAATCTCTTGAAAGAAAAGTGTTCTAGCAAAATGAGGGGGTAAATGAACTGAACTCCCTCTTATTAGTAAAGGAAGAAGTCCATATTCAATGAGTTGAAGAGCCCTGGGGAGCCACTAAGGGGCAGCAAATGGATTTTTTTTCTGTACCTCTTTGTTGCTATCTAGTAGTAAACTCAGATTTTGCAGCCCAAATCTGTTACCCTTGATTCAGGGGTGAAATCCAGTAGGTTCTGACAGGTTCTAGAGAACCGTAGTGGAAATTTTGAGTAGTTTGGAGAACCGATAGTGGAAATTTTGAATAGTTTAGAGAACCGGTAGTGGAAATTTTGAGTAATTCAGAGAACCAGTAGTGGAAATTTTCAGTAGTTTAGAGAACCGGCAAATACCACCTCTGGCTGGCCCCAGAGTGAGATGGGAATGGAGATTCTGCAGTATCCTTCCCCTGCAATGCCCACCAAGTCATGTCCACCAAGCCACACCACGCCCACCAAGCCACGCCCACAGAACCGGTAGTAAAAAAAAATTGGATTTCACCACTGCCTTGATGTACATTTACTTTGAAATACAGTTGTATTTCTATCGGTAGGGGAGTGAGGTCTCCAGCATGCCACTCAAAGCGCAGGTATTGCCCTTGGCCAAGAAAAAAGTAACATTCCCATGTAATTAATTTTGTATAAAATCTGATCATTTGCAGTGTTGCTTCTCTTCCTAGTGATACTGATGATTGTGGCATTGAAACCCATCTGGCTGTCATGATGCTGCCATGACATATTCAACGTTTTAATTTGACTCCTTTGGCTTATAGTGTAGTAACACTTTAAAAAGAAACATCAATGCCCCAAAACAAGGGTGAACATAGATTCCAAGCAGGGACTGAAGCTTGTTCCACACACCCCAAGGGTAAATGAATGTAATGAGTTCATTTATCAAAAGCATATGCTCAATCACAGGAAAACCTGTTTAGAAGCTTGCCAGCATTGCAACAAGTTTGATTTTGCTTTGATGAAGGTATGAAGTTGTTGGATGTGCAATTCCTTGAATTCTAATCGTTCGAGAAATGAAGATTGACTTTTCAGTTTCAAAAATAATGTGCTTTTCCTTACACCTGTGTCTATTTTGATCGGTATTTAAATGATCAGCGTCTGATACAAAACTTCTCTATTCTGTTCATAACGTGTGCATTAAGGCTTATTTTGGTGTAACGTTGTACCAACTGTTACATGTATTTCGACAAGTTTGTAAGACACCAAACAAAAATTATTTTGATGGCATCTTTTGGCAGTGCACCATCCACCCCATCTGCTGTTGTTCTTAATGCAATTATGTTAGCTTTTGAACAAACCATGCTAAAGATGGTTTAATAAATGTGGTTTCCTTCAAGCAAGAGTATGTGCATGTGGGTACACCCGTATAATTTTGAGTCAGTTTTTGGCCCTGGCAAAGAATAGAATAGAATAGAATAGAATAGAATAGAATAGAATAGAATAG
>WNWU01000049.1:17068068-17087370 GCA_012654045.1 Ptyas mucosa | reverse complement strand
TTTATTTTATTTTATTTTATTTTATTTTATTTTATTTTATTTTATTTATTATTAAATTTATATTGCCGCCTATTTGCTCATGGCGACTCAAGGCGGCTTACAGATTATAAATTGTTCTAACTGTCAGGAAATTTCTCCTTAGTTCTAAGTTGCTTCTCTCCTTGATTAGTTTCCACCCATTGTTTCTTGTCCTACCCTCAGGTGCTTTGGAGAATAGTTTGACTCCCTTTTCTTTGTGGCAGCCCCTGAGATATTGGAACACTGCTATCACGTCACTCCTGGTCCTTCTTTTCATCAGACTGCCTGAACTAGTCCTTGCAGTTTTCTTGGCAAGGTTTTTCAAACATGGTTGGCTCTTATTCTGCTTCCTAGGGCTAGGAAATAGTGATTGTCCCAAGGTCACCCAGCTGGGACTAGAATTCAATCTCACAGTTTCTAATTTGATACCTACACCAAACTGGCTCTTTCTCAAGCAAGGGCAGCTAAAGCCAAATATACGTTAGAGTGCCTCTGTTCGCTATTACAGTCAACCATGGATTTTAGCATGAAAATCCATCGGATTTCCTTTTCTACTTAACTTTTGGGCTCTCCAATAAACAATTGGCATCCCATATTAATTAAGAAGAATACTTCATTGCTATTCTCTTTTGGACATTCCTCCTGAATGGCTTTCTTTCTCTCATTGTTCCCCCACATTTCTGAAATCCTGTATTAACACTTCCCTCTTGTATTCATATATTTTTTTGGGATACAGTAGCAACAGCATTCATATTTAAGTCACATACACAGAAACATCATAAGAGCTATAAACTTTCTGTCTGGTGTCTAGTGACTGATGCATTACTCATGCCAATATGTATCTTTATTCCTTGTTTAAACTGGTTTTTTTTTTAAACTGTTAGTTCCATGCTGTAAAAAGGTATCTGCTTTGGGATAGATTCTTTGAACAATCACATGATGTTAAACATTCAGCACTCTTTCCATACAGTTCGGTCTTCTTCTGTTTTGAAGTAGCATTGGAAAGATTAGGACATAAAGGCCAGCCATTCTGTACTTTGCATGCTAATCATCAGATCTTCTTTTCACAAGAACATATCTGTCAAGCATGAATTGGTTTGTACATTAATTCTTGACCACAGTCAATCAATTGGAATATTTAAATTCCATTTCACTACAAATTGAGTGCATAAGCTTAATTTCTGAATGTAGATTTTTGCATATGTATTAGTTTTATATGAAAAGACTCTAGTTTCTCAGTTATTTAGAGCTTTCTCTTAATTTTATTTATTGATAATGGGGTGCATGGGAGATGGCTCAGCAGTTAAAGATGTTGAGCTTGTCAGATGGAAATCCAACAGTTTGGGTTTGAGACCTGAGCGCTGCATGACAGGGTGAGCTCCTGTTCTTGCCTCAGCTCCTGCCCACCTAGTATGCAAAATGTGATTAGATAAGTAGGTACCATTTCAGTGGGAAAGTAGCAGCATTCCGTGCACCTCTGCATACAATTATGCCATATGGCTATGGAAATGTCTTCGGACAATATTGGTTCCCTCAACTAAGAAACGGAGAGGATACGACTGGCCAGGGGAAACCTTTATCTTTACCTTTTGATTTTATTATTATTGTCCATGTTTGCCCTTGAAATTAAGACAGGTTCTAGTCCTTGAAATTAAGACAATTAAGATTCTAGGATTAAGGCATGAGAATCTCTGGTTCAGATTAACTTTAGATCCAGTCAACCAGGAGGGTGCCAGCTGTGCCATCTTTGCAATGCTCCTCTAAAGAAACAAATCTCAGAAAGGGACAACCTTGTCCATAAGATAAATTAAAAGGAGAGATGGGACAGAGATCAAGACCATAGTACAACCTAAGCACCCTATAAAGCACATAGAAATAAGGATGCTTCTATTACCTTTAAAAGCTTTTCCCTGCTGACAGAAGGTAATAACCAAAATATTATGAATTGCCAAATAAAACGCAGTGATATTATTATAACTTGGGGAGTATATATATCACCTTTTCCTTGCCCTTCTAATAAAGTTGTACCCTGTTCTGCTGTGTACTTTTAGAGTTACTACCAAAGCTACCACGCCATTAGTACAGATGCTTACGAGAGTTCCTTTTGTATTCAAAATGGGTTGTTTTGATTGAAAAGCTGTGTTGTGTTTATAGCATCGGCCTGCACAAATGTATTATCTGCAGAAAACCTAAGAGCTGGGCTGATGAATCCAATCATGACTCATTCCCAAATCTCATATGCTGAAATTTCACACAATCAGTGCTGAATAAATAAGGAACACCAGAATGTACATTGGTATCCAATTGACTCCCACTTTCAGTACTTCAGGGTTGAAGTCAGACAGGAAGAATAAATTGCATTCATTAAGCCTGTTTGTATGATAAACATGCCTAACTAGATTTTTTTTTTTTAAAAAAAAGCTCCGCTTATTGGGAGTACAAATTACCAACATGGAATGAAACAAAGATATAGTGACTGACTAGAGAAAATTTCTGGGTTTTTTTTTCCACCCAAGTCACAGAGAATCAAGATACTTATCTGTGATTTTCATTACCAAGAACCTCCCCCCCCACCCATGCACACACACCTAGATGGAAGCTTTAATATTCGTACTAAACTACACAGTCTGCAAGAACTTACTTATTCAGTATGACTGGGACTAGTAATGCCAGGCAATTGTTAAATCTAAGGGCATTTCCATCTAACAGCATTGTAATGATTCAAAAGCAGCTTTAGACCTGTGGAAATACACGGGATAATCAGGTTTCTTTATTTCTGGTTCCCCTTAGTTTAGTAGACATCAGAACAAATTTGATATTTTCATCCCATGTTGCTATTGGAGTTGCATCTGAATCTTGTGAATCGGGTGATGAAGATGCAGATCGAATAGTCCACCAGCCTTGAGTTTCAGTAGGCAATCAGACATCTACCAGAGTCCGAGCTCAGTCAATCAGCTTGTCCAGGAGAGTCCCAATTCAGGTAAAGCAGATCAGATTTTGTCAGCCCAGGAACATGTCAACGGTTGAAAGGGCACCACAAAGGCAAACAGTGTAGCTCCTTGATTGGAGAGAGCAGCAAGCTGTATCAATGACTGAGGCCACAAAAGACTGACCATCAGGCAGGGGTGGGATTCTACTGGTTCGGACCGGTTCGGGTGAACCAGTAACTCCAACAATTAGCTGGGAGCGAACCGGTTTGCTCCGATGGTCATGTAGGCCCGCCCGCCCACCCCTGCACTTTACTGACCTATATCTTCTCAGCTGATTCGCGCAGCAGAGCAGATGGCCGTGCCTCAGCTATGTTACTCCCCAGCAGTAATGTGGAAGGTAAGTTTTCATAAAACTGCGCACATGGGCACATGTGCAAAGTGCGCAATCACCGAACCGGTTGTTAAACCAGCAGGATCCCACCACTGCCCCTCAATTATAAAAAAAATCTCTCCAACTCTATACTTATATTCCTGTCAGTTTTGCTCCTTGCTCTGCATTCAGATCCCAGCCTTAACATTTGGACCAGCTCATCGAATTCCCTTGGTGCCCAAACCACAAATTATACCAATTCTTGTGGCTTTGAATCTCCTCTCTCTCCTTCTCATGGTTCAAGCTCCCAGGCAAGTATTCTCTGACTCATCCAAGTCCCTGCTGTTACCAAGAAATTTACAACTTAGCAATAAGCTACTTCAGAGTTGTAATTGCCTGTCTTTTTGTTTTGTATCAGCTGGTTTAAGACAGCTGCAGCTTTTGTACAACTTACACTCCTTCCCCTGCTGGTAATTAGGACTGTGATGCAATCTATCTCATAACTTCTGACCTCTTTCCTCTTCCTCCTGCTAATATCTGCCTTTTGAATACAGTAGACAAACAGTAATTTACTAATGACTGTAAACATTTTTTTAATTTTTTTTTTTTACAAATGACCTTCTACTGCATAGTTTCAGTTGAGAAGAGGGGACACTTGCTTTTTGTTTTGAAGATGAAGAGAGTATATTCTTCATTCTGGTGACTCGAGGGCTGGAGCAGTGACTGAAATAAGTTCTTTGAATTCTTTCTGTTGAACAGTTGGAGGGAGCACCAATGGGCTCATGGCAATTTCTGCATATCTTTAGCATTTTGAGGTCAGCAAAAAGAAAGCTGCTCAGCTTTGACCTGCTTGGCTGTTGTAATGGCCTAGGCTCCCTTAAAAAGCAGGAAGCAGAGTCTTGGTCCCGGCAAAACCTCTTTTATTTACACAAATGTGAATTACTTTCATTCACAGTCAGCAAGGCTTGTCCAACAGTTTTTCAAAGGAATATTTATCAACACAGACATTATCTCACTTGGAAAGCTGCCACGTAACTTGTTTCCAAATGCAGTACAAGGCAAAACTTGGCACAGAGTCTCTTAGAGTCATGAACAGAACTTGACCAAACGATTGAATTATTTCCTGCAAAAGCCCCCTCTCCATTCACTCCACTTTTGTTTCCTATGGGAGGGGCCAATCATCTCCAAGGTGTGGCTTTACTCCCAAGTCAACCCTGCTTTCTTGTCTTCTGGCAGCTCTGCCCATGTGCACACTGGGAACGGGCTCCAGCTGTTCGTCTGCCTCACTGCTGTCTAGCTCCCTCTCTGCCTCCAATGCAGAGCCCTCGTCCGAGCTTTCCCCAGCCCCCAGGACTGGCCCATGTTCCTCCCCCAACCTCCTCATTGTCTGACTCTGCTGCCAGCTCCGCTGCATGCCAGCGGGCCCCAACAGCTGTTTCGGGGAAAGGAAATGATATGATGAGAAATAATCATTTATATAGTGAGCATTTTATGTCACATGGGAGGGTATCCACATTTCCTTTTTTTAAAAAGCATTAACAGGCCATGTGTAGCTAAAAGCAGAGATGCAGGCAGTGGTGGGATTCAAATAATTTAACAATCAGTTTTCTGCTCTAATGATTTCTTCAAACAGCCAGTTCACCAAACTGCTCAGAAAGTTAACAACCGGTTCTCCCAAACTGGCTGAATCCCACCACTGGATGCAGGTGTTAAGAGTAAGGGAAAAAACCTTGAACAAATAGCGATCCCGTTGCTTGGGCAATGGGGACGAAAGGAATTATTTTTTTAAAAGTCAAGATAACAGGTCAGAAGTTGCTCAGATATCTCCTTAATTCACTGAAGTATAGGAAAGAAAAAGAGGTGCAGTGGAATAAGACATGCAAGCGTTTATTATTATAATCGATCTCAATAAAATATTGGTAGGAATCCTGTAGAGTTAATTTCATAGTTTGGTTGGAATGTGGTGGAACTAACAGCAGAGGACATTGTTGTAGGGGATGATAACATTTTAAGGTGAGGTATTACTAATAATACATGCATTCGGTTTATTGGTTGCCCCCGCATGCCCTAAATCAAGCAAGAACATGTCTAACTAATACAGAAGCATTAATCTCAGGGGCTGACATTATCAGTGTTGAACATAGAAACCATACAAAGAGAGATGGGTAAGATGAAATAACCCTACAACTCACTAATTTAAAAATAACTCTCTTTGATACATTAATATAGATATCCTGATCTTCATTCCTTCACCATCTTGATCTGTGAACCTGTTCTGACTTGATCATAAATGACTTCCTTATAAAATGACTTCCTTATAAAAACCACCCCTTGAATCTGAATATTCTAATGGTGATTCATTATGTAAAATTATGTTCTATGAATAAGAATTGTAGAAAGAATTTTGAAATCTGTTTCAAATGTGTGATTTGAGGCAGGATTGAAGCCCCATCTAAAGCCAATTATAAAGAAATGCTTTTTCTTCATGGGTTTGTCATATCAAAATCCAGATTGTACCATTATGCAAATAACTGATTCAAAGCTGGAATTAGTCCAAGGTAAATGGGGTAAGGTAAAGGTAAAGGTTCCCCTCACACATGTGCTAGTCACTCGCAACTCTGGGGGGGGTGTGTGCTCATCTCCATTTCAAAGCCGAAGAGCCAGCGCTGTCCGGAGATGTCTCTGTGGTCATATGGCCAGCATGACTAAATGCCAAAGGCGCACAGAAGGCTGTTACCTTCCCACCAAAGGTGGTCCCTGTTTTTCTACTTGCATTTTTTACGTGCTTTCAAACTGCTAGGTTGGCAGAAGCTGGGACAAATAACAGGAGCCCCGTTATGCAGCACTAGGGATTCCAACAGCTGAACTGCCAACTTTTCGATCGACAAGCTCAGTCACTAAGCCACCATGTCCCCTTAAGCCAGGGATCTGCAACCTTAAACACTCAAAGAGCCATTTGGACCCATTTCCCACAGAAAAGAAAACACCGGGAGCCACAAAACCCTTCCTGTGCCTGACTATTTCTTGAGTGGCCACAAAACTAGCATATGTAGTTGAATTAAACGTTCTTCTTTTCTTCTGAAGCTTTTCTTTTCTTGGATTTATCCATGGTTGGACTACCGGGGGTTGAAAAGCTCAATAAATCATGAACCGGCGGGTGTCGCACATTGGCAGTTGTGACACATATTTTGAGTGACAGGGGGCCGCAGCAGAGGGGTGAAAGAGCCACGTGTGGCTCCAGAGCCGCAGGTTGCTGACCCCTGCCTTAAGCCAATTATAGATATACAGAAATAATAGAAATAGAGACAGAAATGCTGTTCAACAAAAGTTGGTGAACAAAGTAATTTCTTTCCTACTTTTAACAACCAGCACCTTCATATTTATTTGAATTAACCTCCCTCTGCTTCTAGCCGCAGTAGGGCTCTAATTAATATTCAGTTAGATGGGCTCGTGTACCAAATGAATATACATTTCTCCGTTTATAGGCAGACATTTGTAAATCTTCTGTTTTCCATATCTGAAAGGATTTTAAGTTTATAAATGTGTAAACAAATCAGGATGAATGGTGTTATTGGGTTGCAAAATATATCAAAGAGCTTACAGTGATTTAATCTAGTGGGAAAGGACCAAAAAGTGCCCTCAAATTATTGGCATAATGAACAATAAATATACCATTCGGGGGCATATATTCTAATTATTTTTAAAGGGCATTAATTATATGGCTCAGCTTTAATTAACAAGCTCTTCCATAGATTTTCAACAAAGCTGAATTGCATGTTCTTTGTTATGTGCTTAACATAATAAAAAGGGTGGGTGGATAGAAATAGTACAAAAATAAGAACATGAAGTTTAATGCATCACTTATATTATTGGCATACAACTTGTAACTTGTAGATATGGGCTTCAGTATGTGTTCGGATTTTAGTAAATCTGTTCCTAGTCTTATCCAAAGACTTACTTTTCTGAAATATTTTGTGATACAATAGCTGGGTTTTGGTTGACCAGATTTGATTATGACTGTTGACAGCAATAGTATGTTGAATGGGTATGAATGTGCCTGGCTCTCCATTTTCCTTCCTGCCAGTCGGCCAGGGTGAATTAGGTAGCTACATTAGGTAGGTAATACCACTCTATAAAGCCTTAGTAAGACCACACCTAGAATACTGTATCCAGTTTTGGCCACCACACTATTAAAAAGATGTTGAGACTCTAGAAAAAGTGCAGAGAAGAGCAAGCAGGAAGATTAAGGGACTGGAGAGTAAACCAGTGGTGAAATCCATTTTTTTTTTACTACCGGTTCTGTGGGCGTGGCTTGGTGGGAGTGATGTGGTGTGGCTTGGTGGGCATGGCAGGGGAAGAATACTGCAAAATCTCCATTCCCACCCTACTCCTGAGGGCAGGATATTCAGAATCTCCATTTCCACCCCACTCTGGCCAGCCAGAGGTGGTATTTGCCGGTACTCTGAACTACTCAAAATTTCTGCTACTGGTTCTCCAGAACCTGTCAGAACCTGCTGGATTTCACCCCTGGATTAAACATACAATGAATGGTCAGCCTGGCTAGTCTAGTGAAGAGAAGGACCAGGGGAGACACGATAGCAGTGTTCCAATATTTGAGGTGTTGCTGCCACAGAGAGGAGGGGGTCAAGCTATTTTCCAAAGCACCTGAAGGCCAGACAAGGAATAATGGATGGAAACTGATCAAGGAGAGATTCAACCTAGATATAAGGAGAAATTTGGCTGTGTAAAAGTTGAGTTTGTAAAGAAGCTCCATTTTTTGCCATTTTTCTACTTTTTATACATATAAAAAACAGCATGGAGCATGAACACGTAGGCCTAGATGGCATCCGTTTTCCCCAGATGCTCCTGAAATTCTGATTAAAGCTCTATAAAGCCTGCAGAATGTGAGCAGATACATTTATCAAACCCCAGCTTCGCAACACTTCTCCCAACTAGGTTAATCAAAAATATTGTTTTCAAATAAGATTCTGAGCATTTCTTCTTAAATGAAATTCGAGGGAGAAAAGGGCAAAGTGACAATTTAGTCAACATCTGGAAAAAGCAGGAGGGGTGGGATCTTCTGGGACCTTACTTGGTCTTTTTGCTGACTTTATAGAATGCCGTAGATAAATCTTCGAATTACTTTTCATGAATGCCCCACAACACAAACACATAAAACCATAGAGAAGTCAGCCAAACTGCAATAATACATTCCCCTTCTTTTGTTTTGCTGTACATATATACAACCCCCCCGCCCCACTAATAATGAAATATTAAAGCCAGCCAATTCTAATTTTGTCTTTTTCCACCAATCTGACAAGTACCAAAGTCTACTGTAGCTGAAGTGACAATTGCTGCAAACAAAGAAATAATTTTAACTATTGATGCTCTAGCTAAGGTCTTAAAAGTGAGGTAAAATATGGGGAAGGTTCCTGTTGTTTGAGCAATTTTGGATTGGATGCATTCCAGTTGCAAACAGAGATGCTAGATGTAACTGGATGAAAATGATAGACAATTAGTTGTTCCAGTGGTGGGATTCAAGTAATTTAACAACCAGTTCTCTGCCCTAACGATTTCTTCCAACAACCAGTTTTCCAAATTGCTCAGAAAGTTAACAACCAGTTCTCCCCAAGTAGTGCGAACTGGCTGAATCCCACCACTGAGTTGTTCCAATACTTTCATCAAGGTTATGGATTTATGGTTCCTTAAAATATTTGCATAGTATATATGAATTGAATATAAATGACAGCTTGTTCTCAAGCTACAGATGCTGTGCTATCTATATTGGAAGAAGAATGAGAATTCTTTTTTGGCCAAGTGTGATTAGATACGCAAGGAATTTGTCTCCGGTGCATAAGCTCTCAGTGTACATACAACAATAGTGATATATCATTATCATAGTCATTGTAAAATACATTTATCATAAAACATTAAGATGCAACACTTGGTTGACTAGCCATGAGTACTAAATAAGCAATCAACATAAATCATACTAGTATACTAAGTAAACAATATAAGTCGTAATACAAACAACGTTATAGTCATAAGCAGTGATGGGATTCTAGTAATTTAACAACCGGTTCTCTGCCCTAATGACTTCTTCCAACAACCAGTTTGACAAACTGCTCAGAAAGTTAACAACCGGTTCTCCCGAAATGATGCGAACCGGCTGAATCCCACCACTGGTCATAAGAAGATAAGGAGAAGATGAGAATAATGATGGTAATTCTGCCTTTCTAGATAGTTTTACAGTGTTGTGGGAATTAGTTGTTTAGGAGAGTGATGGCATGGGAGGGGGGGAACTGTCCTTGTGTCTAGTTGTTCTGACCTGCAGTGCCCTATAGCATTGTTTTGAGGGTAGAAGTAGAAACAGTTTATGTCCAGGATGTGAGGGGTCTGTAGATATTTTCACAGCCCTCTTTTTGAGTCATGCAGTATACAGATCCTCAATGGGAGGCAAGTTGGTGGCAATTGTTTTTGTGGGTTTTTTTTTTTTTTTTTTTTTTTGCAGTTCTAATTATCCGTTGAAGTCTGTGTCTGTCTTGTTGGGTTGCAGAGCCAAACCAGACAGTTATAGAGGTGCAGATGACAGACTCAATAATTCCTCTGTAGAACTGTATCACCAGCTCCTTGGGCAGCCTGAGCTTTTTGAGTTGGCACAGGAAGAACATTCTCTATACGTGCCACTGAAAAGCTTTTGTTTCTCCCCAAACAAATATTGAATAACATGAACTGTGTAGATAGTACTGACTATGCAGCATCACACTGTCCAATTCTGCCTTTGTTTCTTTTTTTAAAATGCATTCTTCCTCTTTTAAAATAAAGTGCAATAAAAAAAGCTTCATGTCTCTCTCTCTCTCTTTTTTTTTACAGAGGTTGCCAAGCTTCTTGAAAGTTTTTTTTAAAATTATTATTAATTGAGAAATATATTAAACACCTTCACTGCAGAGTTATATGAATAATCCTTTGTTCAGCGAATAATCCTTTTGCAATTATATGGCTACTTATTAATAGACCATATCAAATTCTTAATCCGACTATTGTTGTGAATAGTGTGGGCACCTCATTGAAAAAAGAAAGGCAATCAACAGGCTTGAATAGATCTAGAAACCTTGAACTTCCATTGAATTGCAGAAGCTTAAAAAGAAATTTATACTGCTTAGAAAGTAAATCAGAGGCTGGAAGGTCTTTGTTGTGACACCAATGGCCTTCTTAAAGTACTGCAAATTCTCCAGAAGCAGTAAACATATAAGGATTTTCTACACAGTCATTTTATTGTTTCTAATTTAGTCTTCAAGAAGTAGTGTAGCAAATCTCCAAGACTCCTGCGCCTATCAATAAAAGCGTTCCACTTTTAGTCCTGCATTTTCCGAAGCCAGAAGTGCCTGAATTCTGGCAGAGGGAGTTTTCTTATAGATTTATTTCCATCATTCCAACATGTGCATTTAGGCCTCTTCGCCACTGAAATACACAAATTGCATCATGCAAAAACATAGTAACACAGACAAAAAATTTGAATGCTTCTGTAAATACCTCCTACCATTTCTACAAAGCAGAAGCTCAATATTCAAGGTTGTTGCCACCTGTATTTTCAAACGTGGTGATTTTGTAGCCATCAGGCATTGCCAGTTCATTTCCCGTTCACTCCCAACCATAAGCTTCACTGGATTCAGATCGTTGGAATCTGTTAGTAGTAATAGTTGCAGTCAATGTGATCTTTGGAATCTCAAGGGCAAATACTGTAAAATGTGCATTGTGTCTCACCCTACATCCACATTTCATTTATTTAGATTGTGGTAAAAGCAAATGTTGCATAGATCTGGATGAAAACCTCTGAACAAGATTAGAGGGAACTTTCCCCTGTTTTAGAAAAATCCACATATTCTTTAGATGCACGAGGATGAGTTTTCTTTTTTGTCTTAAGAAAGGGATGTTGGGAAGGATTTGGTTCCTCTGTCTATGGCTGGTATTCCAATCCAGAATAGACTATAGTTTACGGAATTAAACAATATGTAGGATGCCACAAATTCTGTGTAATTTTAGATCGTTTCCAAATTACTTTTAGTTTGATCATCAGACTCAAATACTGGGTGAATTCCATTGAGAGAACAAGAACAACAAACACAAAATTTCAAACCATTCAGATAGTTTCTTCCACCCGGCAAGAATTGTCTATGCTCAAAATTGGAAATTAGAGAAAATAACTTCGGAAGATGAAGTAATAAGAAAGATCTTAGATTGCGCTGAAATGAATTGATTAACTTTATTGATTAAAAATAGGGAAGAATCAGAATACTTTAAGATATGGAATTAATTTTATTCTTGGTTGCAAAAGAGATATAAATGATTAATTTTATAAATATGTATAAAAAACCTGATAGTAAGAATACAGTTATAGTAATGAATTTGTACAGTGGTTTTGAAGATGACTAAGACAGAAAAATTATTGGAACAAGAAGAATAAAATGAATTGAAGAATTCAACACCAAGATGTCACAGGGGAGGGCTGATTGATATTTTAAATGTTTGTTTGTTTTTTAAAAAATAATAAAAAACTTTATTAAAAAAAAGATTGTTTCTTCCACCCAATACATTCCTATTCCATTTATTCTTTTCCTTTTGCTATTGTTATTTCTGAGCTATATTGTTGCAACATAAAGCTTGGACATTGTACTTGATGTTTCCGATCTCCAGATCAGATTGTTATTGTAGCCTGATATGGATATTAGAATCTAGAACTTTTGTTTATCTAAATGGTTTCATCCTTTCATCATATGGAATTTTAACTTGATTCAAGAGGGAATAACTTTCCTATTAAAATGCCCAAAAGAACAAGTTTGATAGGTCTCCAGTTTGGTTGAATACTAATATTCCCACTATTCCAAATCTGCATCAAGAGATCCATGGTCATCCTGAAACTTTGTAGAAAATTGATGTAATTTTTATATCTTAGTTCTCATCATGGCATTGTTAGTTTAAGGCAGAGCAACAATGATCATTTCCCAGTTCTCAGGAACTGAGAACTCCTAAGGAATTATTAGTTTTTTGTCTATTGTATCTAAAACATGTAGTATGATATTTGTGAATGTTATTGATAAATGTTCCTTGAATTGAAAACATCTTTGCTCATAACTCAAACTTCAGTTTGCTCAGGCTCATATTTTCCAAACACACAGAGATACTCACTTACTGTATATACCTTTTTCAGTAAAGAGCAATTTTGTAAGGAATCTTTGCCAGTGAATATCAGCAATCCCAACACAGAGAACAACAAATCTTGAATTGTCCTGGGAAAGTTATTCAATCCTTCGCTGGGTCCTCTAGCGAACAGAAAAGCAATTCTTTGATGTGGAGAAGATGTGTAACGACAAAGTTCTACTTAATTTATTCAGGCTATTTAAGTTGTTAAATGAACCAGAAAGTCCAGATGACAGAGACAAATAAGATAGTTCCCTAAAAGTGCTGCGAATTGGGTCTTGGGTCTCCCATCTATGTTGATGCATTGCCTGATATTCTGGGATGGAGGGGTGGTCATTGCTTTCTATATATGATTTAACCTTCAGCTCCACATAGTCTGCCTGGTACTGTATGTTGTCAATTAAGGAAAATCAATCTCTGACATTTTTATGCCAAAAACGTAGGCTTCCCCCCACCCTTTGGGGAGTAAATAATTAGTTCAGAACTGCTCTAGGCAATAATTAACTGAACCAGACTTATTAAGAAAACTGCCTCCAGCATTTTTCCATCTCAGAGGTGTTTAATATCTATCAAGTTGCTTCTAAATGATTTTGAGGGAAGCATTCCACAGCTTTCTTCTTTTTTTTCAAAGAAACAAGGCAACTGCATAATTAATGTGGTTTGACCTAAACCCTTCCTGAGTCATAATTTACATTTTACTGAAAAACTGTGCTGATCATTTACACTTCTCCTTTAGTTATCCAAGAGGACTGTGGATAAATTTGTTTTCAGAGCTTTTAATTGGGTTAGGCCATTCAGTAATCAGATGTTAGCAGGAAATGATGGTGTAAAATCCAGTCAAATCTATATCCATTATATTTCTAGCTCTGGGGTGCTCTTCTAAACTTATGTTGCTGAGAACTAAGCAAGATGAAATGAAAAATCTTGCTTAATTTTTAAAATGTGACTTTCCCCCATCTATAACTCTGAGTTATCACCATTGTTCTGTCTGTAGGAATTATAGATGTTTGATTAATTCGTAAGACAATCCCATTCATGACATATAAATAGAATTTGAATCATTTGAAGAATAGGTCCATGTAGGTTCAATCTAATCACCTAGTGAGTTCACTAAGCCATAAGTACAACCTTGTTTAGTGACTATTTGCAGTTACAAAAGTGATGAAAAGTAACATTGTGACCTGTTCTCACACTGACAACATTTGAAGGTCTGTAAAGAAAAGGAAAGCTGAAGTAAGATTGTTGCAGTTACATTTAGTGACCAGTTTGTTTATCCACTAAGTTGCCAGTTCTCATTGTAGCTGCTAAATAAGGACCACATATATTGAAAAATAGACTTCAGAGTCATTACTGCTATGGACATTTCCATTAGTAATAACCAATGGATGCCTTTGAAACAGCATATTCTAATTGAGGATGTTGGAAAATGCAGTATAGATTGTTTTCCCAACAAAAGTATTATCTGCCAAATTAGATTCTTTCGTCAATCATAGCTAGACTGTACAATGGGGATTCTTTCTTTGAAGACATTTCGCTTCTCAACCAAGAAGCTTCTTCAGAGAAGAGAGCTGAAAATTTGACATCTTCAAAGAAAAACCAAAGAGTCCAGTTGCCTCTTGAAAAAGCACCTTTGGGACAACCTGGATGACTGAGAATCTCCACAGACATTTAGCAATTCACTTTGGGATGAACACTCTTCAGAGCTGAAGAAATTTCTTGGATGAGAAGTGAAACTTCTTCAAAGAAAAACCAGAAAGTCCAGTTGCCTCTTGAAAAAGCATTTTTGGGATAGAAGCTATTTTTTTTTCATATAAGGTTTGGCTGCCCTCTTGGATGGCAGCTACAGTTTCTTTTCATCATGTATGATTTACAGGGGCATAACTTTTCCCCTTCCTTCTGAAGAGTGTTTGGTTTTTCATAGATTTAGCAAATAACAAGTATAAATGCCTGAAAAAGGAAACCAACATCAAATGTGCGAAGAGCCTATTTAGTGTCATGGTGCCAGCCTAGAAACCAGGAGACTGTGAGTTCTAGGTCTGTCATAGGCATGAAAGCTGGCTGCGTGATTTTGGGATAGCCACTCTCCTCAGCCCAACATACCTTACAAGACTGCTGTTATGGGGGAAATAGGAGAAGGAAGAACTACTATGTATGTTCCCTACCTTGAGTTACTTATAAAGCAGGCGTGAAATTCAAAACTTTTCCCTACCAGTTCTGAGGGCGTGGTTTGGTGGGCGTGGATGGGGAAGGATATTGCAAAATCTCCATTCCCACCTCACTCTGGGGCCAGTCCAGGGGTGGGTTCTACTCACCTTTACTACCGGTTCGCAATGGGATCACACGTGTGTCTTGCTTTGCTCGCGCAAGCACCTTGCTTCTGCGCATGCGCAGATCGCCAATGACAACATCTGGGGTGATGGGTGGGGCCTCCTGCTGGTTTCACTACCGGTTCTTGTGAACCGGTCCGAACCGGGGCAACCCACTACTGGGCCAGTCAGAGGTGGTATTTGCCGGTTCTCCAAACTACTCAAAATTTCCGCTACCGGTTCTCCAGAACCTGTTAGAACCTGTTGGATTTCACCCCTGTTATAAAGTAATAAATATGTGATTTTTAAAAATCTTTAAAAAACCTTGCTAAGAAAGCACAAATTAACAGTCTTAAAATAGTATGCTCCCATTCCATTATATGTCTGCCTCCTGCAGGTTAGCTCTGTTCTTGTAATTAAACTTTTTTTTTTTAATGTAGGGATATGGTCTGTCAACAAGTTAATTACTCAAAGAAATAAACTTGAGGCAAGACTATAGCAATCTATTTTACTCTGGCACCAGTGATTTAATTCATGCTTCTACCCTTGAAGCTGATTGGCATTAACAATTAATCGGACTTGTTCACTTAGTATCTCTAGCTCCCTCAGTTTCCAATCTCCATTTGGAAGTAGATTTACAAGTAGAGAGGTTCTTATACATATGGCTTCTGGAAATTCACAATTGTTTCCAGTAAATCCAGGACCTTTCCTTACTTGCCAAGAACCACAGTACAAAATTCCCTGGTAGACTTTCTGTGTGTTTGTGTGTGTGTTTGTGCCTGGTTTCCATGTTCTTGCCTTCAGTTCATACTAAGGACACGGGTGAGAAAAGTTGTCCTTAGCTGTACAGATTTCCATCTAATCCCGTTTCTGCCCAAGGGCAGAATCAAGATACGCGCCATCTAGTCAGCCGTATCACCCACTGCTTGAGAGGGAAGTCAGATGATTGATGTGAGTGAGAATTGAAGTAATAGCGATAGAGATGAAGATGAGGACAGCCAATTCCACGCGGATATACTTTTCAACCAATTAAAGGTAGGTGGATAGCACTTTAGCTCAGCAGTGGCAAAAGGCCACTAGTGGACATTTAAATCAACTGCTATGTGCCCAGTTTGTTCGAAGGAAAAATACTGTGACAGTGACACAGAGGAAATAAGGACGGTGTCATGCAGAAATGACTCCTGGCATTCACAATGGTTTAGGCCAAATCTTAGTCTATAGACGAATGATTTGGTGATGGAAGAAAACTGGTTACTATTGCTGAGGAATCAGCCCATGGAGAAAAGGACTGTTTTTCTCACCCTGCAAAAAGAAATTAACCCATTTACCTATTGAGGAAGGGAGAAGGACATACAGAGGTGAGTTACATTTCACAGAGACGCCTCCTTTGCCAAGCTGAAGGAAGAGACCCATCGGCCAGCGGTTTCTCCATTCCATGTGCAGTGTACAATAAACCCGTTTCTGAAGAAATGGATCCCATTGTCAGGAAGCATCATATGTAGCCAGTTGATCACAAGCACTCTTTTCAACTAATGAGGATCAGGAAATGGATCAAAAAATGAGGGATTACTATCAGAGGTGGGTTCTAAAATTTTTTACTACTGGTTCTGTGGGCGTGGCTTATTTTGTGGGTGTGGCTTGATGGTCATGTGACAATTCTTTCGGATTTAGCAGAAGTACTGGTCTACCAGGCTTTTAATTGCTTGCAGAGCTGTACCGGTCTACCCAATTATTTTTGCAGGCACTGATCTACTCATGTATTTTTGCAGGCACTGGTCTACCCATTTATTTTTGCAGGCACCAATCTACTTATTTGTTTTTGGAAGCACCGGTTTACCACTAAACTGCCTTTTACCACTGATCAGCTGTAGGGCAGCCCTTTGAAGCCCCGAGACAAGAGTTTAAACAGTTTTTTTCCTTATAGCCCATAAGCTGGGACTCAGGAGGCAGCAATAGATTGGGGGTGGGGCCAAATAAAAGGTAAGAATAATGCAGGGGGTGGGGGGCAGGGCAGCAGGGGGGCAGAACCGGTTCGGTGACATCATATCGTCACCGCTACCGGCTCGGCGGAACCGGGAGGAACCAGGAGGAACCCACCACTGATTACTATCCTTTCTAAGGGAAGGTTGGTAGATTTCTAGACCAAAAGGTCATCTGATTTTCTTGAATGCTTTAGTTCAGGGATGTCAAACTCACGTCATCACATTGTCGTCACGTGATGTATCGTGACTTTGTTCCCCTTCGCTAAACCAGGTGTGGACATGGCCAACACGTGAAACAACACGTAACCACGAGTTTGATACCCCTACTTTAGTTTATTAATCCCCCATTTATCCCATTTATGGGATGTGGTGGCTCAGTGGCTAAGACGCTGAGCTTCTCGATCAAAAGGTCGGCAGTTCAGCGGTTTGAATCCCTAGTGCCGCGTAAAGGGATGAGCTCCTGTTACTTGTCTCAGCTTCTGCCAACCTAGCAGTTTGAAAGCACGTAAAAAATGCAAGTAGAAAAATAGGGACCACATTTGGTGGGAAGGTAACAGTGTTCTGTGCGTCTTTGGCATTTAATCATGCTGGCCACATGACCATGGAGACATCTTCAGACAGCACTGGCTCTTCGGCTTTGAAACAGAGATGAGCACAGCCCCCTAGAGTCAGGAATGACTACCACATATGTGTGAGGGGAACCTTTACCTTTACCTTACCCCATTTACCTTGGACTAATTCCAGCTTTGAATCAGTTATTTGCATAATGGTACAATCTGGATTTTGCTATGACAAACCCATGAAGAAAAAGTATGGGTTTTCTCTGATCTTTCCTCCCCTGTCTTTTCCTAATTCAGAGAAATTTCTAGAAAAAGAAATACCTAGAAATTAACTTACAGAGGCCTTAATGAGTGTCACATAAGATTTCATATAAATAGCCAAAAGAAACTCAAGATTAAAAGAAAATAAGTGCTCATTTTATCTCAGTCACAATTCCATGGGCTACAGACAACCTTAATATGGAAATACACCACTTTCTACCTAGTCACCTTTCTTTCTTCTTGGTTTATTTCTTGTGCCTTTCATGGATTAGTTATCTCTGGAACATAAAGTAACATTTGCTATTCTGGGAGAGTTAATGGAAAAACAGTGTGCTTTAATAGATTTAAGGACTTTCTTTTTAAGGCCTCCTGCACAGTCCCTGCAGTTTTCATGGTTTCTTCAGAAAATTATAATTACATGGTAAATTATTTTTAGACATGATAACAGCAGCAAAACTTCTATTTGCTCAATGTTAGAAAGTTCTATGATACTACAATGGAAGAGTGATTAGTAAAAGTGATGGAAATGGCAGGATCACATTTGCAAACCGGTAGGGAAGGTAAGTGAATCCCACCTCTGGCCGCAACCAAGCCTCCCATGCCCCAACACCTGTAGTGCTGCTGTCCGACTCCTTCTGCAGCCACTTGGGGCCGCTTGCGGCCAGATGCCACATGGCGCATTGTGCTGATGAGCAACGAGCCATGTGGCATCTTGCCATGAGCGGTGGCACAGGCATGACAAGCCACGTGGCATCAAGGACCTAGGAGTACTCATTTCAAAAGATCTAAGTCCCAGAGCTCACTGTAACATCATTGCAAAAAAGGCATTAAGAGTTGTCAAACTTATTTTATGAAGTTTTCTCTCTGGTAATGCTATACTTCAACCTAGGGCATACAAAACTTTTGCCAGACCTATCCTTGAATACTGCTCACCTGGAACCCTCACTGTATTTCAGACATCAATACATTGGAGAGGGTCCAGAGATATTTTACTAGAAGAGTACTCGAATCCTCTGATTGAAATAAAATTCCCTATATCACCAGGCTTGAAATTTTAGCCTTGAACTATGCCATCTACGTTCTGACCTAAGCTTAGTTCATAAGATTATTTACCAAAATGTCCTACCTGTAAATGAGTACTTTAATTTCAACCACAATAACACAAGGGCTATCAATAGATTCAAAGTCAATGTAATTTGCTCCAATCTTGATTGTAGGAAATATGACCTGCAATAGAGTAGTAAATGTCTGGAACACTCTACCTGATCCTGTTGTTAGTCTCTCTAATCCCCATACCTTTTACCTTAAACTGTCTACCATGGACCTTTCATGTTTTTTTAAGACAGGGGATGTGCATACGCTCACCAGCATGCCTACCATCTCTGTCCTACTGTTCCCATTTATATGTACTCATTTTATGTGTTTATGGCTATGTTTTGCTTATTTATTTCCTTTTATTTCTGCCAATTTTTTTTTCATGTGTCCATATCTATGTCTATAGTGTTACTTGTTTCCTTGTACTTGTTGATAAATAAATAAAAGGAGAAGGAGAAGGAGAAGGAGAAGGAGAAGGAGAAGGAGAAAGAGGAGAAGGAGAAGGAGAAGGAGAAGGAGAAGGAGAAGGAGAAGGAGAAGAAGAAGAAGAAGAAGAAGAAGAAGAAGAAGAAGAAGAAGAAG
>WNWU01000049.1:17029213-17068058 GCA_012654045.1 Ptyas mucosa | reverse complement strand
GAAGAAGAAGAAGAAGAAGAAGAAGAAGAAGAAGAAGAAGAAGAAGAGGAAGAATCTGGCTGAGAGTGGCTGCAGAAGAAATCAGGCAATGGCGTGACAGGTGCTGGGGCATGGGTGGTGTGGCTACAATTGTCCTAAGGTAAGTGGGTAAGACATCCATGAAAATAAGACCTGGTGCTTATTTTGGGGGCAAAAACACAGTAGTATACAATGAAGATTTACCGAGCACTGGAAAACCAAAACAGCCTATTAAATAAACCCAAATGAAGTATAGGAAGGAGACATGGCAAGGCAAAGTATTATTTGGTCAGTTAAAAAAAAAAGTCAAGCAAAACAAATAATAAGAAGACTGGCAAGTGGGTAAGTACATGTAATTCTGGCTGCATAAAACCAAGACTTGTTTTTTTAAAAAAAAAAATGTGTATAAAGCCACAATTCAAAGGACAGCAACAGACTGCAAAACAGTCTCTGCAAAGAAACCGAAGAAACAGTGGTTCACCTACTTAGCTGCTTCAAGAACATTGCTCAGACTGCTAACAAAGTAGCACGACAAAGGAGCAACAGTGGTGCATTGGAATTGCAAGAAATACCACTTGCCTGCAAGCAAGAACTGGCGGGACCTCGACACAGCAAAGTAATGGAAAATGGAAACGCTAAAGTACTCTGGGACTTTAGAATTCAAACCGACAAGCATCCACTACACAATGCTCCAGGCTTAACAACTGCTGATAAGAAAGAGAAAAACGCCTCAGTAGTGGATGTTGTAGTATCTGGAGACAGAATAAAAAAGAAAGAACTGGAGAAAATCCACAAAATGCAAAGAAGTATCACAAAATACTTCTATGCGAATAAAAGTAGTACTACTGAGGCAAAAGAAAGGAAAGATAGCCAGTTTGTCTAGTGGTTAAGTCACCAGGATAGAAAGTGAGAGACCCTGAATTCTAGTCATGTCATAGCCATGAAAACCAATTGGGATATCTTGGCTAGCCAAGATATCCCAATTGGTTTGTTCAAGAGGCAACTGGACTTTCTGGATTTTCTTTGAAGACGTTACACTTCTCATCCAAGAAGCTTCTTCAGCTCTGATTGGATGGTGGGGTTGAAGAAGCTTCTTCAATGAGAAGTGAAATGTCTTCAAAGAAAAACCAGAAAGTCCACTTGCCTCTTGAAAAAAGCACCTTTGGGACAACCATGACTTGGATGACTGAGAATCCCTATAGATATCTTGGCTAGCAACTCTTTCTCAAGCCCAAGTCACCTGGCAGGGTGGTGGTTGTCTGGTAAACAGGAGGAGGAAGGTGTGTTGGGTATGTTTGCTGTCTTGAGTTACTTCTAAAAATAATAAAGGTGGGATACAAATAAATAAACTCAAATACTTTGGCCACCTAATGAGAAGGAAGGACTCACTGGAGAAGAGCCTAATGCTGGGAAAGATTGAGGGCAAAAGAAGAAGGGGATGACAGAGAACGAGGTGGCTGGATGGAGTCACTGAAGCAAAATGGACTCCAGAGGATGGTAGAGGACAGGAAGGCCTGGAGGAACATTTTCCATGGGGTCGCGATGGGTCGGACATGACTTTGCAACTAACAACAACTAAACAAACATACACACACACACACACACACACACACAACAACAACAACATTACCTTGGGTGCAACCCCAAAATATCTGGAACACCATTTGAACACCATTGGCATTGACAGAATTACCATCAATCAATTGCAAAAGGCAGCTTTACTTGGAACAGCTTATACCTGTGACGATACCTTTCAAGTTATTAACAAACAGCATCTGCTTATCCCAGGTCCTTGGGAAGCACTCGATGCTGTAGTTAGATAAAAATGCCAAATCCTGTCTAAGCATCTCGCTGACAGTGTGACCAAGCATAATAATAATAATAATATTGTTAATGGCAATATTGTAAAATAATATCATATTTTTAGAAATAGCAATAGCAAGCAATAGCACTTAAACTTATATACCACTTTACAGTGCTTTACAGCCCTCTCTAAGCGGTTTACAGAGTCAGTATATTGCCCCCAACAATTTGGGTCATCGTTTTACCCACCTCGGAAGGATGGAAGGCTGAGTCAACCTTGAGCCTGGTGAGATTTGATCTGCCAAATTGCAGGCAGCTGGCATTCAGCAGAAGTAGCTTGCAGTACTCTAATGACTGCGCCACCAAGGCTAAATCATTTTTAAAGTATTCCCTAGAACTCTGGAACAACCATATTCTGAAAGAAATGTCTGTATATGTGTGAGAGTTTATGCACATATGTTCATGTGTTTGTATGTATATATTTGTCTGTGTGTGTGTTTGTATGTGTCTCTTATAAAACACAAATCAGATTCTATTGAACACATGAAGCCTGCTTCCTTGGTAAGATTTTAATATATAATTATAAATCAAGAAAATGATATTGCTATTATTATTATCTGCCAAGTATTCATTAAGTCTGTCAGTCATCAGTCCCCCTCCAATAAAAAAACAACTTAAAAATAGGATGCAATTCCAAGTCTTTACTTCTTATAGAGCAGCAGAAAAGTGCACCCAAAATTTGCACACAGTCTAAGAATCTACCTGGATTCATTTTGATAGAGTTTTTGGACTTCTGCAGCAGCTCATTCAGAGGAAAGACAAACTGAACAATGATTATGACAATTCAAGATCCATTGTCTCCAAAAGTCTCAAAAGACAAGGAAAGAATTGCTCAGGGATAAGTAATCTGATGCCTTTCTTATATGCTGAGCTTCAACCTCCATCATCTGCAAGGTATATGGTCGACTTAGAGGCAAATGTCAAAAGAAAATGGGGGCCACAAGGCCATAAAAAGGTGTTTTCACTTTTCATATTTTAAATTTGATTCAAGTCATTTCTACTTAGTCTCAGGAATTTTATTATTATAAAATACCATATTTTTCAGAGTATATGACGCATTTTTCCCTCCTACAAGAGGCTGAAAATTTGGGTGCGTCTTATACTCCAAATGTAACCCCGCCCATCCGCTGGCCCTCACCCTTCGGCCTCTGCGCATCCTCTTCCTGGCTGCAGAGATTGCCACCGACAATGGCTTGTGTTTTTGGGCTCCGCGAGTCGCGTTTTCAGCCTCCAAATGCTCCATCTGAAAGCCCTTCAAGGTTGCGGGGATTGCCAAAGCACATCACCGCCAATCACCGCCTGAAAATGTGATGCATTTGGAGGCTGAAAATGTGACATACGGGGCCCAAAATGGCTAGGCAGTACAACTGCTGCCTTCTCTTACCCCTTCCGCGTTTCGCCTGCTTTAGTCACTGGAGCTCCCTCCAATGATCAGCTGTGCTTTTGAAGCTGTTTTTCATTCCCAACGTGAGCAAAGCGATCTTCCGTGCTTTGCCTGCTTTGCTAATTGCTGCTCCCTCCAAAAATCAGCTGTGCTTTAGAAGCTGTTTTTTAGCCCCAACCAGCCCCAACCAGCCCCAACCAGCCCAACCAGCCCCAACCTCAAAACCAACGAGTGAACTAATGTGCTGAAGCTGACCAGGCTAAGGGCACTAGCCAGATGAATAAATGGTAGACAGATTTTTTTCCTCCCTAAAAACTAAGGTGTGTCTTAAACTCTGAAAAATACAGTAACCTTTTAACTATTTTACATGAACATTCAGGTATATTTTAATGAAACCACTCCCAATATATTTTGTGTCATGTATGCATGAACATGTGCATTTATTTTTCTGCTTAATTAAAAATTGGAAAACAACTCTTCAGAATTCTGAAAAACATAACTTTCAAAGAATAATTGGGTTTCAGTTGGGATAGTCCAAAAGCACAGCTATAATTAAGGTTACATTTAACTATTTAGGAAGCCATTTTCTCCACCAATTCTTAGCCTTTTCAGATTGTCTCCTATATTGGAGTGTCCTAAACATAAAGATCTGTCATAAGCCTCTGGGTATTTTTAATAGTATCCTTGTTTGGGGGAAAAAATCAGACTGCAAGGGATTCATGGATTGACCTGAAAAAGATAATATAAAGTGTTTGTGTACACACAGGGATTTTAGAGTTCATTCTCCTCAGCTTTTCAGCCTTTGGGCTTCTTGGTCTTTGGGGTAAGATCTAATATGCACATGTGTATAAATATGTGTGTATGTATTTATAATTTAGAGCCGCCTGACTCCAAACAAGTTCAGGCAGCTTAGAGAAAGAGATCATAGTGTTGCAGAAGGAAAAAGCCAAGCATAACAACAACAACAAAAACAACAACAATGTTCTCTTCTACCACCTTCTATTTTATTAGACAGCACAGTATCAACCATTTTGGGGTTCCATAATCTCCCAGGATTTGAAATGGACACCTTGATACAGTTCTATAAAGGAATTATTGAGTCTGTCATTTCTATTTCTTTAACTGTCTGATTTGGTACAGTAACAAAACAGGACAAGTATAGACTTGAATGAATAGTTAGGATTGCAACCAGCCCACCTTCCATAGAAGACCTGTATATTGTGCGGGTCAGAAGGAGGGCTGAGAAAATATCGACAGACCCCCTCACATCCTGGACACAAACTATTTCAATGCCTCCCCTTGGGACATTGCTATAGGGCTGTGATGACAAACCTATGGCACATGTGCCAGAGGTGGCACACAGAGCCCTCCCTGTGGGCATGTGCATCATCACCAGCTGGTCTTCTGGTTTGCAGCATGGACATGCACGCCAGCCAGCTAGTCTTTGCAGGTGCTGGAGCACCGGAAAACAGGCCAAAAACGGCCTGGTAAATAGCCAAAAAACAGGCATACATGCGCCGGCCAGCTGGTTTTCGGATTTCCAGCACTCCAGCGTGCACATGCACACACTAGTGGTGGGTTGCTCCCGGTTTGGCCCGGTTCGGGCGAGCCAGTAGTGGTGATGATGTGACGTCACTGAACTGGTTCTCTTTGACTGGGAGCTAGGCCCTCCCACCCACCCCTGCATTATTCCTACCTTTATTTCTCATTTTTTAGCCAGCTGATAGGTGTGGCAGAGTGGATTGCCGCACCTCAGCTGGGCAGAAATCTAATGCATTTGCACGTGAACGAAGAGAACCGGTGGTAACACCGGTTGGAACCCACCACTGGCGCACACATGCATGTGCATGCACACACTTTCTGGTTTGGGCACTCGGTGCCGAAAAGGTTTGCCATCACTGCTATAGGGCATTGCATGCCAAAACAACTAGACCCGTGATGGCGAACCTATGGCACGGGTGCCACAGGTGGCACGCGGAGCCATATCGGTGGGCACGCGAGCTCAGCTCTGACACGCATGTGTGCACCAGCCAGTTGATTTTCGGGCCTTCTGGGCCCACCAGAAGTCAGGAAACAGACTGTTTCTGGCCTTCAGAGGGCCTCGGGGGGTGGGGAAGGCTGTTTTTGCCCTCCCCAGGCTCCTAGAAAGGCTCTGGAGCCTGGGGAGAGCAAAAAACGGGCCTACTAGGCCCACCATGCCATCACGTGCCAAAAGCGGGGGGAGCACAGGGAGGGCGGGGCGCATAGAATTATGGATGTGGGCACGCGTGCGTGTGACCCCACCACACTCCCCCCACTTTTGGCACGCGATGGCAAAAAGGTTAGCCACCACTGAACTAGACCCAGGGACAGTAGATGTGAAGAAGTTTCTTGGATGAGAAGTGAAATGTTTTCAGGGGGAAAAAACCCAAGAAAGTCAAGTTGCCTTTTGAAAGAACACCATTGGGGACAACCATGACCTGGATGATGGAGAATCACCATAGACACTGGGTAAGCATTGGTTGCAGTTCTGGGATTTGCCACTAGGAGAAGAAATCATGTTCAGAACCATATGTGAAAAGCCACATACATGAAGCTTATTGCCCTTATTGTTTTTGTTCTCTACAATCCCCAAGAACTGTTGATTTACTGCTATTTCAGATTAACCGAGAATTATTTAGAAAGCTGACAGTTCTTAGTTAATTTATCATAAGGAAAGCAAAATAAGAGGTGGTTGATTCCTAGGGACTGTCAAACATTTACAGATAACTAGTTGATTGTTCCCTGTTAAAATTAAAGGTGTCATTTATGTTGAAAAAGACTGCATTTATTATTTGGCATTCATTGACTTTTGCTTACAGATCTTGACTTTGCTGTTTGATAACCAGCTATTAACTATACAACATCCTGGGGGTTTGCCATTTTGCTCTATCATGATTGACCTTGTCTCAGCCATTGGAAATGCAACAAAGGAAAAGGTATGAATTCAAAATATTGGCATTTTCTCTCCAATGTTAGCAGCAAATGAAGAAAACTGCAGTGAAATAAATACTGCTTATTGATTTGCCTACTCATTCTCAAAAACAATATAATTAGATTTAGACTGTAAGCAATGGTAGCCCAGCCTACAGAAAGTGTGAGTCAAACCAGGATTTCACAAGATGCATGCTGGTTCTTAAAAGAGCAAATGAGTCATAGCATGGACATGTGAGGGACTCCACCAAATAGATAGTGGATTGGTTTCAAGTTCTTTGCCTGTGCTCTGCTCCAGTACATGGACCAAAATTGCAAGTTAATGCTTCCCTTGAACAAACCTGAACCATTAAATGCCCTCAGCTGTTCTCTACCATCAGAGATTACAAGGAAAGGGAGTAAATAAGGACATTCCCTCTTTGGCCACTGGCAACCATTAGAGGTTAGAGCTGACTCTACTACCTTTAATATTAGAACTAAATATGCACTACACATTACCAAGTTGCATGGAGTAGTGTTTGGGGTAAAACAATGACTCACAGATGAAAATTATTTTTCCCAATGTTTCCTTTGTAAAAATGGGCCTTTGCAAAGGATAATGCAGAGCTATCACAGTTTGGAGTGGTTTACCTTGAGTTTGTATCTATTATTTGCTCGTGTATTGTTGTGGTTGAAGCTGAAGTAGTCATTGACAGATAGGACATTGTAGAAGATAATTTTATATACTATGCTTAGGTCAGACCAAAGGTGGCATAGTTCTAAGCTTTCTAAGCCCAAAATTTCAAACCTGTTGGTATAAGGCAGTGGTGAAATTCAAATTGTTTTACTACTGGTTCTGTGGGTGTGGTTTGGTGGGCGTGGCTTAGTGGGCATGACAGAAGAAGGATACTGTAAAATCTCCATTCCCACCCCACTCTGGGACCAGCCAGAGGTGGTATTTGCCGGTTCTCCAAACTACTCAAAATTTCCGCTACCGGTTCTCCAGAACCTGTCAGAACCTGCTGGATTTCACTCCTGGTATAAGGTATTCTTTTGCAAACAGAGGAGTGAAGAACTTTTCTCATGAAATATCTCTGGACTCGCTCAATTGCATTAATGTCTGATATGCAGTGCGGGTTCCAAACAGACCAAGAATTGGTCTAGCAAACGTTTGGTATGCTCTAGTTAGCAGTACAATATTACCAGAGAAGAAACTATGCAAGATTAGCTTAACAACTCTTAATGCTTTTTTGGCAATGTAGTTACAGTTGAGACTCTGGAAAGAGTGCAGAGAAGAGCAATAAAAATGATTAGGGAAGCTGGAGGTTATACAAAGAATGGTTACAAGAATTGGTTATGTTTAGTCTAATAAAAAAAAAGGACAAGGGGAAACATGATAGCAGTGTTCCAATATTTGAGAGGCTCCTACAAAGACAAGGGGGTCAAGGAGTGTCACTGCGTTCTTGTATTTCCCAGCTGAGCTCTCATTTTTGGACTAATAGACTTACTGTAGTTTTTGCCAAGTTTTGTTATCAGTATTACGTGCACATGCCTACATATTTTCTCACATTCCTTTTCTAGTCTTCTAACTCCTTTGTTCTCCCTGCCAAGAGGTCCGGCAGGAACGCTGCCAAAGATGTAGCCAATTAGCTAATAAGAGTTATCTTTATTTTTACCTTTACAATAAAATGAGTTTTCTTAGAAATACTTCTTCGGGTTTTATTTTCTTAATGTATACTTTCGAGGAGAAGCCATGGTCCCAACCTCTAAACCGGGGTGTGATTATCCCAGAGCCAGGATGGGATCAATCAACTCCCTGACAAGGAGACCAGCAGGCTAGAACTAAACAGAAATTCCTAATGGTGAGAGCAATCAACCAATGGAACAGCTTGCCTTCAGAAGTTTTGTGTGCTCCATCATTGAAGGCTTTCAAAAAGAGGCTGGACAATCATTTATCTAAAATGGTATAGGGTCAGTGGTGGGATACAGCCAGTTCGCACCAATTCGGGAGAACCGGTTGTTAACTTTCTGAGCAGTTTGGCAAACTGGTTGTTGGAAGAAATCATTAGGGCAGAGAACCGGTTGTTAAATTACTTGAATCCCACCACTGTACAGGGTCTCCTGCTCGAGCAGGGGATTGAACTAAAAGACCACCAAGGTGCCTTCCAACTCAATTATTCTATGTTCTAACACAATGGCTCTGCCCACTTTGCTATATGGAAATGAGAATTTGGGATGTTAGGGAGGTGCAAGTTAAATGCAGTGATAATGGGGTTCTGGAGAAATGTATGTGTTAAAATGAGAAGAGATAGAGCCAGAAATGAATGGCTCTAAACAAACATTGGGAAAGCAATGAAAACAAACAACGGGAAAGCACAGTTTTTAAAAACAGAAAGCTCTACATTGATTGATGTAAGCGTAAATTGTTTTGGCTGTGTTTGCTTCTTTTTCTTATGCTTTTTTTTTTACTTCTATACCCCTTTTTCTCACTTCTAAAGGGAACCGCATGATGAATATGTATATATGTGTGTGGTGTGTCGAAAAAAATAAATAAACAAACAAATATGTACAGAAGATATAAAACTGGCCATCTCTATTACTCTATGGAGTAATTATTCTTCAAGAAGCAAGCTTTGCTATAATAAATTTTAGGCAGCGGAAGAAAAGCCCTGGGCAGTGGAAACTTCATTGTCACCAGTTTTTATCTGTAATTCCTTGTTCAACCCATTAAAATTTTAGATACTTGAAAGATAATACCAAAAAGAGGGAGAAATGTTTCTCACAAAGTTTCAGCAGACCCTAAAGAAATTCCACTATAGTGTTATTACATTTAAAACCAACAAATAATTGAAAAGAATGTTTTTATAATCTCGGGAACATCATTTTTAGACAACTAAGTATATCTAAGTATATCTCAAAAGACATAATATAATGTGGAATTTGATACCCAGACTACTTGAATCTGTTTTATTTACAATTGCTATTGTCCAGTGAAGGTGATCTTATTTCTCGTAACATGCCTAGGTTTTGTAAAATTTTACAGACATATCACCCATACCAGCTTTACAATAATTGGTTTTTGCTGTAGTTTTTATTTGGTTTCTCTCTCTCTCCCTCTCTCTCTCTCTCTCTCGGTATTCTTTTTGTTTTTGAGTTGGCTCTATGGCTCTAATAAAATATTTTGTCTTGTCTTGAAGAATTTGAAAAATGATACATCTATGAGATGATGTGTCCACAAGATCCAGATCTACAATATTCGGAACAGACACAGGTCAAAACTGATATGTTCTTAGAGATATCTGTAAGTGGAGCAAAAGATGGGAATTAAAATTTACTTCTCACTAAAGGCAGGTTCTTGGTACAAACAAAAAATAACAAAGCACAAAGCACAAATGTGAACAAATGTTGACCTTTTATTGTTCCTGAAACATTTGCATCATGTAAGATGCTGGATAGCTGTAGAAATGTAGCAGAGGAAAGAAGGAAGGAAAGAAAGACATTTGTAGTGATAGAATGAAAGCTTTCTCTCTAAATCAACACCTTAATTTGCCATATGCAAAGAAAGAAAGAAAGAAAGAAAGAAAGAAAGAAAGAAAGAAAGGAAGGAAGGAAGGAAGGAAGGAAGGAAGGAAGGAAAGAAAGAAAGAAAGAAAGAAAGAAAGAAAGAAAGAAAGAAAGAAAGAAAGAAAGAAAGAAATATACCATTTTCTCATCTCTCCTTACATTCCAGTGGTGGGATTCAGCCGGTTTGGACCAGTTCAAGCAAACCGGTAGTTAAATTGCTGGACGGCCCCGCCTCTTCCTGCCCTGCCCTGCCCCCTCCAGGAGTCTCCACGCACCCCATTTTGGCTTCCAGGTAAGTGCAGGGAGGCCTCCCAAAATGAGGCACGCCCCTCCCCCACAGCCCATTTTCACTCCCAGGAGGCTTCAGGGAGGCCTCCTAGGCCCAAAACGGGGGGCGGGAGGGGCATGTTTCCTCCCCCACAGCCCATCTTTGTTCCAAAGGGGGTGCAGGAGTGCTGTCTGTCACACACACCTGGCCACGCCCACCAAGCCATGCCCACAGAACCGGTAGTAAAAAATTTTGAATCCCACCACTGCTTACATTCCCTTTAAAACTATGCTTAAAAGCTATTGCAAATTATAAACAGTTGCTACATTCCCTTCAATTCTCATGCTTTTAAACTCTGTTAATAACTAGTTTTCAGATTTTTGAAGACATACATTCTCTTTCCGATTCTTGTAGAATTTCAGTTAGTTTCCAATAAAAGTAGGAAATTGGCATGAGAGGACACAAGACCCCCACGATATATGAATACAAATAGGGTCGGCCACAAGCGATTTTCTAAATGGCAATTTGGTGTTTTAAACATCTTAAATCATTCAAAAGAAACAAGTCCAGCATCAACATTTGACTCATCCATTCCTCTATAAGTAGTTACCAGAGACTTTAATCAAAGTTCTATTTCAGTTATGGTTAGTAAGATCTGCCCTCCGTATTTAGATTTATTAGCTCTTTACCACAGAGCAGCAATGAAATGTTGCAATGAGAAGAATTCCAGTCCAAGCCCTTGCCAAAATTCTCCATTATATTCTCTTCTCATTCAATTTTCTGTCTCCCTCCACCCTTAGCCTCAGAAGCGAGTTAACCAAGGAAAGCTTCAAATCACAATCTTCACTGACTAGCGGTGGGCATATGTCAAATATTATTTGAGGTACGTGCTTTGGATCTTTTTTTTTTTAATTTGATTTATATGCCACCCTTCTCCGGAGACTCAGGGCGGCTTACAATGCGCTAAGCAATAGCCTTCATACTTTTGTATATTTATACAAAGTCAGCTTATTGCCCCCACAAACTGGGTCCTCAATTTACCTACCTTAGAAAGGATGGAAGGCTGAGTCAACCTTGAGCCTTGGTGAGATTCGAACCTGCAATAATTGCAGGCAGCTGGTGTTAATAACAGGGTGCATTAGACCACTGTACTATCCAAGGCTCATCTTGCAAAAGTGTGAGCCTAGCACCTCTCTGCTGTTCATCAAAACAGACTTCTTCATCATCTATGCCTGAGCTTCAGAAGGCCTATCTGGAACAAGTGAAACACATCAAATGTGCTCTCTTTGGGGCAAAAAGAATCAAATTGTTAAAGCATTTGAAGTGGAGGGCCATTAAAAATGAATGTAATATAATTTTATCAGCAGTTTCCCAAAAGTTATTTTCAATTTCAGTCCCATCATTGTAATGCTTTTAGTCATGTCTGGCTAAAACAAAAGAATCAGAACACCATCAGATCACTTTGTGCTATCCACGTGCTGGTAAAAAGAGACACATTTCTTGTGGTATAGGTGGTTGGAAAATAAACGTAAATGTTAATTTGAACTGAGAAGGGTAGTACCAAACCACGTATGTATCCTATTTCTCTTAAGTAACAGTATGCGCCATAATGTGTACCGTAATAGTTTATAAGTATCTTATATTGTAATTTTAAAATATTTACGTAATTTATTAGATACTACTCATATAAGTATATAGCATGATTACACGTAGCTAAACCGAAAATGTTTGAATTGTACTATTATGTTATTTAATAAAAAAATTTTTTTAAAAAGAGACACATTTCTACAACTTGAGGAAAGCTCCAGGGATGGGCTTCAAAAATTTTAGCAAGGGGTTCTCTGCCCGGTTGCTGGGTGGGCGTGGCCATGGTGGGCGTGGCCTAGTCGGCCTCCTGCACCATAGCAGGCTTCTTTTTGCCCTTCCTGGGCTCTTGAGGTTTTTTTCGAGCCTCCGGGAGGGCGAAAACCGCCTCGGTAGGCCCTCTGGAAGCCAGAAACACACCCGTTTCCAGCCTTTCTGAACTTCCAGTAGGCCCACTTTTCACCCTCCCTGAGCCTCCACACACTCCTTGCCTCCAAAACGGGCCACGTGGGGATTCCTGGGGGGGGAGGGGCGGGGTGGGCAGGGCCAGCCAGGAGTGGGAATTGGAGGTTTTCTGAACTGCACAGAATCTTAGCTAGAAGTTCTCCTGAACCCCTGCAAACCCCCAGCAGCCTATCCCTGGAAAGCCCCCAAAAGTTGGGGTCTGACATACCTCAGCGGAGAGGCTGTTCCATAGGACAGGCCCAGCTATGGAGGGCTTTTTCTTTTCTTTTCTTTTCTTTTCTTTTCTTTTCTTTTCTTCTCTTCTCTTCTCTTCTCTTCTCTTCTCTTCTCTTCTCTTCTCTTCTCTTCTCTTCTCTTCTCTTCTCTTTTCTTTTCTTTTTTGATCCCCACAAAATAACAATACCTTACAGCAAGAACCTGTAGTATGACATTTAAGTTAATATACATTCTTTGTGGCATGATATTCCTTTAATAAAAATGTAATTCTTTGTTATTAGTGCAGTGGTTACTCAGACTCTCAGGCTAAATCCTATTTATCACTGTGATGTGAAGTCAGCCACAATTTGTAGTAATTAAAAGTAGGCAGTTTACATTCTTATTTTCCTCCCATTCTCCAGTGCTCCAACAACAAATTTCTCAGCTAAATGCACAATAGTTTCCTTACAAATAGCTCCCTGGGGAGTTTTCTTTATTTCAAAAGACCTTCTTACATGATATTATTTTGTTGATCCATCAGGAAAAAGGATGCTGCACTACTAATGGAATTGCCTTGTTTTTCCAAGTGTGTTGTAGAAATTGTTGTAAGATGTAAGCTAACTAAGGCACAAGAGAGAACTGATTCCAAGGCCTAAATCTTAAGAAGTCTTCATTAATTAGCCCTGGAGGAACGTTGTTAATACTCATAAAGGCAAGACAAAGAATTTTCAGAATCTCAGAGAGCTTAATGCACAATTTACTGTCTGTTACTGTACTCTAGCGACTAGACAATCCAAGTCTAAAGGAAGCAAGTTGGGACGGATAGTTTCAAAGATCATCTTGACTGATGTTTCTTAAAGATCCCATAGATATTTTTTAAAGCCTCAGACTTCTGAATGGCCAAAGGATCAGATAACATGTTGTTTTGTTCAGAGAAAGGATACTGTCTTTGAAATAAAAATAACTAGGATTTATTGGTAGCTTTCGGATAGTATTTGTGGATTCAAGATATGGCAAAGTTCTCCTGCCCTAAAAGAATACCAGGTTAGCTTTGGTCAGAAAATTAACACTTTAATTTAAACATGTGTGAACATTTTTTTTAAAAAAAACTATTTCTATTTAGAATAGGATGGGATGGGATGGGATGGGATGGGATGGGATGGGATGGGATGGGATGGGATGGGATGGGATGGGATGGAGTGGAGTGGAGTGGAGTGCAGTGGAATATTTCATTTGGCCAAATGTGATTAGACACACAAGGAATGTATCTCTAGTACAGAAGCTCTCAGTGTACATACAAAGCAGCAGAGTAATGATAATCATAATAATGATAACAATAAGAGGGGGTAGTAGAAAATATAAGAAGTATAATAATGCTACTGGTTATTTTCTCAGCTTCCTTTTGACCCGCACAATATGCTGGGCTTCTATAGAAGACAACCTAGTTGCCACCGTTTTTCAGCAAAAGTCCTGTCTATTGGTGTCAGATACTAAACAGTACCTATCCTGTTTAGTTGCTGTACCAAACCGGAAAATTATAGAAGTACAAATGACAGACTCAATATTTCTTTTGTAAAACTGCAACAACTCCTCCTGGGGCAGTCCGAACATCTTAAGTTGACCCAGGATGAAGATTCTTTTTGATGATTTAGTACTGCAAAAATTGAAGAACTCTACTATTGATACTGTACTGTTGAATATACAGTAGTAAGAGGTGGTAAAATAGAAGGACTTCGCTGTCCTTCACTCTACAGTTTTAAGCTTGTTCAGCTCCAGATTGTTCCAGCTGCACCAAAGTGCCAGTTGTTCCTCCTCTTCTCTATATGCAGGCTCATCACTATCTTGAATGAGACCAATGACTGTTATATTGTTTGCAAACTTCACTATTTTAACAGAAGGATCCTTAGAGATGCAGTCATTAGTATATATAGAGAAGAGCAATGGAGAGCTCACAACCCCGAGGGACACCTGTGCTGATTGTCCAAAGTGCTTGATGTGATTTTCCTTAGCTTCACTTGTTGCTTCCTATATGTCAAAAACCTAGTAATCCTCCTACAAGTCTGGATAGGCACAGCTAGCTGTATCAGTTTAGAGTGAAGAGTTCCTGGAATGATAGTATTGAATGCTGAGCTGAAAACAAGAAGAACCTGTGCCTAGGTCCATGGTCAAGATGTTGCAAGATATAGAGCAGTGCCATATTGACAGAATCATCTGCTGATCTATTTGCTCTGTAGGCAAACTGCAAGGTGTCTTAACCACAGATCTGTGATGATTTTCACTTGGGCCAGCACTAACCTCTCAAAAGTCTTCATAATTATAGATGTATAGAGTGACTAGTCTGAAGTGATTCAGCTACCTGATGGATGGTTTCTTGAGAACCAAGATGATAGTAGAATGTTTGAAGCAAGAAGGGACATAACACATCTCCAGTGATTTATTAAAGATGCAGTTGAAGATGGAGGCCAGTTGTGTTGCCAGGTTTTTAAGCAAGAAAGAGTTATTCCATCTGGGCCTGGTGCTTTTTTGAACGTTTGTCTATGAAACGTTTGTCTATGAAACTGCATATTTTTTTCTAAAGATCATCAGGAGGAGATTGGGCTGCTGTTGGTTTATCTGATGTGGGGGAGGTAGCGAGAGTTGACAGAGATCTCCTCTCAAACCTACAGTAGAATACATTCAGGTCATCTGCCAGTTGACAATTCATTCAATAAGAGAGGAAGGTCTGATGCCAATAATATTCTTCAGGCTTCCAACGCACATATATCCAATACTTGATGGAGTTTGTTTTTGCATTACAATTACTAAAAAGGGTAACATAGTTCAGTTTACAAAATTGTTCAATTTTTCACAACCTCATGTTTTTGTGTGTATGTGTGCCTGTCTCTCTCTCTCTGTGTATGGTTGTAGATAAATAGGTAGGTAGATAGATGATAGATGATAGATGATAGATAGATAGATAGATAGATAGATAGATAGATAGATGACAGACAGACAGACAGACAGATGATAGAGGTAGAGACGATGAGATAGAGATAAAGATAGAAAGAGATAGGAACAGAAATGAATTGTGTGTTCTAGAAGGATGATCATAAATTAATGACATTATCATGGCATTATGAGGAGGAGAGGGAAGTAAAGAATAACTCAAGGCTACAACGTTTAAACTAAGATTAAATTGTGCATCCTGAACATCTAATTTCACATAATTTTTCATATGGTGTATTTTGTAGTGGTTGCATTGTATAGTTTCCTATCACAGGGATATTACTACAAGCCCTATGTGAAAAATTAATGGACATGAACAGCTTTCCTAAAGCCATATTCCTTAAAAAGCTATCATTTTAGGATTGAGGAAAACCATTAACATACAGTATATGTATTATAAGGAAATAATCTCACAGTGTAGTATTTAGTGTATGAATTGGTTGTTAGTCTAGTCTGAGTGCCTTAGAAACATCCACACTTTTATTACAAATAAGATGTAGCAACCCAAATTATACCGTTATCAAAAATAAAATCTGGGCATCAAAATGTCCAGTGGCTCTCATAATATGTCTTGCTGTTACATTATATGTAAGAAGTAAATATAAACCAAATAACCTAATAGCCCATTCATATAAACATCTTATCCATGTCTTTTAGATCTAAGAAATATTAAATCTTCATTTACAAAAAATCAGGACCATTTGTAAGGTTGCTGAATAGAAGATTGATTTACACTTAATCACAAGAATCTGGTCAACTAAAGTTAAATACTAAATTGGTGCCAGATAAGGGTCAACCAAATTCAGGAGGGGGTTGAACTTGGAGCCCTTGTGTGAATGCAAGGACTCTAAACTGATGACACACTTAACTCTGTCCCACAGGTGCAGCTTATCTTCTTTTACATCTTCTCTATATCTATCTCTGTGTCTGTCGATATCTATCTATCTATCTATCTATCTATCTATCTATCTATCTACCTACCTACCTACCTACCTACCTACCTATCATCCATTATCTATCTATCTATCTATCTATCTATCTATCTATCTATCTATCATCTATCTATCTATCTATCATCTATCTATCTATCTATCATAAGGAGCCTTGGTGGATAAGGAGCCTTGGTGGAGCAGTGGACTAAAGCGCTGTTAAGTAGAACTTAGCTGCCAGCTGCCTGCAATTACTGCGAGTTCAAATCTCATCAGGCTCAACCTTCCATCCTTCCGAGGTAGGTAAAATGAGGACCCGGATTGTGGGGGCAATAAGTTGACTTTGTATAAAAAAGAACACCGCTTAGGGGGGGCCGAAAGCCCTACTAAACAGGTATATACAAAAGTAAGAAGGCTATTGCTTAACACATTGTAAGCCACCCTGAGTCTCCGGGGAAGGGTGGCATATAAATCGAATCAATCAATCAATCAATCAATCAATCTCTACCTCTCTCTCTCTCATCTGTCTATCTAGTTATCTTACTATTTTGCTGTCATCTAGATATCTATTATCTGCCATCTATCCAGCCATTAGCTTAAGAGTCCATCATAAAAATCTGTTTGTTTTGCATATGTGCTTTACAGTTGGTGCTGTAATTGAGTCCATTCACCTTGCTGCTGATCATTTTCTTCTTCTGTTTCCTTCCATCTTTCCTAGCATTAGAGCAGGGGTGTCAAATTTGCATCGTCATGGCATCCTCATGTGACATATTGTGACTTTTTTCCCCTTGGCGAAACCGGGTGTAGACGTGGCTGTCCACACAAACTCGTGGCCAGCGTGTGATGCATCTGACCCTTGGGCCACGAGTTTGACAGCCTTGCCTTAGAGCCTTCTGTTAAAAGCATGGTCTTCACATGCTTTGTCCAAAATGTAAACATATTTCTTAACTATGGTTCTTTTATTGTTGTATGTTTCCAGGAAGTTGTGTTCTGGTTCTGTTCTGGTTCTATAATGAATGTAAAGGTTAAGCAAATTTGTCATGGTGATGAAAACCAAATGTCCGATTTGAAACACATTAGTTTTAATATTAATGAGGTTTGTTTTGTTTGTAAATAAATATCTGTAAATTGTATAACACCCGAATAGAACGTATGTGTAACGAACCAGAAAACATGCATGCCAACTCAAAAAAACAACAACACCCCATGACAGTATATAAAACATTTTTTGAAGAAAATGTTACACAAATGGTTTCTTTGCAAATGTAAATAATTTTTTTAAAAAACCTACAAATATCAATTTATACTCCTCTATAATCTGATTATAAACCAAAATAAAATATGTAAGACTCTTAGTTACGTATATAAATTGATTTCTAAAAAAATATTGTGGTCATATTATGATTCTGTACCTGTGTTATAGATAAATCCCTACTGACAGTTAGATGTTAATCTTGTGTAAGATTATATTAACCTAACGTTATACTGTGAAGTATATAATATTGATTATATTGATGATACTTTTATTTAAATTACATTATTTACAAGTGCAGATTCTTTCATAAAGACAAAGAGCAGTCCAATTAAGTATCGTACTGTAGCACTTATACAATCCTGTAACAATAATAAGTGAATGCAACTTAAATTAAATCAAATTTAGTTTTGATTTATTATTTGATTTACATTTTGATTGATTACTCTTTTCCAAGTCCTGTTTTTTATTATTATTATTATTATTATTATTATTATTATTATTATTATTATTATTATTATTATTCTAGACTGGCACTTATGGGAATGGTCCTTTGGTACACTATTCAAAGGTATATTCTGTATTCAGCCTATAAAAATTGCATTGTCTTGTTTTAAGCATTTGGGTATATGATATGAGGTAGCTTGTTGCATATGGACCAACATACATTCACATACCTACCTAGATATTACAAACCCTATGCCTAGGAGTGAAATGCTACCGGTTCACACCGGTTCAGGTGAACTGGTAGTGATAAAAGCTAGTAAAAAAAAGCTACTCGTTCATCTGAACCAGTATTTTCGACAAAACAGCTGTGCCACGCAAAATCCTGCTTTCTAGCGAATCTAAATTGCGCGGCACAGCTGTTCCTGCCCTTGCTGTTCTACTTACCTTGTTAAGCCTTCTTTTTCCACACGAAGTGTGCGTTTGGTGCACACTGTGTATGTGTGTATGCAGTGTGCATTTGGTGGTGCACTGTGCATGCACACACACAGTGCATATTTGGCGCGCACTGCACATGCGCGGGCAGCAAACTGGTGGCAGTCCATGGCCTATGCCTGACATTGGCTAGTAGTCTAATTAAGAGATGATCTCTTGATCAGATATGAGAGTGTACATTTCCTCGAACATATTATGATTTAGTTTTATTTTGGCACTGTGGGGGTAAGTCTAAAGTCCGTGGTCCTACTTAAAGTATAATCTTTAATTTGGGCAAAAATAAGCTACTGTTCACTAAAAGTAAATGCCTCCATTGTCTTCCTCTTGACTGAGAGGGTAGGGGACAATATTTAAGCTTGGGCTGCTTAGTCATCATCATCATCATCATCATCATCATCATCATCATCATCATCATCATGAAATAGTGACCTGGCCATCAAAACTACACGGCTATGGATGAAACATGTAACAGTGATACCCATTGTCATTGGGGCACTTGGTACCATGTCCAACAATTTTATAAACTACATCAACAAATTGCAGCTTCCTGCAATAACACCAGCGGAATTGCAAAAAACTGCGCTACTTGGAACATCGTACATCTTAGTTGGTTAATATCTAGGAAGCTGTCAGCAACCAGTATCAACCATTAGCACCAGTCAATGGTGATGCATTTTTGAATGTTCAGTTGACTCAGTTTCATGTTTAATGAATAAGGTAAATAATAATAATAATAATAATAATAATAATAATAATAATAAGAAGAAGAAGAAGAAGAAGAAGAAGACGACGACAGTTGACCACCTGATCAGTGGGTGCAGCAAAATTTCACAAACTGACTACCTACAATGCCATGACCGCGTTGCTAAGATTATTCACTGGAAATTGTGCCAGAAGTTTGGATTTGAGGACAGCAAAAACCACTGGGAACATCAGGTTGAGAAAGTTTTAGAGAATGAGAAACTCAAGATCTTGTGGGACTTCAGGATTCAGACTGACAGGCACTTGGTCCACAACACACCTGACATAACAATAGTTGAAAAGAAAAAAGTATGGTTCATTGACATTGCAATACCTGGTGATGCACGGATTGAAGATAAGCAGCAAGAAAAAAATCACAAAGTACCGGGACTTGCAAATTGAAGTTGAGCGACTGTGGAAAAAGAAATCGTGTGTTGTCCCGATTGTAATTGGAGCCCTTGGAGCAATACCCAAAGGGCTACCCCGCTATTTAGAAATTCTAAATTTATCGGACTTGAACATTTTGACTTTACAAAAAAACCACCTTACTCGGAACAGCTTACATCCTCCGATAATACCTTAACAGTTCCTAGGCCTTGGTTAGGACTCGAGCTGCTGAGCTATTAACCAGCCTCAAAGGCTGTGAATCTCATTAAAGATTAACCAATAATAACAACAACAACAACAACAACTTTATTGTCATTGTACGTGTATACACAGTATACCCAAGTATACTATGTTGCAAGGTATGTTAGAAGGTAACATAATCATTATTTTCCTATTTATTCCAATGAACCTATCATAGAATTTGTACCCAAGTTCTTACACTTCCGTTCAGAATATAGCAACAAGATGTTTTCAACTACTTATTAGAGTGTTATACTCTTCCATTTTCAATAAGAATCTGGTGAATGCTTAATTTAAGCCAGCAATATTAGCCCTAAGCACTCAGTAAAGCCACATATGAACTCTAATAAGTATTTGAATATAATAGCTAACTGTGTTAATTTGTTTAATGGAAGCAAAAGTGGAAGAGCATGCCACCTATTGTGGGAATTGTTAGCCTCAAATTCAGCGTACTGCTTTTAATCAGTGTAAATTAAGGACATATATTATCCCATGGAGTTGCTTTGGGTGACAGTTTTAGGTACCTAAAGAAATATAGTATTTAACATAGGCTAACCTCTTCATGACCAAACCATTCAAGTTGACTTTGAGATGAAAAATGAAATCAGGGAGATATTCAATATATAAAGAGAGTTTTCTTATGTGGATCACTATAGATTGGATAAATGTAAGCTCTACTTATGATTTAAACCATCGAAAGTTTTCAGGAGCGCATTTGATTAATTGATTAGATGTTATCACATTGGTATTGATTGTTAATGACTGCCTAAATTTTGTCCATAATGATCATTCAGCTCCTTCACTAGTAGCAGAATACAGTAACAGAGTTGGAAAAGACCTTGGAGGTCTTGTAGTCCAATCTCCTCCTCTAGCAGGAGGCCCTATATAATATTATGGCTCTCCAGTTTCTTTCTAAAAGATTTCAGTGATGGAGCACTCACAAGATCTGAAGGCAAGCTGTTCCACTGGTTTATTGTTCTCACTGTTGTAAAATTTCTCTTTAGTTCTAGGCTGCTTCTCTCCTTGATTAGTTTCCATTCATTGCTTCTTGTCCTGCCTTCTGGTGCTTTGGTAAATGGGTTGACCCACTCTTCTTTGTGGCAGCCTCTCAAATTTTGGAACATGGCTATCATGTTTCTCCTAGAACTTAACTACACTAGATATACCCAATTCCTGCAACCATTCTTCATATGTTTTAGCCCCCATCCCCCAAATCACATTTTGTTGCTTGTATCCTTACGATTTATATTGAGTGTTGTCCCTTATGATTCTTGATGAATGTATCTTTTCTTTTTATGTACACTGAGAGCATATGCACCAAGACAAATTCCTTGTGTGTCCAATCACACTTGGCCAATAAATAATTCTATTCTACTCTATTCTATTCTATTCTATTCTATTCTATTCTATTCTATTCTATTCTATTCTATTCTACCATCTTTGTTGCTCTTCTCTGAACTTTTTCCAGAGTCTCAACATCTTTTTTTATATTGTGATGAGCAAAACTGGATACAGTATTCCAAGTGTGGTCTTACCAAGGCCGTATAAAGTGGTATTAGCATTTCATGTGATCTTGATTCTATCCCTTTATTAATACAACCTGGGATTGCATTGGCTTTTTTGATGGCTGCAGCATACTGTTGCCTCATATTTAAGTGACTGTCCATTAGGATATAAGAGCCCTTTCACAATTATTGCTATTGAGCCAAATTTAATCTAATCAGTACATTTGGTTTTTGTTGCCTCTAAGACCTTACAGAGAGAAGTAAAACCTTACTTTTCTCTACATAGAATTTCATTTTGTTAGATAGGGCCTATTGTTGAAGTCTGTCAAGATTCTGGATCTTGACAGAGTATATTTTGAGATGTTGGCTATTCCTACCACATTGATGCCCTCTGCAGTTTTGATGAGCTCCCCTTCTATTCCTTCATCTAAATCATTTATGAAGATGTTGAAGAGTCTAGGCTTAACACAGAACCTTGGAGTATCCCACCACTGGGGAGTGGTGTTCCAATATCTCATGGGTTGCCCCAAAAAAGAGGGAACAAAGCTATTCTCCAAAGCACCTGAGGGTACGACAAGAAGCAATGGGTAGAAACTAATCAAGGAGAGAAGCAATTTAAAACTAAGGAGAAATTTCCTGAAAGTTAGAACAATTAATAAGTGGAACAACTTGCCTGCAGAAGTTGTGAATGCTCCAACACTGGGAATTTTTAAGAAGATGTTGGATAACCATTTGTCTGAAGTGGTGTAGGGTTTCCTGCCTGGACAGGGGGTTGGACTAGAAGACCTCCAAGGTCCCTTCCAACTCTGTTATTCTATTCTATTCTATTTATTTCACTCCATGTAGATGCAGTTCCATTAAGGACTACACTTTGAGTGCAGTTTCTCAGCCAGTTACAAATCCATCTGGTTGTGAAGCTGGCTATTCCATATTTTTTCTAGTTTACCAAGACAATAGTGTACCCATTGCTACTATAATTGACCATCTATCTATCATCCTTGAATAGATAGATGACTATCAAGGGTCATATAATTTATATCTAAGCAGACAATTGTTAAGGAAGGCAACACTATTATATTGGACCTCAGAAGAGAGATTTTTTTAAAGAAGTGATTGGCTAAAAAATTGGCATGGGCAGAATTTCTCTTCTAAACCCTTTGCTCAAATCACAATAATAAATAATCAGCTAAAATATATATTATAAAAAGAAGCTGTAAGAAAAAAGGAAATTTGTTCATTTGATATATGAACCTTATTCATATAAATTGAATAGAAACTAACACAATTTTTCTCAAAAAATTACAAGAGAACCAAAAAGGGATTAATTCTGAAAAGAGAAACATCAATAATAAAAATACATATTTTATGCACATCAATGATGTGCTTAGAAGAAATGGATCATCCAATAATCAAGAATAAGAGGAATGTTAAAAGAAGATATGGAGATGCAAACTAAGGATTTGTGTGTATGTGTGTGTATGTATACACACAAAGGGTGAAATCCAGCAGGTTCTGATAGGTTCTGGAGAACCGGTAGCTGAAATTTTGAGTTGTTCAGAGAACCGGCAAATACCATGCCTGATTGGCCCCAGATTAGGAGATTTTGCAATATCCTTCTCCCAGGAGTGGGGAGGGAATGGGCATTTTGAGGTATCCTTCCCCTGCCACGCCCCCCAAACCATGCCCACAGAACCAGTGAATCTAAAAAATTTGGATTTCACCACTGATACACACTATAGATGTGCTTTATATGATGGAGATGGATATAGAGAAAGGAAGCCAGCCAGCCAGCTAGACAGACACACAGATAGTTAAATTAATAGATAGCATTTCTCTTCACTGTTAATTTTTTTTATTATTATCCAGAAAACCTGGTAGCTGATGTAAATAGTTGTGATGGAAGCCAATCTTCCAGATATTATAGATGAATTGAAACAACAACAACAACAACAACAACAACAAAACAATCTGGTCTGAATGGTGTTCAAGAATATCTGACTAGTACTTGAGATTGTCAATTTTCCAACAAAAATATCTAACTTATCCAAGGCAAGGTCCTGTCTCAATGGACAGGAAAACGTGAAAATAGACGGCTACTTTTTACAAAGAGAATTTAACAATCACTTAATGTACATGTCTGTTCTTAGCAGACTGATGGAATACAAATTATTATTACATAGCAATAATCAAGGATAGAGATAGAAAATTCTGGAACTCAGACAAGGAGGATAATAGAAAGAGCCTGGTGGCACAGTGGACTAAACTACTGTTAAAGTAGTATTCAGCTGCCAGCTGCCTGCAATTACTGCTAGTTCAATTCTCACCAGGCTCAAGGTTGACTCAGCCTTCCATCCTTCCGAGGTAGGTAAAATGAGGACCCGGTTTGTGGGGGCAATAAGCTGACTTTGTATAAAATAGAACACCGCTTTGGGGGGGGGGGCAAAATCCTATTAAGCAGGTATATACAAAAGTATGAAGGCTATTGCTTAAAAGCATTGTAAGCCGCCCTGAGTCTCCAGAGAAGGGTGGCATATAAATTAAACTAATAAATAATAAAGAGCCAAACCTTATATTGCCAGACCCTAAGAACTATGAAAAAGAGATCTGGCTATCACTGCTCTAGATAGTAGAGTCTGAACTGGACTAGCAGAATTCTCCATCCAGTCATTTTGAACACTGCCATCTGAAAGTGAATGAAGTAAATAATAGTTGAATTAAGGCTCCTTGAGAAAAACCTGCTGAAGGAAACCTGGCCTGATCAGATCCTGTAATGCCAAGATAGGATCAAAAGCTGCTGGGCATAACAAAGGAATAGCACCGATCCATGAAGATACCATAACTCCATTCTGACAGATTTTAGCTAGAAGAACATCTGTGATATTTGTCTTTGGTTCATCTTCTGACTTCCCACCTCATTTACTCCTTCAGACACTGCTGCCACAGTAATCTTATTTTTGTGTTGTGACCTGATTTGTGTACTGAGATTAGCTTGACAGATTTATACAGGAAAGAAGCTGTTGCTCATAAGGCCAGAGTTATGCAGAGTACTGTATAACACCAACATTTTTGGTGTTATACAATAACTATGTGAGAGCATTTCAGCTTTTTCCTCCTTGGGTGCTTTCCCGTTGTATGGACCTCAGCTGCTAGGATTCTCAGTAATGGGCATTATTAAGCTGTTACCAAATGATGTAATGATGGTATTTAAAGAGAATTAAGTGGAGATTTGGAAGTTAAAGCTATAAATGGGGACTAGTCAACATGGCTATCTATTATCTTTAATATCAGAGGTAACATAACTTAAAAGACCAATTTGTAGAGAAACTGTGCTACAGACAGTCCTAGTTTAATGACTGCATTGACCCTTTCCAGTTATGATGATGAAGAAATAACCTTACAAACAGTAACTCAAAGGAAAGCTGAACTAGCTGAAGATCATAGGTACAGCTGCAGTTTCATGTTGTGACCAGTTTGCTTAACCACCAAGTCGCTGCCCTAAGTTGTGGTTGTTCCATTAGGACTACCTGTACTGAATTTATGCGGTCGACTTTTAGTAGGTTACTTAGGGAACAAAAATCATAGCCTTTCATATGATATAGCATGTTGCTCCTTATGTTCTTCATGTAGCAAGAAAGCAAGGATAATAGATTGTGGATAGACTTGGTTGCTTAAGGGAGGTTCAAATTAATGCCAGGCTTGCAAAGGCATTTATGATCTTTAAAGCACTTTCAACTGTTGCAAAACATAATTTCTCCCACTGCGATCACATGATACTCATCTGGATCAGTAGTGGTTTTCACTTATCTTCACTACCGGTTTGGAACTGTGAGCATGCGCGTGTGTGCCAGGGGTGTCTTCTACTTACCTTTACTACCGGTTCGCAACGGAGCCGTGAGTGTGTTTTCCTGTGGAAGCGCAGAAGCTTTTGCGCATGCGCAGAAACATTTTTATGATGTCAGGGTCAGTGGGCGGAGCCTCCCGCCGGTTTTACTACCGGTTCTATAGAACCAGTGTGAACCGGGGGCAACCCACCACTGGTGCGCGCGCTTGCTTCACTCGCGTCGGGCGCTTCTGCTCATGCGCAGAGTGTCCATGATGACGCCTGAACCGTGGTGAACCGGTAGAAACCCATCACTGATCTGGATGCTTGGCAACCTGTTCACTCTTACAGCCAATTCTAAACTGCCCTGTAATCATGTCATCACCATTTCGCAATCTTTTTTACCAGTATCCCCAGAAAGTCAATGGGAAACTTATCAACTAATGACTGCTTTGCTCATTGACCAAGATTTCGGCCTCAATCATGGTTAAGCAAGGACTATGTGTAACTTTATATTTGGGACTTGAGGATTTACAAACCATTTTAATCAGGTTTCCTATTATTTTACCTCAAAGCAATAAAAAAAAAACATCGACACAATTGGTAGAAAAATCTCTTACTTTATATTTATCGCCTTTTATGAATACATCTTTTGAATAACTGGTAACATACTGGACTTCCACCTGTGTGTATAAATAAAAATAGTTACTGTATCCTACTAAACTCTGCTAAATTGAATGAATGAACACTGAGCAAACTTGAATTGGGCTTTCCCATTTAAGACCAAAGGAATTTTATTAAAATGACTATATTAATACTTGAAAAATGGTTAACTCCCTCTAAATCAATTTATTTAGAAAGTGTTCTGACTGAATTATCAGAAAGATCCTGTTGGAAATTCTTGAAATGCAATACAAAATTGGATTGATCCTCATCTTTGGCTACAAGGCAATTCATGTGTCCTTAATATTTGAATGACAGGATGCTCAATTGATTTGCACTCATTTTTTATTATGATTTATTCATAGTCTCTTGTTAAAAATATTCAAGCATTACAACTGCATCACAGCAGCTTAGACATTAATTTGCTTGTCACACGAAGGAATGTGATGGGTTTTTTTAAAGGCCTTTGGCTGTGACAGCCAAATCATGAAAGATAATGCTGTTAAAAAGCTTTGCTGCCGGTCTTTATAGAATTGGATCACCTTGTAAATATAATTAAATAAATAAAAATAAAATAAATTTTTGACCCCTTCAACTTCCCATCCAAGTAATTTTTAATGCCTATAGGAACCTGCCCCCTTTTCATTAAAATATTATAGAGGTAGAATACATTTTTTTTTCTTCAATGGTGTTCGATTTTTGAAGTTAGCCAGAACAAGTCCCTACAGTTTTGTGGCAAGATTTGAGAACTGCTTTGTCATTGCCTCCTTCCAATGGTTGAGAGAAGACGACCAGCTGAAGGTCACCCAAGTGGCTTTTTGCCTATGGAGAACTTAAAACTCAACAATCTCCCAATTTCTAGCTTAATGCCTTAAAGCCAAACTAACTCTTGCGTTAAATGTATATAGCCAAGCAAACTAGGTATGTTTTGCAAATAACATTTGGACATTTTGATGCTTGTTGGTCGCTTTTGTCATATAAAGCAAAGGTAAAAGTTGTCATCTGAACATGGTATATTGCTCTTCCTTTGATTTTTCTGGATGTACTTGGTTCTAAAATTCAGATTTGCAAGAATAATAATTAATGCCATTTGATACAATTACATAATGGAACCCAGAGTCCTCATATTTTTTAAAAAAATCCTTAACACTTACCCTATACAGAACAAACATGCTGGATTAGTTTTTACATTAAAAATGGTTTTGAAATTTCTTTCAAAGCAGAAAAGTAAGGTGATATCATTATTGTGTATTTTAGTTACAGTGCTATAAGGAAAGTTGGCCACAGTAGAAGACCCTGAAAGAGAAGAGAATAAGTTAGCTGAATCAAACCATCGCCCTAAAAGTATAACCAGCTAAAAATATCTTAGTTTATTGCACCTCTGTTATTCACTTGTGTGTTTGGAAGGCAGCTGATCATGTACTTGTAGTTGTTCTTCTCCCTCAAACACTTACCTTATTTTAAGAGGTCTTCCCTGTCAGGTATTTAGCACTGTTTTTCTTGGCCCGTCTGAACAAAGGCAGGGGCTCCAGGAAGAATAATTTTCATAAGATTATAAATGAGCATCCAGAATAATACTGGAGGAAGTTCTCCAAAAACAGAAGCCATCCTGTTAAATCCAGATTCCCAGATGACTGCATTGACAGAGGAATACCGACACTGAATTTCCACAGCAACTATCAAGGGTAGTGTAAGATTTTTTTTAAACCTCTCTTAAATGAATCTAAATATTTTATTACTGCAAATAAATAAATAAAGTTTATTTGCATGCAGTGTATGTTCCTCACAGGTTCAAACTATAAGAGTTTGCACTGCAATGTTGAGATGGCCAAAGAGTATGTGTGAATGTTCTGTCATAGCAACTTATGGTAATACAGTAACATCTCACCAATGGTCAGCTGACTCCTGTGGCTTCCAAATTTTAGTTAAATACCAAAGGAAAACACCATGAAGCTACTTCCCCATTGGGCTATTTCAGAGTGTGGCGTATGTGAGCAGCCACGGAGGATTCAGAACAGTGGTGGGATTCAGCCGGTTCTCTCTGGATTGTGTGAACTGGTAGCGGCGATGGCGGGAGGCTCCGCCCACCTGCAATGCGCAACTACTGCACATGCTCAGAAGGCAGTGTGCATGCACAGAAATGGTGCATGCGACTGAAGTGTTCACATTTGCGAACCGGTAGAGAAGGTAAGTGAATCCCACCTCTGATTCAGAATGATTAAAAAAAAAATCTGCTAAAAAAATTAGAAAGCTTCCAGTGTCATTCTCTTCTATGCTAACAATACAGTAAACTTAAAGAAAACCAAAACCCTACTGACTTATCATTACCTTTCATGGTAGTAAGGAAAGGAGAAGTTTGCAGAAATGCAATATGAACTTGTCAAATGGTGCAATTTTGAAATCATAGTTTTGAGTCCATCCATCCATTCTCCATCCATTAGAAAGCACATTGTTTAGCAGATTTATCTTTAAATCATGAGCATCTCCTTGTCATAGGTAAGCCTAGGAAAAGTCTGCACTTATGCTACGTAAACTAAACGCACAACTCAAATGTTAAGAATTGTTCAGGTAACTTTCAAAATAGTTTTTACAAGGCCCAAATACTGCAATCATGTAAATGCACATATTTGCTGACAACTTTATAACTTATTGTGGTTCAACATTTTAAATCGTAGAAAATCGCCGTCACTTTATATTTATAATCATATTCAGCACAATACAGGAATCATCCTGAAAAATCTAGCTCTTTCATCCCCAAATCAATCATTCCTTTTATCTCACAGGATCCTTTTCTTACCTTTCCCGCCCTCCTTTGAATTATTGCCTCATTTCATCAGCAGTGACCAGAAATCTCACTTATAAAATGATTTTATTTTTTTTCCATAATTTAGCTGAACCAACACAAAACTGAATACTGTAAAGCAACAAAAAAAGTTGAAACATTTTAAGTTTTGTTCAGTATTGACTAAATAAGGCTACTACACTCCCTTCAAAAAAAAGGAAAAAAGAAAAAAAGAAAAGAAAAAAAATAATAACAGTAGAGTGAGGGATCTGGCACTCCAATTCTTATTATACAGGTGAAGTATCTACCATCATTTATTGCATGACATTTTAAATCAGACATTGGTCATTTATAGTGCAGTCAGTTCATAATACTTTTCAAGTGGCTGGGCTTTAATTGCTACCTGGACACTGATCAGAACTTTTACAGTGAAGTAAGACCATCATCACATATGTTTTATTCATAGACACTGTCACCTATAATTCATGATTTCCTCAACTTGTGCAATAAAATAATATTGAAAACTGGGAGAGGTCTTGATTAAATGAACTATTTTCCCCCATACCTCTTATCTATGATTGTTTGAACAATCCCTATACATTTTTCTTTAGTAGCATAGAACTAGCATAATACTAAAAGTTAATTGGAGTATTTAGGTAGTATACTACAGTGGACATTGGGAATAACTTTAATATTGACAAATATTTTGGGGGGAAAGAAGTAAGCCCGTTTCCTGACCTAATCATATCACTATGAGCCAGACTTATCGACAAAGGAGATACTATATTTGAAGGTATCAATGCTTTTCCTTTTTTTCCCCCCTTTTTGAAATACCACTTTCCTTTAACTTTTTTTTCTACTGTAATATTGAACAAGGGAGTTTTCAAAAATGGGATGTAAAAAAAATATATATCTTGATCAAGGAGCAAGCTGGCCTTTATACTAAATTAGGAAGGGGGGGTAGGTGACATGGTGGGGAGATAGAAAGAATGCAACTGAGTATGGAAAGTAATGACTATTCAACTATTTTACACTGTTTTACTGGCATTTAAAAGACTATCACTCCCTTCCGAGGGGAAAAAGGGAAAGGAAAAAGAAGAGGAAGGAAAGAAAACAAAAAGAAAAGAAACAAAGAAAAGAGGAAGAGGAAGAGAGAAAGGAAGCCTTTCAACAGTGCAATGGTTGAATGCATTTATGTAATATAAACACCATTATTCTTTGCTTTTCTACAGATTCCTCTCTGGTCATGCTTTACATCCAGAATGTCCCAATGGAAGAAAGCAAACTACATCAGTCACTTCAGAGACAACTGAAGTAATAAAAACAACAACTCAACTCTGAACCTTTTTGTCATGACCGTCCACGTTAATTGTTAAATAGGATTTTCTACAAATATACAACATATAAAAACTGTTAAATATATAACTTTAGGCTTTTCAAAATACATTTAATGATCTCTTTCAAACAAGTGTTACTTTCCCCTCCCCCACCCCATCTTCCCCCTGGATTTGCTTTCTGGCGCTAAATGTATCGGATGAGACATAGGCCACAGATGACCAAACATGCTCTTTGCAAATACTGTATTATCCAACTTTTAACGATCAAAGAATGGAACCATAGAAGAGGCATGTTGAACTGGTTAAACTTAGAATGATTTTAGTACGATAAGTCAATCTAAGCACAGAGTAAAATGGTGCGTAGACAGTTTGTCTTGTTTTGAATCAAAAGTTCTGTTTTCTTCTTTAAGATTGGTCATAATCTCTCCATGTTCCCTTGTGATTTTTAGGGTATTTTTTCCCAAGAGGAGGTCCAGCTTCTTCTGCAGTGTCCCATAAAGGCTTTTGCTGGAAAGTAACGTTTCCTCGCAGAGTGAACTGAATTTGTACAGGGTGGTTTTCATACTGTTGAATCTAAACAATCTTGTTAACAGTAACATCGTGTCCACTTTAAAATAGATTTTGCTCTTTGGTCTATTGTATATACTGAAACATAAGAAAATAAAAGCAATTCAGGCAGTCTAGGGCACAAGAAAAATTGTCTTCTATACCTTAGTGTCCTTCTGTAGACAAAACAGTCTTCTCTAAGGCTGGTTGGGATGAGTACTCTTCAGTTTAGTTGACTTTTCAGATTATTGTAACCACAGATCAAGTCCAGCAGGAACGTAACTCAGATGCAATATTAACCGTGAACTTGTGGTTTTGATTGTTGTATTGCTAACGCCCAAGCTTTTCTCTTAGATCTTGATTCCTTAGTCCAACTTTCTTTAATAGGGTAGAACAGACTTTTAGCTCATAATGTAGAATTATGCCTTCTTCGATGAAATACAGAGAAATAGACAGTTGAATTGATGACATAAAATGGATGATGATCCACAGCAATGAAACTTGATTAGGGAATGTGGCTCACACCGAGCCTAAAAACGCCTACAAGATTTCTTCGTTGCTGCATTTGTCAGGAGACCTGCAATTCAATAAGAACAACTGGGTTAGTATCTTAATTTTAAATTTCATGAATAAATTAAATACTTACTGATTCCCATCCTTATAACTTTTATTGCAACTTTACCTTCTCTGACCTTAAATGAGTTTTAAGAACATAGAACAGCACGGTTTAAAAAGATGAGACACAGGCTACCTATTTTATACCTAATTTAGGGATATTGTAAAATGCAGAATTCTTTGATCCATGTACAATAGATAAGTACCTGGATTTATATCAGATATTTTGCCTTCTGTTTTCAAAATGTAAGTTTATGTTTTCATTATTCAAGAGGCTAATTTAATCAATGCTGCCCTCTAGTGATATTGCTATTAAACATGATAGCCACTATCAATATTGCTATATTGTTATACATTGATATATGGAAAAAAAGTAATGAGGGAAAAAAGTAGCCATAAACTTGTAAGCTAAACTAAAACACAACAACATTTTCTAAGGAGAGATGAAAAGGGAAAATCTGGGTGATAGTAAGAAAATAATGGCACACACGATTTAAAGATTTAAAAAGTCAAAGAAATGAAGATTTGGGGAAACAAAATAAAATTATACATATGTCATGCAAATATAATATATATGTTGTAAATATTAAACCAATGTTTCTTTTTACATTTCCGTATTTTCTCAACATTCAGCATATTTTGCTTTGATGGACTAGAAAGTAAGAAAAAGAATTACTAGGAAGGGAAATGAAGAGTGATGTTTAATTGCTCAATTGCAGCAAAATATTTGTTATTTATTGTTTTTTAACCTGCCTACTTGTAAAAAAAAAATCCTTCTCCAACAGCTGTATATGAGTATATGCACTTATGTTTTCCAATATGAGCTGTAAGGTTTATTTGAGAGTTCTCTTTTTTTCTAGAAACAAACAACAAACAAAAAAATACCCCAGAACTTTTGAACAGCCTTTTCCTTCTCAGACTAATAGTCAGAGTCTAACCCACTTGGCCTCAGACAGAATGAAAGCAAAAAAAAAAAAAAAAAAAATCAGGTTGCGAATTGTGTATTTTATGAATAGACCAGGGGTGAAATCCAGCAGGTTCTGACAGGTTCTGGAGAACCGGTAGTGGAAATTTTTAGTTCAGAGAACCGGCAAATATCACTTCTGGCTGGCCCCAGAGTGGGGTGGAAATTGAGATTTTGCAGTATTCTTCCCCTGGAATGGGGTGGGAATGGAAATTTTGTAGTATCCTTCCCCTGGAGTGGGGTGGGAATGGAGATTTTGCAGTATCCTTCCCCTGGAATGGGGTGGGAATGGAGATTTTGTAGTATCCTTCCCCTGGAGTGGGGTGGGAATGGAGATTTTGCAGTATCCTTCCCCTGCCATGCCCACCAAGCTACCCCACGCCCACCAAGCCACGCCCACAGAACCCGTAGTAAAAAAAATTGGATTTCACCACTGGTATAGACATTTTGCAAGCAAATATTTGCAGTCCCCTCTTGGTTAGTGATCTTTCCCTGTCTGTATCTCTAAACTTTTAATAGTACAACATTAGCCCATATCAAGGGGCTATTAGGTTATGAAATCAACATTACGAGAAAAGATAGTTCAAGCCATTCTTAGTTTCAAAATGTTTAAGAAAAAATAGCATTTTTATTATGAACAGATCCATACCGTAATATTTCTTGTATCTCCTCCAAATATGACTTATGACATTTGAGACATGCTTTGATATTTCTTGTTTATATATTTAGGAAAAATTAGGATTTTTTAAAACTTGCTTGTAGAGGAACGTGTTAATAATCAAATAATAATTCTATTAAAGAACCAGTGAGTATTTTTTTTAAAAAAAATCATTTTTATTTTTATTATTTTTAAATTAAAAAAAGGAAAAAAGAAAATAAAAATGCTGTGATTTAAATAAACGGAACTTTAAATAAAATTGTACAATTAGAGCTCAAGATACTGTTGATGAAGAATTTGTTGTTGTTGTTGTTGTGAACAATCATAATGTTCAACCATTTCCCTCCCTTCTGTTCATTTTATAAGGAATAATATCCATGAATAATTATCACATATTTCATGAATAGCTTTGTGAAATCTGTTTAGTTAGCAAGACTACTTTCATATCAAATAGTACTTTTTTTTTCCTTCCTGGTGCTTTTCTGCAAGCATTTTCCACTCTTTTGGAAATTTGCCACAGGAATTGACCCTTCGGTTTGTTGCTCATGCCTGATGTTGTGGACTGAGATGAGAGGGACTGGCCCAAAGTACCCAGCTTACTTTCATGCCTAAAGTAGGACTAGAATCACAGTCTCCAGATTACCAGCATTTGCCTTAACCATTAGACCAAACTTTTCTCTAAATTCTTCCTAAAAATTGTACTTTCCAAACTTTAAATGTGAAATGGACAAAGCACTTACCGTTAAACTTCAATACTGTCTAATTTTGCATTTAATATATGATAGAAATAATTTTTATTTGCTTATCCAATGGCCTGGCATATTTATATTTTTGAATTAAGACTAAGGAAAATCATATCTAAGTGATCAACAATATTGTTTCAAACATTAAATTGATATGTACAAAGATCCATAGATTCACAGAACCTGTAAAAGAGAGCACTGATTCTACAAAATGGTGTTTAAAGAAAGACATTGGTTTTTCTATCACTAATCTATTTCCATGTTGGAAGCACCAAAGTGCTTCCAAGGTTTTGCCGGTGACATCACCATTGCTTGGAGCTGTGATGGCGAACCTATGGCACGGGTGCCACAGGTGGCACGCGGAGCCATATCGGTGGGCACGCGAGCTCAGCTCCAGCATGCATGCATGAGCCAGCCAGCTGATTTTTGGTCCTTCTGGGCCCACCAGAAGTCAGGAAACATACTGTTTCCGGCCTCCCGAGGGCCTCTAGGAAGGGTGGGGAAGGCTGTTTTTGCCCTCCCCAGGCTCCTAGAAAGGCTCTGGAGCCTGCGGAGAGCGAAAAATGGGCCTACTGAGCCCACCGTGCCATCACAGCAAAAGCAGAGGGAGCATGAGGGTGGGGGCCGGGGCACATAGAATTATGGATGTGGGCATGTGTGCGTGTGACCCCACCATGCTCCCCCCCGCTTTTGGCACGCAGTGGCAAAAAGGTTAGCCATCACTGGCTTGGAGGATTCCCAGTTGGGGGTTCCTTTCATGTCCCCATTAATAAGTCCATCGAAGTGGTACCTATTTCCAGTGGTGAAATTTGAATATTTTTTACTACTGTTTCTGTGGGCATGGCTTGGTGGGCATGGTATGGCTTGGTGGGTGTGACAGGGGAAGGATACTGCAAAATCCCCATTCCCTCCCCACTCCAGGGGGAGGACATTGCAAAATCTCTATTCCAACCCCACTCTGGGATAGCCAGAGGTGGTATTTTCCGGTTCTCCAAACTACTCAAAATTTCTGCTACTGGTTCTCCAGAATCTGTCAGAACCTACTGGATTTCACCCCTCCCTATTTCTCTATTTGCATTACATACATTTTGAACTGCTGGGTTGGCAGGAGCTGAGCGAATGACAGGAGCTCAACCCAACACACAGCAGCACTTGAACTTTGAATGCTGCCCTGCAAATTGTTAAATCAGCATCCTCACCATGTGAGCCATCACACTTCTATTTATTTTCTCTAATATGGTAAATTAGCAGATGCATAAAAAGTAGATGTTAGAAACTCTCACCACCAGATTCTGTATTTTTGGAATTTGCAAAATATCTGGAGCTTATTTCTATTGCATTGTTTTACAAACTCTACTGAAATATAGAGGGAAATATACTTCTTTCTGTTCTTGTTCTCTGATCAAGTTTCAGAGATCAAAATGGCTAAACAGTGGTTGAAACCTAAGAAAGGAGGGTGGTGAGAATATTCAGCCTTTAGCTGAATTTCTTTTTAATAAGATGGATGAGACCATCTTATTAAAAGGGGTTTCAGAGGTGGGTTTCAGCAAGTTCTGACCAGTTCTGGAGAACCGGTAGCAGAAATTTTGAGTAGTCCGGAGAACCGGTAAACACCACCTCTGACTGGCCCCGCTCCCATCTATTCTCTGACTCCCGAGACCCAGCTGATCAGGAGGAAATGGGGAGTTTGCAATAACCTTCCCCTGGAGTGGGGAGGGAATGGAGATTTTACAGTATCCTTCCCCTGCCACACCCACCAAGCAATGCCCACCAAGCCACACCATGCCACCAAGCCATGCCTACAGAACCAGTAGTAAGAAATTTTGAATCCCAACATTGGATGAGACCATAATTTTTTTTTCAAAAAAATGTTAGGCTATAGAATGTTGGATAAAGATACACAAAAGGATTTTGATCCAATTCCAGATCAAAGAGATATTTTCATGGTTGGAGAACTAACAAAGTGGATTTCATCTGTTGCTCCGAAGTCAAAGTCTGCATAGTTCTACAATATCAGGTCTCTGAAAGGCAAAGTGCCAAACTCTTTTCTTCTATGAAGATTGAGGGAGACTGGATGAATTTATTACAGTTACAGGTAACCACTTCTATTTGGATTTTGATCAGAAGATAGATGTATTCTGGAGATTTGAATCTATTACATTTAATTAAACAATGATAAGAGATGGCATCAAGAAACAAAGATGGATATTTGATTCACGTTGAATTATCTATAACTTTTGGAATGATTTGGGATAGATCAGATGCCAATGCTAAATTTTCTACAAGTGGATTATAAACGTTGTTAACAAAGAGTTTTGAAACTTTTGTTTTGTTTTATTTTTATTATTCTTCCTGTTAACTACTTTGTTACTAATATAAAACATAGAAGACAGTTCAATAATTTGCAGATAGATTTAGTAAGTTAAAATTTTTTGGTTGGGACTGTTTTGCAAGATGGGAACTAATGTATAATCAGTATTGAATTAGATGGGATAATATTTGTAAGTATACAGAAATTTTGATGTAATTTGTAGCACTTCCTCTTTTTTTCTAATATAGCATTCAACTTTGTATGAAAAGGTCAAATAATTTTATGCTTTTAATATCCATATCCTAACTGATGATTAATACCTATATTTTTCTCTATTCTTATTTCTAATACTTCAAGTTATCTAAACAATGGAATGTCAATAATGTTAATTAGTACTGTACAAAAATCATTATATCAAAACAATATATTATAATTTACAACAATATAATGGAAAGAAAAAAAAAGTTTTTAAAACCAGCATTGTACAAATAGATTTTTGAGCCACTAAGGATGGCAATGCTATTGTTTTAACTTACAATAAACTTTTTTTTATTAAAAACAAAGTATATAATTGAAAGATTTTTCCCAGGGTTCCTAGAACAACTGTAGGTGGCTTTAAAGGTGGTTTTATACTCTTTTGCACAGTATAATTTGAAGTAAACCATGTCACAGATTATTGTTATACAGCAATTTTTTTTACCAAAGCTGACTAATAATTTCCTGAACAGGATTAACGCTGGTTTGGATGTGAAGGTCACTAAATTACCACACAATTGCACAGAATGATTCAGAACAAAACTACTTCATTGTTTGTACTATCAGTGTTTCTCCTTTTTCTCTCCTATTGCCTGGACAACTAATAGTTGTGGCCAGCAGTCAATTATCTCTCTATTCCTCCCAACAGGACGGATTCCACAGTCTGTAGCTGGGATGAGTAAACATTTGGGGTCTAACAAAGAAGTGAATTTGGAGTCTGAGGAGTGTAGTGGTAGTTGAATTTATTTACATAAATACATATTTATATATTTCTATACTACTCTAGAGTAGTTTACATAGAAGTAGTGCGGACTTCTTTTAATGGAAGAGTAACCACCACCAAAACTACTAAGACACTTGAAATTCACTTTGAAGTTAATTAAGGCTATAGTTTGTATTCTGATCCTTGCCTGTTTTAATAGCAGGTATATTGTTGACCTTAGTGGGTCATAACTTCGTACATAGATGAAATGTAATGAACTGGAAAAACAAAAGAGCTTGAAGGCAGAAATCAGGAGGATGAAGGGGCAATGTCATTACTCAAATCAAGTGAGATATACTACCTGTCATTGTACTGTTTCTGAATTGATAAGCAGATGCAAAAGTTCAACAAGAGCCCATTAAGATTAAATTTGTCCTCATTTGAGAACTTTGCTTCTGAAGAGATAAGGGTATTAAGAAAGCCTTGATTATCTGACAGCAGAACATAGCTGAATTTGCTTGTGGTTGGAGTGCATATTTTAAGTAAGTGTTTCATTTTTCTTTGGAGTAGGATAATGTTCTATCTTAAAAGCTAGAATGTCAAAATACTTATCACCTCTGTCTTCAGAGGTGTGGAAAGATAGAGGGAAAAGCTCCAAATGTGTTGAGATTGCACTTACCAGAATTTCAAACAATTACAACACTTTTGGGGAAGATATGGTCAAGGCTACTCTTCAAATCATACTTGCACTGGAGATGGTCTACCCCAGGGGTGAAATGCTTCCGGTTCAGACCGGATTGCCCGATCCGGTAGCGATGACGGTGGTTTGGAGAACCGGTAGCAAAAATCCTTGCCCATCCCCCATGCTCAGCTGAGTCGTGCGATCATCAGAAACTTTTTTTTTTACTTTTAAAAGCGTTTTTTTCTTCAGCCGAAAAAATGCTTTTAAAAGTTAAAAAAAAGCCTCTGATGATCGCACGGCCCAGCTGGGATCGTCAGAGCCTTTTAAAAGCATTTTCGGCCAAAGAGGTTGTAGAAAAAATGTTTTTAAAAGTAAAAAAAAAAAAGTTGGCCACGCCCACCCAGTCACATTACCCCCCCACCAAGCCACGCCCACAGAACCGGTAGTAACAAATATTACATTTCACCACTGGTCTGCCCATATGTTTGATCTATGGAAGAAAGAAACTTTAACCCAACATTCAATAGTGTGATTTGTGAAGCAAGATCTGTGTTTATGGGAAGGGCAGAAATTTAGTGAATTTGAGAATTTAAAAGGCACTAATTATTAAAGCTAGCTATACTTCTGAATTCCTATTTTGAATACTACTAAGGAGCTGTTTTTTTTCTGCTCAATAACCTAAATGAAATTATATAAAAATGGTAATGGGTTTTATGTTTCACACTGTTAAAGACTTTTAGGAATTAACACGATTTCTCTGTCTCTTTGACACTGTGGACATGGGGGATCAACTGAAGCCCTTGGTTTGGACTTATAATAACCACTACTGAATTAAATAACTACAGTGTGAAAAATTAATTGCTGTCCCAATGACACAAGTAATTTAGAATTCAAACATCTCCATCCACTTGACAAGAATATTTTTCTTTGAGGAAATCTCAGAATATTCTACAGAGAAATATTATGAATAAATAAAGTGTTTATATTGTTCGCAAATAAGATTTAGAAATAGAAGTTATCCTGTCTAATATTGTCATCCCATGATAAAAGACCTATTATTCTTATTCTGTAAGAAAAGTAATCTTGGATTTATCTTTCTGTGATAAACAGGTACTTGTCTTTTAAAAAGCTTTTATGCCACAGCTCTTTGGGCCCGTAAGATGGTTAAGGATCAATCTACAAAAATAATAAATGCCAAATAAAACTAAGCACACAGTACTTATGAAATATCAACAATTATTCAAAAGATCTCATAACACAAAACTAAGTGATCTTAGGCTTCTAGAGACAAGTGCACTTAAAGAAAGGACAACAACTATGTTAAATCTCCTTAGGAATAACAATGAAATAGTCAATGTGTTGTATCTTTTTATTCTTGATTGATGTATTTTATTCTCCTTATATACACTGAGAACATATACACCAAAGACAAATTCCTTGTGTGTCCAATCACACTTGGCCAATAAAGAATTCTATTCTATTCTATTCTATTCTATTCTATTCTATTCTATTCTAT
>WNWU01000049.1:17015650-17027471 GCA_012654045.1 Ptyas mucosa | reverse complement strand
TCCCCCCCCCCCCCCCATTTACTTCACTTAATTGTTTCAGGCAACTTTCAAGGACTGAGATGGCTATCCAAGGCAGATTTTTCCCTCCTAGCCTTCCATCCCTTCTAAGGTAGGTAAAATGAGGACCCAGATTGTGGGGGCAATAATATGACTTTGTATACAAAAGTATGAAGGCTATTGCTTAACGCATTGTAAGCCGCCCTGAGTATCCGGAGAAGGGCGGCATATAAATCATATCTATCTATCTATCTATCTAAACTACTACAGTATATAATATTAACTCAAAATTTCCTCACAAATATTTAGATATTATACTAAAGTTTTCTAATTTAAAATTTGAACATATAATAGTACCTTGGGATTTTAATGCAATTTTGGTTCTTTAATTCACAGTAAAATTGTTATCAAATACCAATCACCCAGGTTTGCTGCATAGTACAGATATATGCAAATGTAATTTAGCTGATATTTAGCAACAGTTAGACATGACCCAATCAGAATATTATGTATAATATAATACAATACCTTGCAGTACATATTCTTGCTTACCTTTAAATATCCCAGTTCTTAGCTAATTCTTTAGATAATTGTAATCTAGGCACCCTTTTATCAAACCATACTCTAGTAACATTAATATTCCTTTGCAAAAACTGTTAAATGTTCAGCTAGTATAATATATTTTACTACACCATCAACAAATCCAAAATTTATTGATCAAAATAAATTTGTTTAAACTTTTTTTTTCAAATAAATGATCAACAAATCATAAAATAAGAATTGTGTGAGGTGCTTCTAAAGCTTTTATAAGTGGCCAGATTATCATTCTTATGTTTCATAGGAGAAAAAAGAAAAATGGATATTATCATTCAAGTTTGGAAAGAAAGGCTGAGGAAATTTTGAAAATTTATGAAGTAATCCTATGTTAGTACTATATTATTCTTTTAGATCTGGTAAAGTAGAACTTATTTATATGATTCCAAAATTCAGTATTAATTAAACATTTTAAATGGATATATTTTAATAGCAGTGAGGAGAAAATTAAGGAATTTGTGACAAATGTTTTAATTAAAACTTTCATTAAAATGTAATATCTATATTCAAGGATTTCACAGGTATATTAGACATATTGATAAAATAACTGATAATTTTTTATGAAATGATCAGACCACAGTTTCTGTCTTTCCAAATTGCAACTCTAATATAAAATTAGAAATACTAGTTTCTGGAGTTGTTTTAGAATATAAATAAATGCATTTTTACCATCATGTATGCAACTACAGAGCTATCATTTGGTTCCTTTGAAATCTTGGCAGGTGCTTTATTCTAATTTTAGCCAGAATTTAAGTATAAAGACAGCAAGACATAAATTGGATGATGCTGGGAAAAATATTTAAGTCTGATCTTTGTTCTTGTATGTCTTTTATGACCTTAACATAAGGCTAATTAAACAAACTATTTTTAGCTCTAGAGTTACCTCAGCAGGTGTACAAATGTTTCATTATATACCTTTATATGTTGGAGATAGCAATAAATATAAAGGAATATTAACATGTATGGTATGTATTGGACACAGTATCCAATTCTTCCATACTGGTTAAATATCCTTAATAGTGTTAAGATGTTTTAGGAAATTAGTTAATCAGACTTATAATTATTGTATTTACTGGACAGAAACACCAGTCTGTAAAGTGTGGTATATTTTCTCATGACACAAGAAAAATCTGGTGCAAACAAGCAAGCAAAAATGAAATATAAATAATTACATTTTCTTCCCTTGCCCTCCTGCCTGTTTTCTTTCGTCTATTGGAAGGAGGACAAAAAAAGTAATGGAATATGTCTGTGTAAATGTATTGATGAAGATTTTGTGCGCATAAGAGAGAATTGTTGGTATAAATCAGTGGCAGGTTTCTACCAGTTTGCCCAGGTTGGGTGAACTGGTAGCAGCGAAAGGAGGCTGCGGCCACCTACCCAGACGTCATCACAGACGCTCTACGCAAGCGAAGATAGGTAAGTGAAACCCACTACTGTTATAAATTAATCATTGGTTGTCTTTTAAACAGCTAAGAAGTTAATTTAGTTCACAAATTAACAGAGGTAAGAAAAGAAATGTGCCACATGTCATTTCTGCTGGGACTCCAGTGAAGGAAGAAGTTCTTTGTAGACCATATACCTGAGAAGAATCTTAGAAGCAACCCTATGACTCTTCCCAAAAATGCAAAGTCCATATTTTTTCATACATAAGACTCTTGCTTTACTATAACTCCTGTACTCAAGAGTTCTCTAATGGAATTTAAAACCTCTTCAGAAAAAAGACAAATCACAATTGAACTCAATCCTAGTCAGTTTGATAATTTCATATTTTTTATATATATATATAAGAAGCTTGCCTCAAACTCTTGCCTCCTTTCTCACAGGCCTTGGGGTTCTAATGTAACTTTCTTTCTCCTCATCCCACCCTCATTGAATACAAAATCTAGTATCCATGATGTTGTAAATAGTTTTATCATATTTATTATTATAACTAAGGTAGAATTATAAATGTTGTCTTTGCCTTTAGATATTAAAGTACTACTTGCCAATCATTGTCACTTTTGTTAAAGTAAAAAAAAAACAACCTCTAAATAAATATCCCTTCATTTGAGATTTCCAAAAGTAGTACGCAATGATGAGACCAATGATTGGTGTTGCAGCATTTCTAGTAGAATTCTGCTCAGTAAAATAAAATAAATCCACCAATTAACCTTTGAAGAAGAGAGTATCAGTGGTTGCTAAGTTGCGTCAAACTTGTTCATAATCAAAACATTTTCTGAAATCCAGTTTTAATTGAACTTCTAGTCTTAGATTTGACTATTTGAATTATCAGATGCATATTTTATGGTGATTATGGGAAAAGTAAACTTGTTTTTGATGTAAAAGATCTAATCTTCCCCTACTATACTAACAGGATTTTATGTCAGAAGAAAATGAATAACTTCATTTTTATATTCTTATATGTTTATGAAATAATAATGGAAAATTTAAAGTAATTTTCTTCAAAATAATGTAAACAACATTTCTTTTTAAAGATTTTTTTTATATCTAAATATACCCCCTTCTAAAGTTTGCGTAAAATATGTTGATGAAGATTCTCAGTCATCAAGGTAGAGTTGCCTGGACTTATTTTCTTATTGGTTCGAAACAAGAAAAGAAATGTGTAAAGTATTTGTAAGATTTATGCAATGAAATAGAGAATTCTTTATGTATGGAATAGTATAGAGGGTAACCAGTCAGATTACAATGTACAAGGTGAAATGTCAAGAGCCTTCAGGCAAAAAATGTCTTGGAAATCCAGGACAACAAGGACTTAAATTTACTCCTTTGCATTTAAGTTCTGCTTTATGTCATCCACAAATGCAACAACTGTAGCTTCTGTTCCATGCTCAGACCTGCATCCAGAGTTAATTATGGAATAATCTTGAAATGAGATGACTTCCTGGATCAACAAATCTACTTGACTGGGATTAAACATGAAAATTAAACATTTTCAGATCCTGGAAGTGACTGTATTATTTCCCAAAATAAATGAGAGGAAGAAGGAATAGTATATATGTTCATTGCCTTGAGCTACTTACCAAAAAACAATAAAAGCAAGGTATTTTTTTTAAAAAAAATCATATCTGGTTTTTCTAAGATCATCATTAACAAGAGTATAATTATCATTTATCTATTCATTCCTATTTTCAAATGCAGCCCTAGCAAGCTAAATAAGTCCAATTCAGAGTTTCTGATTATATATATATTCATAATTATGAAATATTCATAATTTTCATTCCTGAATCTGAGCAACATCACTCCACAAGTGATGATCTATTTCATCTTTTTTTCTTGGTTTTACACACACACACACACACACACACACACACACACAAACACACGTGCGCGCGCGCACACACACACAACCAAACAAAACACAGACTTACTATTTCACTTTTTCTGATTTCATTGAATTCAAGTTCCTTACCAATTACACTCTAAGAACTCAAGTTCTCTCACACTTTAAAATTCAATATTCTACATGCCATAATCATTAAAATAGATAGTGAATTCCAACAGATATGGACTTTCATCATCCTCCATGACTTTGGTCAAATATAATTTCACACAATGCATTTTATTAATATACAAAATATATAGACTACAACCCTTAGTCATATTTGAGCCATGTGCGGCATTCAATAACAGTGAAATAGTACCTTTAGCATATTTTGATTGGAAAAAGAGAAGTCCAACCAAAGCTCTTGTTTGGTTCTAAGAGTATTCAAGATATTCTATGCTGGATCAGATCTCTAATACCTAACAGATACATCACCAGCTAAGTGATATACCCAATATACTGACACGGGCAAATGACTTCCCTCAAATCTGAATGTTTAGCAATTTATTTTTCATTTTATTTAGATGGTATCTTTTACTCACTCTCTTTTTTCCACCTCTTTCCTCTGTTTGGAGAAGGGAGAAGAAATCCAGTTACAAAAGCCAAAGCACTCAACTGACAAATATTATATGTATACACCTGTAGTGTGCTTCTTTCATCTGTCCAATAGATTATGATTAATATTTTGAAGGGGAAAAATACCTGAGTTGTTTTCAATATACAGTTTTTAATCAAAGGTGGCTTCATCCGTATATTTTCATTCTTACACCTGACTTCTTTCAAAGAATATAACAGTAAATTAAAATGTGGTAATCAACTATTTCTATTAAATATTGACAAGTTCCAAAAATTATTGAAAGCCAAGTCAAATATTACTGAAAGGTGTAATCTAATGTATGCCAAGAACTGCCAGATATTTATAAAATTGGTCTACTTCTGACTGAATTCATCTGTGTGTCATTCAGATTTAAATGAATTAATTATCCATTTTACTTTAAGGATATAAATATTAACTATTCTCCTTGCAGGAAATAATTTCATTTCATTTACCATGTCTTCTATTTTAACAAATAATTCATTTTGCTTTCACTTTCCAGGATATGAGATCCAGTAAAAGTTTCATCTGAGAGTAGAGTAACTCTAAATATGTTGTTAAAAAATATGATGTTCAAAAAAGTATTTGAGAAATTTAAGAGATGACTTTTGAACTTAAGATTCAGTCCTATTTAATAGTAAATTTTAACATTCTGAAAGACAACTGAGCAGTTTCTTTTTAGAATGGTTTAAAAAGCTAAACAATTCCTTTAAGTAATGAACTTTAACACTACCATGAATACATTGAGAAAAATAAGAATGAATATTAAAAGCAGTATTTAACAATAAACTTCAAACTATCTGTTGCAATGAAAACTGTGTTATTGAGAATACATAAAGGACCACATAGATTAAGACAATTTGAAGTTATTCAAGTTTTGTGAAAAATGTATTTTTCCCTATTAATTCCCTCTGAAATTCAAGGTTGCATTGCTGTAACCTTAGAAAACCATTTTTTTCTGCTACTAAAAGAATATATTTGAAAATTAATTTTGAATATTCCTTCTCAAGTTACTTCCAACTAAGTAAGTTTTCAATGAATATCTTGTATTCCAATGAGAAATTGTAGTGTTTGCACTTATTATAATTGGAACAAACATTAGGAAAAAAAAGTTAGCTCTTGTACTGAAACATCCTGATCTGAATGAATAATGTGGCTGCTTTGATGCCTATTTTATATCAGTGTTGATGTACAATCCATCTTTATATCGTAAAAATGAGAAAATGGAGCCATATGTTTCTATATGGTCTAAATATAAAGGATTAAAAGATTTAAACAATCTAAAAATTGAGTCACTTGTGAATCCATATGGTATAAATCTTTAGGTTTCCTTCAGTTTAATTTAGTACAGTTTAATCTCTATTACAAACAAATCTTTTTATTGCATTATCACTGTATTATTCTTATCATATTTTTTGTTGTTAGACACTTCACTACTAATCATGCATTTTTTTAAAAAATGTTTAAAAAACATAACAAAGAAATGTGAGCAAAATGTTAATCAAGGTTACAAAAAATAGGAAGTGTGATTTGGTTCACATTCAGGACAAAACTTTCCATTCAAACATTTTGCCACGGCTGTGATTTAATGGAACAAAACTCAAAATAGTTCAAACGTTGCATGAGAAACCAACCTTGACACATGTTTTTGCTATATGTGTTTTGGAGAGCTGGTTTTGTTAAGGCGCTGACCTAGAAATCAGGAGACTGTGAGTTCTAGTTGCACTTTAGGCATGAAAGCTGACTGGGTGGCTTTGAGCCAATCACTCTCTCTTGGCTAAACTCACCTAACAGAGTTTCTGTTGTGGGGAAAATAGGAAGAGGAAGGATATTATGTATGTTCGCTGCCTTGAATGACTTATAAAGTAATAAAGGTGGGATACAAATCAAATCAATCAATCAAAACCAGAATAGTAATTTTTCAACCAACCCAGAATAGTAAAATAGGAATGGAATTAATTAATGAAAACTTCTGTAGCCGGAAGCTCCCAACGGCCATAGAAATGCTGAAAGTCAATAGCCAGCTAGCAGTTGATAATGAAAATTTCTCCTCCCAGCCAAAGGCTAAAATACCGTGAGATGCTGAAGCTCCTATGGCAGTTCAGGATGGCAGCAATTGGTAAAGGTAAAGGTTTCCCTCGTACATATATGCTAGTCATTTCCGACACTAGTGGGCGGTGCTCAACTCTGTTTCAAAGCCAAAGAGCCAGCGCTGTCCAAAGACGTCTCCGTGGTCATGTGGCTGGCATGACTAAACGCCAAAGGCGCACGGAATGATGTTACCTTCTCACCAAAGGTGGCCCCTATTTTTCTACTTGCATTTTTTATCTGCTTTCAAACTGCTAGGTTGGCAGAAGCTGGGACAAGTAATGGGAGCTCACCCCATTACGTGGCGCTAGGGATTCGAACTGCTGAACTGCGGACCTTTCGATCGACAAGGTCAGCGTCTTAGCCACTGAGCCACCGCGTCCCACGTCAATTGGTACTTAGCTGAAAATACAGAAATGCTAGCAGCAACAACATCAGTCAGATCTAAGGTGGCTGAAAAGTTATCTAACAAATGGCTATAATTTTGGCTGAAATTTTCTCCAGTCCACAGAAAAGCGAGCAGCGAAAGATGTCTAACAGAGGTTGTCACTTCACACACAGGTTAAACCTGTCTGTAAAGGAAAAGGAGTAAAAGACAAAAAATAATGTATGAAAATTCATAATAGCTGTAAGTAAGAATTCTTGAAATTAAGATACATAGCATTTATATAGCCACATAGGTAAAAAACATAGCTATAGTGGTATGGATTAGAAATAAGTATCATAAATGTTAGGTTCCATGATCGGAACAGACCAGTGGTGGGTTTCAAATTTTTTTATTACTGGTTCTGTGGGTGTGGCTTGGTGGGCGTGGCATGGCTTGTTGGGCATGGCAGGGAAAGGATACTATAAAATCTCCATTCCCACCCCACTCCAGGGGAAGGATACTGTAAAATCTCCATTCCCTCCCCACTCCAGGGGAAGGTTACTGCAAAATCCCCACTTCCTCCAGATCAGCTGGGACTCGGGAGGCACATAATAGATGGGGGCGGAGCCAGTCAAAGGTGGTATTTACCGGTTCTCCGAACTACTCAAAATTTCTGTTGCTAGTTCTCCAGAACTGCTCAGAACTTGCTGAAACCCACCTCTGGAACAGACCTCTTAGAGTACACTTATCGCTAGACATGGCTGGTTTGATCTTGAAACATTTTGCACATCTTCACTCAACTAGCAGCAATTCCTTAAAGTCTGTGTTATGTCTTGGCTACTGTGTGTATATAATCAGCTTCTAATAAACTAAAAGCATTTGTTGTGCCCACAATTCTTTTATCAAAACTAGTAACAAGCTATTAATAAAGCACGCTACAAACATAATTTTTAAAATTACAACTTTATATTCATTAACTTCTAACTGTAATTTAGCTTTTCATTCAATAATGTATGTAGACTCCAAAAATTATTATACCTTGAAAAGAGTATTGCCTTGTTACGAAGTTAATGAATCAATAAAGAAATACATACATTATTATAAATCAATTATAATTGATTTAAAAATATTTTGATAAATGTATGTCAGCTCTCTTTAAACTGGTTTCTGTTGTGATATGATTAATGTCTATTTCAATTTAATGTATTTAAATACATTTTTGGACAAGATGTCTGTAAATGTCATTAGACTTTCAAAGGGATCCATGATACAAAAAGGTTAAGAAGTCCTGGTTCAAAGACACAAATCTCAACATTCAAAAATAGTCCTTTTCCAGTCCAGGTCACCCAACAGCAGCATAAAGACGGATTGTCGGGTAGTAAATCTGAACACTGGTTGTCCCAAGGACTCAGTTACAAAAGCCATCTCATTTATCTAGCCCTGATTACTAGCTTGATTAATTGGCTAAGTCATGCTGTTTCCCTTCAGGTAGAAAGCTTGATTTCCTTTGCTCTTCTTTTAATTTGCAATATATTGCTGGACTTGGGAGCTTGTCTAGCTCAGCTGACTAGGGCCATAATGAAACATTTAGGAAAAAAGAGGCTATATCCCTCCACCATTTTCTTCTACATCCCAAAGGTGTTTTTCCAAAAGGCAACTAGACTTTCTTGTTGTGGTGGTTTTTGTTTTCTCTTGAAAACATTTCATTTATCATCATAGAAGCTTCTTCGGCTCTGAAGAATAGAATAGAATTCTTTATTGGCCAAGTGTAGAATAGAATAGAATAGAATAGAATAGAATAGAATAGAATAGAATAGAATAGAATAGAATAGAATAGAATAGAATAGAATTCTTTATTGGCCAAGTGTGATTGGACACACAAGGAATTTGTCTTTGGTGCATATGCTCTCAGTGTACATAAGGAGAATAAAATACATTCATCAAGAATAAAAAGATACAACACTTAGTGATAGTCAAGGTTACTAATAAGCTATCAAATCGTACTAGAAAACAAATAAAGACAATATAAATTGAAAGATACAAGCAACATGGTTATAGTAATAAAGGAGAAGAGATAGATACTAGTAAGGTAGAGAAGAATAATAGTAATACAGTCTTAGTAAATTATTTGACAGTGTTGTGGGAATTAGTTGTTAAGCAGAATGATGGCATTCGGGAAAAAATTATCCTTGTGTCAAGTTTCTTTGGTGTGCAATGCCCTATAACTGTGATGGCAAACCTATGGCACGTGTGCCAGCCATATCAGTGGGCATGCGAGCTCAGCTCCGGCACACACAGCCTTCTGGGTTCCCCAGAAGTAGGGAAACTGTTTCCTGCCTCCAGAGGACCTTGAGGTGGTGGTGGGGAAGGCCCATTTTTCTCTCCCCCCAGCTTCCAGAGCCTTTCTAGGAGTCTGGGGAGGGCAAAAATGGTCTCTCCCCCCCGGAAGCTGGAAACAGCCCATTTGCCAACTTTCGGTGGGAAGTTAAGAGGTGACCTTAAAGTAGAAAAATGTAGAGAAATGTAAAGTCTTACATTTAGGCAAGAAAAACTGAAAGTACACATATAGATTGGGTGAAACCATAGCAGTAACTGTGAGAGGGATCTTGGAGTCTTAATGGACAGCCAGTTAAATATGAGCCAGCAGTGTGCAGTGGCTGCCAAAAAAGCCAATGAAATCCTAAAATGCATTAACAAGAGGAATACAATCAAGTGAGGTACTAATACCACTCTATAAAGCCTTAGTAAGACCAAACCTAGAATACTGCATCCAGTTTTGGTCACTACACTATAAAAAAGATGTGGAGACTTTAGAAAAAGTGCAGGGAAGAACAAGCAGGAAGATTAGGGGACTGGAAACTAAAACATATGAAGAACGGTTACAGGAACTGGGAATGGCTAGTCTAGTGAAGAGAAGGACCAGGGGAGATATGATAGCAGTGTTCCAATATTTGAGGGTCTGCCAGAGTGGAGGGGGTCAAGCTATTTTCCAAAGCTCCTGAAGGCCAGACAAGGAATAATGGATAGAAATTGACCAAGAAGAGATTCAACCTAAAAATAAGGAGATATGTTCTGACAGAACAATCAACCAATGGAACAGAAGTTGCCTTCAGAAGTTGTGGGAGCTTCATCACTGGAGACTTTCAGGAAGAGATTGGACTGCCATTTGTCAGAAATGATGTAGGGTCTCCTGCTTGGGTGGGGGTCTGGACTAGATGACCTACAAGGTCCCTTCCAACTCTGTTAATCCAATCTTATTTACTTTGATGAGAAAATCTGGGTAAGTTTTAAATTGTTTCAGGCTAGTACTGCAGGAGAATTATCTTAAAGTACAACCAGGCTATAGAACCCACCTACCCTGGAAGACCTTCACTGAACATGGAAGGAAATTTAAGCTGGATGCTTTCAAAGTCTACTCTGAAAATGCTTCAACTAGCACTGCATGAGATCGTTCTTCTGAGCCTCTTCAAGAAGGTGTCCTGTCAAGTTATGTCCTATGCCTCTGCTGGCCTCTCTCAATTATTGGTCTACAGTACTAGAGAGTGATTGAAAAATTCCAACAGCATGAATATTTTTCTATGCTACTTGTCTATTTCATCTAGTAAACCAAATAATACGTACACTGGTTTCATACATTGGTTCATCATGAACGGAACACTATCGGTTTGCAAGTAGTTTTTAAAGAGTAACAGAGTTGGAAAGGACCTTGGAAGTCTTCTAGTCCAAACCCGTGCTCAAGCTTCCTATACCATTTCAGACAACTGGCTGTCCAATCTCTTTTTAAAAGCCTTCAGTGATGAGGTACCCACAACTTCTGAATGCAAGGCATTCCACTGGTTTATTGTTCTCATGATCAGGAAGCTTCTGACCATGCAAAGATCCTTTGTCCAAAGCCTTGTCAAAAGGAAGCATGTGTTGTGACCCAGGCCCACGTAGTAGATATTAAATGCAAAACAGTTCCAAAAAACAAACAGATTTTATTAAAACAGTGGAGAATTAACTCATTCTCAGCGTATTCTAAATTAAATGAAAGCAAAGTCTTCAAAATACCAGGCTTTAGTTTATCTATGACCTTGGGATAATTAGGCAACTAATTAGGCAAACTAATAAAAGCCAAAGGCTTTTCTTGGCAATGAATAGTGGAATTTCTGTGGAATCCTATATCACAGAGATACAATTCAAATCTTGTTTATAAATACAAGCATTCACATTCCACCATCACTAATGACTAGATATCTGTTTCTAATATGAATGAAGACAAATACGAACAATATTGTATGATACATCAAAGAAAGAAAAAACCCTCTTTTATGTATAGGGAAAGGTATGCCTTGGTGGCGCAGCAGACTAAACTGCTGTTAAAGTAGCACTTAGCTGCCAGCTGCCTGCAATTACTGCGAGTTCAATTCTCACCAGGCTCAAGTTTGACTCAGCCTTCCATCCTTCCAAGGTAGATAAAATGAGGACCCGGATTGTGGGGGCAATAAGCTGACTTTGTATAAAATAGAACACCGCTTGAGGGGGGGGCAAAAAGCCCTACTAAGCAGGTATATACAAAAGTATGAAGGCTATTGCTTAAAAGCATTGTAAGTCGCCCTGAGTCTCCGGAGAAGGGCGGCATATAAATCGAACAAACAAACAAACAAATAAATAAATATGTGGTATAAAATCAAAATCAGTGCAGGAAAAGATCTTAGGGGTTGAGGATTGCTTTTCTCTCTTCACTTCATTAGTTTTAATTCAATTCAATTATTGTTACTAAATAACTGTATAAGATATCAATTGTTACAAATGATTGAAATAAAAAAGATTATATATATATATATATATATATATATATATATATATATATATATAT
>WNWU01000049.1:17001482-17013662 GCA_012654045.1 Ptyas mucosa | reverse complement strand
AAACAAATAAACAAATAAACAAATAAACAAATAAACAAATAAACAAACAAACAAACAAACAAACAAACAAACAAACAAACATCTAGTAACCTGTACCATCAAAAATTGAAAGAATGCAAACTTCTTTTGAGGTATAAGGGCATTTCTATTTGCTCTTTACTTTCTGGCCTTGTTTTAAATAGGCATCAGATTTGTTATCTACTTAAAAAAAATCTCAAAACTAAAATTTTAAGTTCAGAGCGCTACTAAAATTATTGCTTTGATTTTCAGGGGCCGCCTTTGCCTCTTACTCTTTCCATTGTAAGAAATCTCTCCTTTCAATATTTGGAACGCCAACATTTCTAAAAGTTTTGATTTTTTTACACAAGGAAACTTTTTAAAAGCTTTTGGTGAAATCTTCTTTGTGAAAATGGCAAATACAAGTGTTTTCATTAGAGAGCCGTTACTTTTCAGATATACTGTGGATTGCAACTGTTGAAAATTATTTTTGCTTACCTCCAAGTGCAATTATATTCAGAGGAGTTTTTGTCACCACTGTCATGCTGGAAAAAAAGAGAAACATCGCAAGTGTACAGTGGAAGAAACTACTTTTGATTGTGTGAGATTTGAATTAAGTCTTCAGGTGAATTATTGAAACAGGCTAAATTTCTATCACAGCACCAAAAGGCACAAGTTCTCCCTGACTGATAGAACTGCCAAATGATTCTAAAGCAGACTTTTGCCTGCTTCCTTTCTCAATATTCATGGATGCTTTTTTCAAGTAACTAGGCTGACTGAAACCTTCTTCAAAAATGCTCATTCTTCTGAAAGAATGTAATTTCCATTTCTTTTCTGAACTTATTCTGCTGGAGCAGCTGAGCCTCTTGGGCTGAGCTGGGAAAAATGCCCATTGCAGTTATCTGTAAAACCTCTCCCAGGGCTCCTTGTAGTTCTTTTAAACATTATTAAAGAATGGCTCTATCAGGAACTCTGTCCTCCATTATTAATTGAAGTACCCTGCCTTCTCCCAGGCTGTTATTGTGCTAAACCTCATGTCACACTTATTTATTTAGTTTCTCCTGTTCTGTTGTCCTGTGTATTGACAAATGCTCATGGAGAAAAGAGAATGATCCAGCTAGAATTTGTGGGATGGAATTCTACTTTCTGTTCATATAATATAACAAGATGTGGAGCTCCCTTCTCGGTTCCTGCCTTAAACTCCCCTTTAAGTGAGATGTTTAGGCTGACAGTTGAAAAGATTCATGAATCTCAACCGAGACTTACCCCGTCCCATGTGGTAGAAAGGGAAAGGGGAAATCAATGTTTAAAAACAGAAGTGCAATCGGCAAAATAAGATTGAAAGCTTGTCTTCAGAGGCCTGAATTTCTTGTAATTCACCTATTGGAACCAGAATAATGCAACCCAAGCACCACAGACCAAAGAAAATGGGCCATGCACCGTTCTCCTCTGTCCATTGCTGGTCTCATATGACCAGCATACTTTGACCTGCAGTTTTCCCAAGTCTTCCCTATGGTTTCACTTATTTTTCCCAAGGAGTAAAGAAAAAAAAAGTGATTTCTACATCACAGAGAACGACTATATCAGGGGTGTCAAACTCGATTTCATTGAGTTGTATTTGACCTCAGGGGACCGAGGAGGTAGCTGGCCAGCTCAACGTCACTTGTTGAGGTTCCATTTTCGGCCACAACAGCCTCCTGCAATCCTCTGCCAATGAAAATGGAGCCATGGGAGGCCATGCACAGCCTACTCAGGCTCTGTTTTTGGCCACGCACAGCTTCCCCGAGCTTCATTTTCACTGGCAGAGAGCTGCAGGAGGCTGTCGCGGCCAAAAACGCCTGGGGGTGGCTGCGCACAGACCTCCCAAGCTCCAGATCTAAGCACCCCACGGGCAGGATCCTTGAGTTTGGCACTCCTGGATTATATGATGGCCTTGTCCAGAGACAGACGACAGAGCAAAATCAGTGTAGAACACAGGTGTTAAACTTGCGGTATCATGTTGCTGTCATATGACATTTTGTGACATTTTTCCCCTTCACGGAGCTGGGTTGGGTATGGCCTGTGTGTGATGTATCTGGTCCATGGGCTGCCAGTTTGACACTCCTGGTATAGAGCCTCTACCCAGCTATCTATGTCTTGCTTCTTTTCTCCTTCCCAGCAGTCTTACATGCCCCTGATGCGGGGGAAATCCAACCATTTATTGGAATGATAAAACCAACTGTAATATTTACTGCTTCTAATATAAATTAGTACTTGCAGTCAGGCTGAGATATTTTCCTGCTTGGCAAAGCAAACATCTTTACATGCACAGATACAACCCCAAAGTCCACAAGAAATACCATACTTTTTGTCAACCTTCATCAACAAGGTTCAGAATTAGTCAGAGAACTTAGAGAAAGCTCTAATTTTGATTAAGCATTCGTTCACACATAAGAACTAATACATATGAAGACATTCACTTATCCTCCTGTACTTGCTAGGCCCATTTAAACATTACTGTTACTGGAAATAGTAAAAATAATAATAATAAAAATAATTAATCAATGAATATTTTATTATGCTAATTTAATTAGTTAATTCCCTTAGTGTCCTACTTGCTACTTGACAAGCAAAATGTCACTTAGGATACTTCTTATCAATTAGCATGTGATTATTAGTTATGTTCTGGTACTTGGAAATTGGTGCTATCCCTTTAAAGTGAATGTTTAGGGAATATCCTACTGACATTGAGTAATTTTAACAAAACAATTTATAGTTAGCTATATTTGAGAATACATGGAATGATTTGTTTCTTAATAAAAGTATAGATAAAATGAGATATGTTTCACAATCCCATATTTGAGTGTGACAATGGGTTTTAATTATTGAGAGTTTTAGAAATCTCACTTAAGTGAATCAAATATTTCTTATCATTTTTTTTCTTTAGACAATTCATATGTTACCACAGTGGTAGAAATGTTACAATGAAGCATTTTAACAGCCATTCTAAGTCAGTATGCATTTGCAAAGGCAAAAATCACTAGTTTTATTAAGGATTGAAATATTGGGCATTTTTCTAAAATAAAGACGGATTTTGTGAATACTTAATAATCTTAGATTAATAAGGTTAAAAAGAAACATGAACTGAAAATAAGCATATACATGCATGTAGGCATAATAACTGGAAAACAAAAAGAATGTGTATATGCCCAAGAGAAGCTAATTTTGATCCTTACCAAACTGCAAGTTTTCCTCATGTTATGCAATTTACTTTATGCAAATTTATTTTAATGCAACTGATCACTTTCGCCTAAAATCTGGTTTATGTCCTCTCTCCAAACCCCCCCCCCCAAAAAATAAAAAACAAACAAATGAAACCCTGACATCATTATGGAATTTGTGTCAGCATTGTCAAAGTGGGCCCAAAGGTTTGGAAATGTGCTGAGACCTCTTCCTGTCAAAATTGCTTGAAAATTTTCGCGCCAAAATCATTTTCTCTTCTTTCAGACCTTGATCACTTTCATGGTTGTTCTAGTTGTGCTTCCTGTCTCCCATTCCTTGCTTCCATACTTCCATGATATTGTTATTATCGTATCAAAATATCCCACAACCTCTTGGCTGACCCAGATATCCAAAATGAAAAGGCAAAGGATCTAACACTAGAAACAAAGTTGGATGCATTATGTAAATATAATTATGGCTCACATCCTATTTGACTGTTGCTTATATAAGGGGGTGAGAGACAAATATCTTGGTTCATATCAGGGATGAAATACTCCCGGTTTGGACCGGATCGCCCGATCCGGTAGTGAAGGAGGCAGGTGGTTCAGAGAACCGGTAGCAAAAATCCCTGACCCCTCCCCCTCATTGCCCAGCTGAGCCGTGCAATCATAGAGGCTTTTTTTAAAAAAAATTTAAAAGCATTTTTTCTACAACCTCTTTGGCCGAAAAAATGCATTAAAAAAAAAAGCCTCTGATGATCGTGCGACTCAGCTGGGATCATCAGAGGCTTTTTTTTTTTTTTTTTAAAGAAAGCCTCTGCCGATCAGGCAAGTCAGCTGGGATTGTCAGGGCTTAAAAAAAAAGCCTCTGCCAATCAGGCAACTCAGCTGGGATCGTCAGGGTTTAAAAAAAAAAAAGAAAGAAAAGAAAGCCTCTGCCGATCAGGCAACTCAGCTGGGATCGTCAGAGGCTTTTAAAAGCATTTTTTTTACCTCTTCAGCCGAAGAGGTTGTAGAAAAAATGGTTTTAAAAGTAAAAAAAAAAAGGTGGCCACACCCACTCAGTCATATTACCCCACCACCACCAAGCCACGCCTACAGAACCAGTAGTAACAAATTTTACATTTCACCACTGGTCCATACACCAAATGACCCATTGGGGTTCCCATATCAAAACAACTTACTTTATATACGGCCAGAACCTGAAAATAACAATTTAATACAGCGCAGTACTTAAACAAAATGGTTCGGTTGAGATCTGCATATGTGGGACTGATTAGGGTAGATTGTAAGGGTGACACTGAACTATAATTTTATGTCACTTTGTTCTATTTTATATATTTATGTATTAAATTATATTGTATCTTATCCTATAACTGTTGTATTTTACCCTACCCTAAATTGTTTGTATAAGATTTTATTGGTGATATGTGTTTGCACCTTGTGCTTTGATATGGTCTATAGGCTAATCAAAGCTATTATTTTAAACTGTATTTTATTCCAATTTCATTTTAAATCATATTTTATTCTGATTTCATTTTAAATTGTATTTTATGCAATTCCATTTGAAATTATTTTTATCAGATTTTAATAATAATTTTGTGTCTGGAACTCTGCCCTTTGATATGGCCCAAGGCTTCTAATCAATAAAGAAAAGTAAAGTGCAAATAACATAATTTACACATAAAGTAAAAATAGTGAAGAACCTTGAACCCTAGGATGAGCTTTTAACGTCGATGTATCTACATTCACTGAGTTTAATGAAGAGGTGAAATCCAGCAGGTTCTGACAGGTTCTGGTGAACCGGTAGCGGAAATTTTGAGTAGTTCGGAGAACCGGCAAATACAACCTCTGACTGGCCACAGAGTGGAGTGGGAATAGAGATTTTGCAGTATCCTTCCCCTGCCATGCCACCAAGCCACACCATGCCCACCAAACCATGCCCACAGAACCGGTAATAAAAAAATTTGGATTTCACCACTGGTTTAATGACTGAGTTCCATTCCAACTACCAGGTTGTTAATTAAATGATTGCCATGTGAACATGAGAGGGAGAGGGAGTGGGGGAGGAGAGGAGAGGAGAGGAGAGGAGAGGAGAGAAGAGAAGAGGAGAGGAGAGGAGAGGAGAGGAGAGGAGAGGAGAGGAGAGGAGAGGAGACTGCTTCCCTCTCATTCAGATAAAGTCATTTTGTACAGCTATGTCAGTATTACTCTGCTCTAGAGAGTATGCATTGTTGTCAAGACTGGATCAGTTTTAAAGCAAAGTACAACTGCAGGCTGCCTCTAGACAAGAAATGCAAGCTGAGGATGACATCATTTGATCAAGCCCTAAGCCTCTCGGTGAGTTAGTAGCTCACAAAAGCCTCCTGAATGAAGATTTTAGTTCAGAAAGTTAAGAAATAATATTGCAAGCATGCATTTGTTTCTGCACATCCTGCGTCTATAAGGCCAAATTCTTTGTGTGACAACAATGCCTTTTAATAGCATCAAAGATGGGAACTATAGAGTTAGACACCATTCCTTGACCTCTTGAAATTAAGACAGCATTCTAAATGGTGCAGAGTTTCCTGCTTGGGCAGGAGGTTGTACTAGATGACTTACAGAGATCCTGTTATTTTGTTCTAAATTCCTGTTAAGTAAAAATTAATTTCCTACTTGTTATTTATTCCGATAAGCAAAAGGAGACAGAGCTTCTTTGATACCTAATCCTATAGTCAATAAGATACGGGATAAAAACACAGATGCCTGGAACACTAACTCACTGGTCCATGCTTTCCTTTTATAAATATATGTGGCATAATTGATATCTATTGATATCTACTTTCCATTAATTTTAAAGACAGCATTGTTTAAATTTAATTGAGAGCCCAAATTAAATGTACATTTAAATGTTCCTTTATTATTCAATTACATTTCTGTAACAAATACAGATAGAAAGCATTTGATGGCAATAACATTTTTAAATTTATGATAGCACGGGGTAAATCTCTTTGTAATTCACAGTACACACAGTACCTATTGACTGAATTTATTATTCATCCTAAATGTTAAAGTTAGCTTCTTTTGTGTAAAAAAGAATGTAGCTTATGTTTGTGGTGTCAAATATTGGTTTGCTCAATAAACTTATCATTAAAAATTATGGATTCTTGCAATATGAGACTTTGGTTAAATTGGTGCTGGGTTAAAGAAAAAAGCTTAAGAGCATTGCTTATTGATGATTAATGAAAGCAGGCTTTTTGCCAATGACTATAACATTAAGTAATAAATAAGAACCATGTGTCCTTTTGACCATGCAAGAATATTCTTTTAAGAGTTAAAATGTGGTGATTCAGCCATTCTTATTCTTCCAATAGAAAAACATTTCATACAGTACCCAATTGTGACGGATCTGGGAACCATGCCAAAATTATTTAATCACCCTCTGAATGAACAGATCTTCAAAGACAATTCTTCATATATTGTAACATAGCATTGATGTTCATCCCAAAGAAATGTTTTAAAATTAACCATGATCAATCTTGCAGATATGTAAGTTATGGTTTAATGGGCTGTTAATGGAAATGAGGTATGGCTATAATTTATCACTTTCATCAATATATTCTTCTAGAATATCAATGTTTTGTAGTCCACTTCAATGGTCTACTTACTTAACAGGCCAAAGTTTGGATGAACAATGCTCCCATGTATACTCTGGCTTTGTCCCAGCTGTAATGAAACCAGTAATTAGCAAACCAGTAATTAGCAAACCAGTAATTATCAATTAGCTGTTTTGTTCCAAATCAACAATGCAGTTACCAGCTTTGGAAGAAATCGTGATCTTAAAATAACTCAACTGTGTGATTTTTAAGATCCTGCTTTGTTTGAACCTTCCAATCATGATTTGTTATGTAACAAAATAGGAAACGATGGTTTATAAGAGAATCTCATTTAACTCATGAAAGAAGAAGTGAACAGTTTGAATCTGTGAAATGTAATACTGTGCAAGCTGGGCCATTTTCTAGAGGCCAAGGTGATAGTTAGCAGAGCTACCGTTGTTTGCTACCATTGGTCCAGAAAATAAACTATCCACTTCAGCTGCTATCTTTCTTTACACTGTAAAATGTCCCATGACGGAGATACCTGCTTTTAAGTATTAATTACATAGAAAAATATTTCTTAATTTTAACAAAAAGTAAAGAATCAATACCAGGTTTTCAATAAAAATAATAAAATTAAAATATACTTTCCATAAAAACAACATATTTTAATTAATAACAAAGTTCAAATTTAATTACCTTGGATCCTTTGTTTTTATGGATGTAATGTTAGCTGCCTTTGGATATTCTAGATCTAGTTAGCTTGTTATAAATTGATATAAAGTTGTCCTTAATTTTGACTGGGAAAAAAGTCTCTCTCACACATACTCAGCCTCCCCTTATTTCTATATTCAAATTACTCAATTTGAATATCATAATTTGCAGCATTGTACAGTTTAATCATATTTTAAATTACATGTTAATAGTTTTCCTCCCGTCTGCAATGATTTATGAGATATTTTGAAATACATTTCCTTTTCTATTTGTCAAGTTTCAGTTTTCATTAGATTCTGTTTGCAATGATGCTGGATATCTATCCTAGTTTTACATTTATGCTACTGCTTTGCACCTGCACACAACCTTTTGTCAGCAGATTACTGATGTGCAACCTAAGCTTGGCTAAATAAATTCTCTCAGTTGGCACAGGAATTGCAAAGTAGTATAACTATAAAAGCAGAAGTTGTCTTTAAAAAAATTCTTTACAAGAGGCCCACAACAGCTGACTCAATGATGGCTTTCACTGCTCCTCTATGCCGAAACTTTAATAATGGTAAAGAAATTAAACATCATGGGCTGTTTTCCAGATTTCCTTAAAAGAGATAACTCATGAACTGATTTCTGAAAATACCTTGATAGTTATGGTTTGGGGACAATAAGGGTATCATATATGAGTTGTAGGAATTCAGAATACTGCTAGAGGCAAAGAATTTGAGTTATGTTAACTCTTTGTTATCATCACGTGTTTGCCTAGATTTTGGGCTGCCCAACAAAGTTGGGTGGGGAAGACCTTTGAATTAATTTCTGGGCTGAATAAATAGAGGGATAGAATCAAGATCACGTGAAGTGTTAATACCACTTTATAATGCCTTGGTAAGGCCACACTTGGAATACTGCATTCAGTTTTGGTCGCCACGATGTAAAAAAGGTGTGGAGACTCTGGAAAGAGTGCAGAGAAGAGCAACAAAGATGATTAGGGGACTGGAGGCTAAAACATATGAAGAACAGTTGCAGGAACTGGGTATGTCTAGTTTAATGAAAAGAAGGACTAGGGGAGACATGATAGCAGTATTCCAATATCTCAGGGGCTGCCACAAAGAAGAGGGAGTCAAACTATTCTCCAAAGCACCTGAGGGCAGAACAAGAAACAATGGGTAGAAACTAATCAAGGAGAGAAGCAATTTAGAACTAAGGAGAAATTTCCTGACAGTTAGAACAATTAATAAGTGGAACAACTTGCCTCCAGAAGTTGTGAATGCTCCAACACTGGACATTTTTAAGAAGATGTTGGATAACCATTTGTCTGAAGTGGTGTAGGGTTCCCTGCCTAGGCAGGGGGTTGGACTAGAAGACCTTCAAGGTCCCTTCCAACTCTGTTATTCTATTCTATTCTAATGGTGAATTTTCACCTTCAACACTCTCAAGAAAGCAGCAGCTTTTATGTTGAATTTTAAATTAACCTTACTGTAATGATCTATCCAAATACTAAATTATAGTCAATCTTAACCACAGAATGTGAAACAAGTTCATCATAACCCATCCTTTATTTGGGACCAAGTGTCACCTAGATCTGTCTTTATAATGTTACCAAACAGATCAATGGAATGATGATAGGAAAAGCATGCAAACCCAGGATCTGGTGTTACTTCAGCTTTTTAAACCGATTTTTGAATGCATCTATAAAATAATACTTGATTCAAGCAACATACAGTACTGAAACACAGGATAGTATAACAATAAGTATTTTGTAAAAAAAAAAGCCATTAAAAAAGAGATTGTAGTGCTGTTTTAACTTTTGAAAAGCATTTCAACACTTTGCATTTTCCTCTCTAATTTATATTCCTATGAATTTCTACTTAACAAACTAATTTTAATGCCAGTAACATAAGAGAACATAGGTTCGAATTCATAATTCTTTATTATGGTCTTTACAATAGAAAGCATTATATGGAATACATATTTTTTTAAAAAATATATACAGATGTGAGTAAAAGCTAGGCATACAATACGGTAGTACTAATATTTGTATAATAATAACAAAAATGATATCATCCACAAGATTAGCACTAATCCTCAGATGAAGATGAGACAAATAAAATAAATAAAAGCATCAAGTTGAGCAATAAGGAAAGATATGTCAAAGTCAGGGTCAGAGAGAAAAAGTAACAAATAAACACTATATTCTTGAATTTAGGATAGATGGTTATTTCTTTGAAATGGTATAGATCAGGGGTGTCCAACCTTGGCAATTTTAAGACTTGTGGACTTCAACTCCCACAATGGGTCAAAGTTTATTGCTGATCACCAGTTTATAAGAATTTTGCCAGATTAAGAGCCATGGTGGCACAGTGGTTAGAATGCAGTACTGCAGGCTACTTCTGCTGACTGCCAGCTGCCTGCAATTTGGCAGTTCGAATCTTACCAGGCTCAAGGTTGACTCAGCCTTCCATCTTTCCAAGGTCAGTAAAATGAGTACCCAGATTGTTGGGGCAATATGCTGACTCTGTAAACCACTTAGAGAGGGTTGTAAAAGCAGCATGAAGCGGTATATCAGTCCAAATGCTTTTGCTATGGCTATTGTCCTTTCCTTGGGTAAAAAGGCAAATATACACCTAAGGGCTTGATCTCAAATGTTTTCTCCCCCAGACAGATTCTAAGCTGGAATGTCTTCTTATTCATTTTATCGGGTCCTCTTCTCTTTTAATCAGTGAGTTCCACTACATCATGGTGCATCCATTGTTACCATACTTAGATAGGAAATTTTCATAACAATAAATCATCCCTTCATTGAGCTGCTCTTGAAGACTACCATCAACCTTCAATTAGTCCAGAATGCAGTAGTCCAGTTATTGTACAGCACTCATCACTATGATAATATTACACATGTCCTTGAAGACCTCCACTGGCCTCAATTATTTCCTAACGGCATTTCAAGTATCTGGTTGTTATTTTTACAACCCCTGTATAGTTCGCCACTGAAATATGTGAATTGCCTTCTGTTGCTGGAATTGACCTTTCTGATTTATTTGTCCCAGGAGAAACTATTGGTAATTCCTCATTTCTGTGAGCTAGATACCACGGAGGCAAGTCTAGCAACAATGAATAGGAGAAAAAAAATTGAATCGGAAATATTTTATTGTACATACTTCTTAACACAAGTCTGATTTTTATGCTTTTTTTAAAAAAAATGATTTCTTAAAACACAGACTTTCTTTCTCAAAAACAGTGTCTTGGCTTTTTCATAGGGTCAGACATTCAGCACTGCTCCTCTGAGAACAAGGCATAGTCTTGTACACTTTACTTATATCGGCTTCACAGTAACAGTGTATGCATTTTAATGTCATCCTGTTCACTTTCTATATCTTCACAAGTAATACAAATTAAATCTCCAATGGAAGAAAGGCCCTTGACATTTACTACTGAAGCGATCCTTTGATGAGGGGGAAAAAAAGCCACAGCACATCACATCTCCTCCAGTCAAAATGAACTGCTCTGACCCTCTTTTCAAAGAGCGTCAAATGTGTCTTCACACTTTTATTATGGATCAATACCCTGAGGCTACAATTGCTACTTTGCATGTTAAAGCACATCAGCCATTGGCAGACACCAATAAAATGATGTAAGCAACAACTAAGAAGGGACATCGCCATCAGAGAAATGTACGGAGGCATTTTAAAATCCAGGGTTTTATAGATCGCAAAGAACTCTCTTTCACACATGTGGAAGTTATACCAGTGATATTCCTCTGGGTTACAAAAAAACCTTACTATTCACTAAGCACATGAGTTCATCTTGGGCAAATCACTAAACTTAGTCAAATCTACATAAAAAAGCAGGGGTGTAAAACTGGTGGGGCACGGGCTGGGTGTGTCACATGAAGGCCATGACCACCCCAGTTCCGTGAATGGAAACGTCACATGATGGCAAGATGATGCCGTGAGTTTGACACCCATGTCATAGAGCTATTGCACATATAAAGTAAAATATGTCCAGGTTTCCTAAATTAAACTTCCCCAGAGAAGGGATGTACATCATTATAATGAACGCTTGAAGAGTGTTCGGAGACTATAGTTGGTCCAGAATGCAGCTGCGCGAGCTGTTATGGGTGCACCTAGGTACACTCACATTACACCAATTCTCCGCAAGCTGCACTGGCTCCCTATTGGTCTCCGGGCACAATTTAAGGTGTTGGTTATTACCTTTAAAGCCCTACATGGCTCAGGGCCAGGCTATCTTTGAGACCGCCTTCTACTGCATAGCTCCGAGCTACCGGTAAGATCCCACAGAGTTGGTCTCCTCTGGGTCCCATCAGCTAAACAATTCCAGCTGGCGGGCCTGCGTGGGAGGGCCTTCTCTGTGGCTGCCCCGGCTCTCTGGAACCAGTTACCTCCTGAGGTCCGGACTACCCCCACCCTATTGGCCTTCTGGAAAGCAGTGAAGATCTGGCTTTTCCGGCAGGCCTGGGGCTGTTGATCTCGCTGTTGCAATCTTGAGAGATCCGGCCATGAATGGTGTGCATGGGCTTTTAATGTTTTAAAATGTTTTTATAATGTTTTTTAATAATTTTTCTATGTTCATTGTTGGCATTATTTTTGCTGTAAGCCGCCCAGAGTCCCTTGGGAGTTGGGCAGCATAGTCATGCAATAAATTAAATTAAATTAAATTAAATTAAATTAAATTAAATTAAATTA
>WNWU01000049.1:16942007-17001472 GCA_012654045.1 Ptyas mucosa | reverse complement strand
TAAATTAAATTAAATTAAATTAAATTAAATTAAATTAAATTAAATTAAATTAAATTAAATTAATTATTAAATTAATACTAATGTAAGATGTGTTTTGCAGATTTGATTCACTCTTTTTCTGACATCTAAAAAGTAACTAATGACTAAATATCCTGCTTCTAACCTCTTATTTTTTTTAGTTGCAAACTCAAAATAATAGAATCATAGGGCTAGAAGGAACCTTGGAGGTCTTCTAGTCTAGGAGTCCCTAACTCCCTGGGCCGTGGCAAGGTACCATGTTGCAGCTCGTTTAGAACCGGGCCACACAAGTGGCAGGTGACCGCAAGTGCACGGCTCCAATCACGCAAGTGGTGGGTGCATGCCAGTGGTGGTATTCAGCCGGTTCTATCCGGTTCAGGTGAACTGGAAGCGGTGGCTGCGGGTGGCTCCGCCCACCCGTCCGGATGCAATCACATCCCATTTATCCATGTTTTTGATGCTCTGCACATGCGCGGAAGGCCCTGTGCATGCAAGGAGTTGGCGCCTGCAAGTGAAGCTCGCGCACACGCTCACATTTGCGAACTGGTAGCAAAGGTAAGTGAATACCACCCCTGGTGCATGCACGAGTGTACGAATTTCTATTTGTATGAACAGGGTGTGCTTGCCTGTTGCTTATGCAAATAGAGCTGCTCATGCAAGCTAACGCACTTGCCACTCTCACAGAAACACTCCTCCCACCCCCACCCCCCGCCTGCAAAGTGAGAAAGGTTGGGGACTGCTGTTCTAGTCAAACCTCCTGCCCATGGAATGAGTTCTTACATCACCCTGGACAAATGGTTGTCCAATCCTTTCTAAAGGGTCTTTTCTCCCACCTAGAAATCAAAATCCTTTCTTGAAAACTTTAAGTGATAAAGCACCCACGACTCTGGGAGGTAAGCTGTTCCATTGGTCAATTGCTCTGTAGGAAGTTTCTCCTTGGTTCCAGGTTGGAACTTTCTTTAATGATCTTCCAACCATTGCTTCTAATCCTGCCCTCAGAGGCTTTGGAAAATATGTCATCCCCCACTTCATGTACCGGAAGGCAGTTATCATGTCACCCCTAATTTTTCTTTTTGTTAGGCTAGACACACCCATTAGTGTCTCTCCCACATCTGACAACAGCCAATTACCTACCTTCTGGTCTTGGACTTCCAGATTGCTGCCAGCTTCCCCACTGACTTTCTACCTGCAAGCTTCTCTCAAGCAAAGTAGTAAGGAAAAATCTCTGAAATGATTACCAAATGGGTCACGGTCAGGGGTGGGCTGCTGGAGGTTCGCAGGGGTTCGGGAGAACCTCTAGCTAAGATTCTGTGCAGTTCGGAGAACCCCCAAATCCCAGTCGGTTGGCCCCGCCCTGCCCACCCCTCCTCTCCCCGAGTCCCTACGCGGCCTGTTTTGGATGCAGGTAAGTGCAGGGCATGCACAGAGGCTTGGGGAGATGAAAAATGGGCCTACTGGAAGTCTGGGAAGGCCGAAACAGGCTTGTTTCTGGCTCCCAGAGGGCCTTCAGAGCCTGGGGAGGCTGTTTTCGCCCTCCCGAAGGCTCAAGGAAAGCCCACAGAACCCGGGGAGGGCAAAAATGCCCCCCCCGCTGTGATGAAGGAGGCTGACTAGGCTATGCCCACCGTGGCCACACTAACCCAGCAACCAGGCAGAGAACCCCTTGCTAAAATTTTTGAAGCCCATTCCTGGTCACGGTTAATATAAATTGTGCAATTTTCCCCTTTTTTCTACCAAATTGTACAATCTATTAAATATGAGTATTCTATGGCACCAAATGCTTGTCAGCTCTTAAAACATTCTTCCTTCCTTGACTGCATTTCTTAGGCTGAAGTTTTGTTTTGACAAATCCAGATCTAAGAGTGTTAAGAAAGAGATTAAAAAAAAATCTAAACGCCTAGAATAAGTACTGAAGGGGGAAAAATCAATTCTAGTGCCATTTCTCAATATTACTATATTTAATTTATGTCTCTCTGTGTGTTTGGACATGTGCATGCATATGAGGGAAGATCTTTTAAATTAATCAGACAGGCAATACTTTCTATTCTTCCAATAATAGTATTATCTTAAGGACAAAGTCAGGTAGCTCAGAGGAAAGCAAAAATTAGGACAGATCATGGGAAAAGCAACTGATCAAACAAAATGCGGAAGAGGAAACTGTTTTTGCTAAGGTAAACTTTATGCCAGAAAACATTTGCTAAAAGCTGCTTTACAAGAAGGTTGCGATAACATTCAGTTATGTTACTCATTTCTGCAGTACTAATGGGAAGAGTGGTGGGATAAAATTGTAGACTTAGTTAGATTGAAAGTAAATTTACCCATCTGAGTAATACATTACATCTTTTCATATCTTCATATCTTTTGTGTATAAAAATAATTTGGAAGAAGTGCTTTGGATCTCAAAAAGCCCAGTACCGCTGTATTATATAGCATCACATTTTTTAAAAAGCCTCCACATGAGCTTGGGGAAAAAAAAGACATCAAGGCTTTTAAGAGTCACATTAATTTAGTAAGTGGATTTTCCAAAACAACATATATTTTTCAAGCTGGTGCAGAAGCATAAAAAATCGGGCTGGTTTAATGAATAGCAGAAAGATGAAGTATTTCTTTATCATTTTCAAAGTGTGCAGAGCCCTAACACGTATAGGATTGCAGTGTAAATAAATAAAGTGATTGCAGCACATCCCAGAAATCAAGTGCTATATGGCGAAGAACGTACATAAGCTATCCCTGCCAAAAAGATTCAGTTGAGAGTTAAGATCTCTAAAGAGTCTTCAAATATCTTATAAGTAGTCTGTGTTGGGCTGGAAATGTCAGGGATAAAATATGAACACCAATCTTCTCCCCTAAAATGTCTTTCGGAGAATACTTGTCAGCACAAAATAAGTGAAAAGCTGGCATTATGGTCTTTTTAAAAAGCTAAGAGTGCAGCAAGTGGCTTTTCAAGACCTGTAATATATATAATCACTCACAAGTATAGATAGCCACAATCTTGTTTTTTAATGCAGATTACAGGTAGTCCTTGACTTACAATCTTTTGTTTAGTGATCATTCAAAGTTATACCCGCTCTTAAAAAAATCATTTATGACCAGTCCTTGCATTTATGATCGCCACACCGTCTCCTCGGTCATTAAAATTTGGGCACTTGCAACTGGAATGTAGTTATGAGAGTTGTAGCATTCTGGAGCCCTTCGGTCACCTTTTGTGACTTTCCTGGTTGGCTTTCCTGGTTGACAAGCACAGTCAATGGGGGAATCTGGGTTGGCTTAACAACCGTGGGATTTAGTTCACAACTGCAATGATTGGCTTAAGAACATGGCAAAAAAAAAAAAGCTCATAAAATGAGACACGAGTCACACAACTACGTTAGCCCAGTGGTTAGAACATCTGTATCTGTATTCTTAAAAGATTAAGGATCCAATTTTAAAACTATTATTGGTGAAATATACTTCGATCCGAAAAAAAAATATTATAGAAGCCCACGTTTCATCTACATTTTTCATCTAAATTTTGGATATTTTGTAAATATACAAATTGTAAATTTTGTAAAGAGCCGTGGTGGCGCAGTGGTTAGAGTGCAGTACTGCAGGCTACTTCTGCTGATCACCGGCTGCCAGCAGTTTGGCAGTTCAAATCTCACCAGGCTCAAGGTTGACTCAGCCTTCCATCCTTCCGAGGTGGATAAAATGAGGACCCAGATTGTTGGGGGCAAGAGGCTGACTCTGTAAACTGCTTAAGAGAGGGCTGTAAAGCACTATGAAGTGGTATATAAATCGAAGTGCTGTAACAACTGCCTGGCTTAGCAATGGGAATTCTAGTCCCAAAACCCCTCACACACAACAACAACAATCATATAAGGTGCATTGGACTAAAAGAGAATGACTGAGCCAGCCAACTTCCAGGCCTAAGGTGCGACTAGAATTCAGTCTCCTTTAGACCAAACTGGCTCTTATACTTAATCTGATCTTGAAGAGAAAAAAAAAAAAGATAAATAGGATTGATTACTATTTGGGCAGGTCATAAAAAAAAAAACAAATCCCAGGACTGTGGTCTTGACTTGAATTCCTCCCCCTCCCCCCATTTCTGGCCATCAAAAGCAACCTTATATAGACTGGTATTGTTTCCAAAGAATCAGTCACCAGGAGTTAAGTACAACTTAAAATGATTTAATTCTCATCAAGATTGCAGTGGTCCTTCCTAATCTTTATCTCACAATAGTTAAAGAGTTTAATTAATTAATTAATGTTCTATGCCTGTCCATCTCAAACAAATCCATCTAATGAACAGTTATAAAATCAATTAAAACCATGTACAAACACAGTATAGATAATTAATATATGTTTTCTTGTTGTTAGTTGAGAAGTCGTGTCCGACCCATCGTGACCCAATGGACATGTTCCTCCAGGCTTTCCTGTCCTCTACCATCCTCTGGAGTCCATTTAAGCTCATGCCGACTGCTTCAGTGACTCCATCCAGCCACCTCGTTCTCTGTCATCCCCTTCTTCTTTTGCCCTCAATCTTTCCCAGTATTAGGCTCTTCTCCAGTGAGTCCTTCCTTCTCATTAGGTGGCCAAAGTATTTGAGTTTCATCTTCAGGATCTGGCCTTCTAAAGAGCAATCAGAGTTGATCTCCTCTAGGACTGACCGGTTTGATCTCCTTGCAGGAGTCTTCTCCAGCACCATAATCAAAAAATATATGTAGCATCCAAGAAAAAAATTAACCATAGATGTTAATAAAACCAGGGAACAAGACCATAAGTAACTATATTGATATTTATTAGAACAAGATATGATTGAGGAACAGGTGAAAGAAGCAATGATAATTTGGTGTAAATATTTTGGGCACAATATCGATTTGGACAATTGGCAAAGTTTATGGGGAAAACATTTAAAAATCACACTAGCAACTTCCTACAAGGAAAACCTCAATAAGATGTTCTATAGGTGGCACCTTCCCACTTCAATGAATAAGGGGAAATCCTCGATATGCTGGAAGTGTGAAGAGATCATTGGGAATTACTACCACATGTGGTGGGAATGCCCAAAGGTGCAAAAATTTTGGAGTTTACTAAAGAACTGGCTGGAAGAAATGTTGTCAACAAATATAGAAGTCAAACTGGAATTTTTCTTACTGGGAATTATAGAAAGAAAATATAAGAAAGATACAAATTATTTATTACTGCATATAATCACAGTGGCACGAATAGCCTTTGCTCAAAAATGGAAAGAGAAAAATATTCCAACTGAAGAGGAAATATTACTGAAAATCTTTAACTGCGCAGAAATGGACAGAGTCACTTTGGAACTCAAGGATAAAAGCGAAACTATGTACTATAAAATCTGGGAACAATTTTATGATTGGGTAGATAACAAGAGGGTAGCCAAGACAAATGTATAGTGTTAGAACAAAAATATAGATGTTATTATAGATAAATGTATGTTTAAGAACTATATGTGAGTACTAATATTATTGTAAAGTGACGGAAGATGTTTGGAACCAGTGATGTCATGTCTATGTCCAATGTTTTTTTAATTTTGTATTATTAATAAAAACTTTTTAAAAATTAAAAAAACAAAAAAAACCCCACCAGGGAACGAGGCCCTTTTACATATTCAAGAGCCCATAACTGCATTTACAAGGCCTTCCAAAAGGCCAACAGGGCCATCCTAAATTCTAGAGGGAAGATTTCTAGGGGGCAGGCACTATGGCCTCCTAGTTTCCACCAGTGAACATTCCTTGGCTGGACTGTATCCATGCTGCTGAACTGCATTGGACATGAAAAAACAACTGGGAGAATATGGTTGCATAAGTGAGACAGTCTTGCATAGTAATATCATCTATCTTTTTGTCTGTCCATTGTTTTCCTCAATAAAACATATGTCTCATATCTCCAACAGCCAGGGGTATGGGGAAGGAAGGAAGGAAGGAAGGAAGGAAGGAAGGAAGGAAGGAAGGAAGGAAAATTGTTCTGAGAGACAACTGTGATGATTCACCACCTTCTAAATTTAAAGAATGATACAGCAGGATTACAACATATGATACAAAAACGAAACTTGCAATTTAAACTTTATTATGGCCAAAGGCTACCATAAAATAATGCAATATAAAAAGTTTTTAAAAATCACGTTACAAAGAAATTCACAAAACCAATCACACTATAGTCAAAACTACAGTAGTACTGATTACCAAAAAATAACAAGTCAGAGCTGTAAAACTATACAATAGACAAACTGATCCGGAATATGTAACAAGCAATCTAATAAATTTGATAAAACAAATAAAATCAAGATCAAAATAAAACTACTCTACATAAAATATGCTAAACCAGGGTAAAACAATAAAATATCAATTCATTAAAAAGTGAGACTAAAATGTCTGGCAAATATTATGTAAAAAAGAAGTAACTATTCCAGTAAATAGGAAAGGAAAGGAAAGGAAAAGGCCAGTTTGAGGGGAAAAGAAAGAAAAACATTTATTAGTAACATTTTGGAGGAACCAACATTGTCCTGATCTTAAATGTAGCCACAAAGCTCTGGCAAAGAATGTCTAAAAATCTTGCCAAGAAAACTGCATGGACATTAGTGTCCTAAAGGCACCAAAACAAAATAAAATGGCACTCAAACCAAACCACTATGTATATACTATATAATATTCAACTTATTTCTTTTCAAAGTAACTAATGTTATGAAAACTGAAACAAGAGAGTATGAAATTTTACAGATTTCATTGAAGTGCAATGTTTTTAGCTTTCCTATTCATCTTGATTATTCATTTTATTTGTTTACAGTTGGAGACCCATTCATTCTCTTTCTCTTTCATTCTTCATTCTCTATCTCAATGTAGTTCTTTTTTACTGATAACTTTTCCATTCAATCCACTGTCATTCAACACCCATTCATGTGCAATACCAAAGAACAAAAATGGTAAAACTCATTTTAAAAAAAGCAACTGAGACACACATTCACATACATCTCAATAGCCACTATTTTATTTATCCTGATTAAATTAAGTCACCCCATGGGGGGGGGGGGGGAACCAAAACCAAAACCACACAAAATAATAAACAAAATAAGGAAATGAATGTACGTATCCACAAGTACAAAAGACATGGAGTAGCAGCTTTTAGGAAAGGAGACTAAAGGTAAAGGTTCCCCTCGCACATATGTGCTAGTCGTTCCTGACTCTAGGCGGCAGTGCTCATCTCTGTTTCAAAGCCGAAGAGCCAGCACTGTTCAAAGACATCTCCGTGGTCATGTGGCTGGCATGACTAAACGCCAAAGGTGCACGGAACGCTGTTACCTTCCTACCAAAGGTGGCCCCTATTTTTCTACTTGCATTTTTTACATGCTTTCGAACTGCTAGGTTGGCAGAAGCTGGGACAAGTAACGGGAGCTCACCCCATTACGCGGCACTAGGGATTCGAATCACTGAACTGCCGACCTTTTGATCGACAAGCTCAGTGTCTTAGCCACTGAACTATCGCGTTGCATTAAGGAGACTAATGAACATTAACTAGATCAGCCTGAAGTATTTGGTAATTTTATTTAGTATGAAAACATTCTGAATTGGTGTGGCATTTCCTGTCAGAGGTTAATGATAACATTGATACCTGTCTATAGGTTCTTTATAGGACAGAACCCCTTTTAAGTAATGATAGTTGTTTGGCAGATTGTATCTAGATGTGATACTTAACTAAACATTGAATAGCCATTTGTCAGAAATGCTGTAGCAGCAACCTGGACTATAGATCCTGTATTGAGCAAGGTTAATTAAAATTGCTGTTAATTTTTTTATACTATCAAGCTAAAAACATCAAATCAACATAATGGTACCAATCAAGTGGTGAAATCCAACTTTTTTTACTACTGGTTCTGTGGGAGTGGCTTGGTGAGTGTGGTGTGGCTTGGTGGGTGTGGCAGGGGAAGGATACTGCAAAATCTCCATTCCCTCCCCACTCCTGGGGGAAGGATACTACAAAATCTCCATTCCCTCCCCACTCTTGGGGGAAGGATATTGCAAAATCTCCATTCCCACCCCACTCTGGGGCCAGCCAGAGGTGGTGTTTGCCGGTTCTCCGAACTACTCATATTTCCACTACCGGTTCTCCAGAACCTGTCAGAACCTGCTGTATTTCACCCCTGTACCAGTCCTTATGTAATTTAAAAAATACAGTGTAATACTTTAAGGGAGAACAGAAATGGTTTTACCAAGCACCAAAGCTAATCTTAGCAGTACCAAGTTTCTTCACCAGAGTGAATCTAACTCACTTTGCAGATATTTACATAAAAAATATGAGAAATAAATAGACTTCCTTTAAGAAGCCACCAGTTAGGAAGGACATTTCAAGACCTTAGAAAAACTGGGCCTTTGAAGAAAACCTTATTGATGACCTTGTAGAGATAAATACACAGAGAAGTCAAGAACAGAATCAGAACTATACACGGGAATTGGAGATCAGTTTACCTGAAATAAGATGTCAAATAAGATGTATTATGTCAAAATTGTAATTACCCTCTTTCGCAATAGCTTTGCTAGGAAATAATATGCTAGTGAAATAAATGATAATAGTTTACATAGGGCTGCATAATGATTAGAAACTGCTATTTTTCTTGCTGCCATTCTTTTAGTTACACACGTTATAAGACCTTACTTTCCGATTATTTGAAAGATCATCTATCGACTATTATAAATACAGATAAAATTTGCCCCTAAGATTGATTATGGAGCCCTGCTTTTTTGCTTGAAATTAAGGTCAAATAGAATGACAAATTCTGGAGAAAAAGCTTTTTAACTTTAAATGTTTCTCCTCTGAGAATTAGTTATTTTTATCATAATCTGCTTTTTGAGGATTTGCTCTAAAAGGTATGCTAAAAATACAATAATTTACTGAAGGAACCAGTAGCAAAAACAGTAATTTCTATTGTTTTGTTGTAATATCTCTAGTATATTTGATCTGAAAATAAACAGACACAACATTTTATGCAGCCCTATGTAAACTATTACTATCTACAAATTAATTAAAGCTTTGGTGAACAAACTATTTAAAGCAGAGATAATTATGAACTTTAAAGAGTTGCACACTTCAAAAGGAGATAAATTGCACAATTGAAATGAAACTTATATTTAGTCTTTCCGGCTGTTGTTTAGTCACATACTAAACATACTGTACATGTTTATACTTTATACATACTGTATATACCTCATGTGTGTTTGTGTTTCTGTGTGAATATATGCATGTGTGGTGCAGAATATTGCCTGAGATGCTGGCAAAATATAAATCTGCAGCTCTACCATAGTTTTACCATTGATTAAAAAAAACCTTTTTCAATTTGTATCTGTATTCTTAAAAGATTAAGGATCCAATTTTAAAACTATTATTGATGAAATATACTTCAATCAGAAAAAAAATATTATAGAATCCCATGTTTCATCTACATTTTTCATCTAAATTTTGTATATTTTGTAAATATACAAATTGTAAATTTTGTAAAGAGCTGTGGTGGCGCAGTGGTTAGAGTACAGTACTACAGGCTACTTCTGCTGATCACCTTCTGCCAGCAGTTTGGCAGATCAAATCTCACCAGGCTCAAGGTTGACTCAGCCTTCCATCCTTCCTGAGGATCCAGATTGTTGGGGGCAATATGCTGACTCTGCTTAGAGAGGGCTGTAAAGCACTGTGGAGCAGTATATAAGTTTAAATGCTAGCTAGTGCTAGTATATGAGAAGAACAAAAAAAGTGATGCATGCAACAATCCATTTATATGCATTTATTGTTTCACCCTTTTTTTTATCAGAGGACTCCTTTTTTTGTTCTGGAAGAAAGAGTGAATTAAATTGTTGCAGAGAAAATCAAAGGTAGCTATCATAGCAACTTAATTTTATACTAGAATATCTGAAGCATGAAACTTTGGTTGAGTAAAATTCTATGATTTAGAGCTATAGTTTGTAAAAACCAGGGCTGAAGGTTCCTATTAAGTAGACAACTTATTATTTCCTTGTTACTTATTGATACACATGAGTGCATAATTGCTTAAAGACAGTAGTACTATTTATCTTTTTGGGAAAACATTTTTGAGACTGCATGCAAAAGATAAATCAAAGGGAAAAAAAGTGCTTATGCCTTTGGCAGGTATTAATTTCAATTATTAAGCAGTCCTGGTAGTTGTCTGAAGAGTTTGGGAACAAAAGTCATTACTATTCCCCATGGAAGCTGTAGGCTAATTGTTCAACTTGTTCAACTTCAATCAATTCCAGCCTTCCTAAGCGAATGCATTAGAATTTTGCTGCATTGCAATTTAGCAGGCTCAGTTCCCCTTTTATGTGAGGGTTCATCATCTGACTGTTAAAAATCCTATGGGAAGAGCTGCATAAATGCTAAAATAGAGTCCCAAAGAAATTTAACAATCAGCCACTATTACCATGTATTGACAAATTGATTTATTTCTTGGTGTGGCAAAGTTAACTGCTTACAATAAGTCCATGAGATGAAAATGATAAATTCTCTGCAGATGCGGGGCTCTGAAGATATAAAATAACGAAGCACTAAATAATGATATTTGAATTGGTACATTGCCACACAAAAAAATTGGCAACTTTGGTCAAATTTCAGCCAGATATGCATGTTATATGCAGCTAAATCAGCATTTTAAATCATTTGGGAATGAACTGAAAGTAAAATGTGCAGTATGTGGTGAAAATATGCTCTAATTATGTGATACTTTTTTTTACTTCAAATCTGTCAGAATCAGGCAGATTACTGATTAGGTTTCTAAAACATTATTATTTCTATATGCTTGAATGTAATGTATAGAAATAAGTCTATTTATTCAGAAGATTTCATTAAAGGTAATAAAAAATGTGAAATATTAACCTACCTTCCTTTATTTGATTGAATGTATTAAAAATAGGTAAAAGTCTCCACCCTGATTTGCTATCTGACATGGAAAGTTAGTGTATATATGTATAAAGTTACATAAAGCTGATACACAGGTTTAATATATAGCAGTGGTGGGTTTCAAAATTTTTTACTACTGGTTCTGTGGGTGTGGCTTGGTGGGCGTGGCTTGGTGGACATGACAGGGGAAGGATACTGTAAAATCTCCATTCCCTTGCCAATCCAGGGGAAGGGTACTGCAAAAATCCCATTTTCTCCCAATTAGCTGGGACCTGGGAGGCAGAGAATATATGGGGGCGGGGCCAGTCAGAATTTTTACTACCGGTTCTCCGAACTACTCAAAATTTCCACTACCGGTTCTTCAGAACTGGTGAGAACCTGCTGAAACTCACCTCTGATATATAGACATCAGGAGAGAGGAAAAAGTGTGATCTGAAATGTAGGACTAGCCCAGTGGCCAAATTGTAACTTTCTACAATTCTTGGCCTCCTTACAAGTAACAAATCAACAGGGTTAAAGCCTGCATATAATACTAATATAATACTTTCCTCCCTTGTGGAGGTAAAACAGACATTTGAAACAATATATTAAAAGTTTGCCATTTATCATCTCCTTGATTCTTCTCCTTTTTTTCATTTGACTTAAAAAGTTAGAAGAAAAAACAGTTTCGAGATCTTACAAATTATATTTATACAAGTTACAAAAGTAACAAACTGCCCAGAATTACATGATAGTGAGATGGACAGCATATAGCAATAGCAATAGTACTTAGACTTATCATGTTTTCCCGAAAATAAGAACCTGTCTTATATTTTTTGAACCCTGAAATAAGTTCTTGGCTTTATTTTTGGGGAGGTCTTATTATTTTGGGGCACGTAGAGCAAGACAAGATTCCTCTTGCTGTCTTATCTGATTTCCAGCTCTGTCTCTCTAACCCTAACCAGAGGAAATGGCGGGGACCGGCTACGCATGTGGTTAAATATTTTTGGGGAGGGCTTATTTTCGGGGGGGGGGCTTATTTTAGCACCTGTGCTCAAAAGCCCGATTAGGCTTATTATCAGGGGATGTCTTATTTTGGGCAAACAGGGTATATACCACTTTACAGTGCTTTCCATCCCTCTTTAAGCGGTTTACAGAGTCAGCATATTGCCCCCAACAATCTGGCTCCTCATTTTACCCACCTCGGAAGGATGGAAGGCTGAATCAACCTTGAGCCTGGCGAGATTTGAATTGCCAAATTGCAGGCAGCCGGCAGGCAACAGTAGCAGCCTGCACTACTGCATTCTAACTATTGAGCCACCATAGCACACCAACAAGGACAAACCAGATGATTCACACAATTTGTTCCACTTTGTTCCAAACACATTCATTTGGAACTATCAGCACTGAGTTTTGGGAAGCTTAATCCTTTCATGAGTTTTTCCTCAGTCCCCACATATAAAGACATTTTGAAAAAAAATCGGCACAGTGTTAGTGGGCAAATAAACAACGTGTTCAGAATAGGAGTATCCACAGCAAGAAGGCCATAGGTCAAGACAGCATCCAAGTTGTTTCCTCTGTTATGATTCATGCATGGAGAAGTGAGATTTAAATTTCACAGCTGTACCTGGCATCTTGGTTTTTATTCTCCCTATTGCATATACTCCTCCTTGAGGAAAATATCAAATTTTCCTCATTCTGCATACAACAATCCTGACTTGGATTAGGTCACTTAAAATTCAAGTGAAACAAGATTGTACAAAATTTTAAAGGTGGTATACCATACAGTAGATCAGTTTGTTTGACGTTCCCGTTGAAATGATGTCAATCAGTACATAATAAATTGAAAACAACTGAATGACTAAACAACAATAGATGACTAGAATAAATAAACTGGAAGGGACCTTGAAGGTCTTCTAGTCCAGCCCCTTGCTCAGGCAGGAGAACCTATACCATTTCAGATAAGCGACTGTCCAGTCTCTTCTTAAAAACATCCAGTGATGGAGCACCCATGATTTCTGGAGGCAAACTGTTCCACTGATTAATTGTCCTCACTGTTAGGAAATTTCTTCTGAATTCCAGGTTGCTTCTTTCTTTGATTAGTTTGATCAGATGAAGGTGTAAAAAAGAAACCAATATAAATCATCAATGCAAAAAAACATTTTAAGCTATAATTTCAATGAGTACGTACCTTGGCTTATTTTTTAGAGTAGGTTTCAAAGTTAAAGGAAATTCCAAAATATATCTTCCTGAAAAGGGACCCTTTCTAAAGCAATTATTAGGAGAAAGGGATGTTACCTCCCGTTTATATTGCTAATGTAAATTATTCAGAATGGAAGAATATCATTTTTTTTTAAAGAACAAGCTGCAACTTGCAAAATTGGGCTGGGTAAAATGTATCTTGGAAGATAAAATCCCCAATACAAATCGAATCTCTTTCTTCTCCGGTTACTTTTTGCGTAAACCATATCTGTGTCAAGAAACAAGGTCACCGAGAGAAGTATTAAGTGATGGAACAAGACTAATATGGCCCCTCGCCCCTCCGTGCATGCTTATGCACCCCCCCACACCCCACGCATACACATGCCGTCTCCCTGCACATGCCACACCCTACCGCACATGTACAGCAGAGACCCAAAGACCATTTCCACACAAATTAAGTGTGTGACAGCCACATGGTGAAAATAAAGCTGTTTCACATTGCTCAAGTATTCTTGCTTGTGCACCTTTATATTTTCGTGCCATGTTGGCTTCATTGTCATAACCCCGTACACGACAATCTGACAGTGTTATATCGTGTTCTTTCAATGTTTCTATTATTGTTTTTCCTTTTAAAAATTTGGTTTTGTAAATTTTTTAAAAAAGATTCCCCTTCATGGGTCCCCTTTGAGCTCCATGGGTCCCGGGACAATGTACCAGCTGAACCCCCTTCTCCTCACACCTGTCAAGAAATAGGTGCATAAATGTAATACTAATCAGAATAATATTATACTGAAGTATATTGCTGAATTTTTTTTTTTTAATTTGATTTATATGCCGCCCTTCTCCGGAGACTCAGGACGGCTTACAATGCGCTAAGCAATAGCCTTCATACTTTTGTATATTTATACAAAGTCAGCTTATTGCCCCCACAAACTGGGTCCTCAATTTACCTACCTTAGAAAGGATGGAAGGCTGAGTCAACCTTGAGCCTTGGTGAGATTCGAACCTGCAATAATTGCAGGCAGCTGATGTTAATAACAGGGCTTTAGACCACTGTACTATCCATGTAAATCCATTACTATGTAAACAATATTCAAAAATCATGATAGATAGATAGATATAATATGCTGCATTTTCACAGAAAGCCCTGTAAGAATTACAGCTACCTATTTATCTATCTATCTATCTATCTATCTATCTATCTATCGATCGATCTATCTATCTATGCATCATATTTCAATGCCGCCCACTCTCCAAGGACTCTGGGCAGCTTACAACAATCGACAGTATACTAAATAGCATACTTCCCCCAACAATCTGGGTCCTCATTTTACCCACCTCGGAAGGATGGAAGGCTGAGTCAACCTTGAGCCGGTGAGATTTAATCTGCTGATCTGCTGAACTAACAGTCAGCTGAAGTAGCTGCAGTACAGCACTCTAACCACTGTGCCACCTTGGCTCACTATTTTGCCTCTATAACTAAGAAGTTTTGGATTATAAAAGGATTCCCTTTGATTTGCACACAAACAACAGATGTGTCCTTATATATGAAGAGCAGGGAATAGAACTTGTTATATTTTGGATACAAACTTAACGGAGCTGGGACAAAACCTAACTGGCATAACTAAAGGAGGCTGAATCTATTGTTGCAGGGGAAAAAAATGTATTTCTGATGTTCCATGTACTTGTCAGAATTAGGCATATAAAATAAATCTGCCACAGATTTGTGTGGTATTCTACAACAACTACTGATCCTTTCTGTTCAAAAATGCAAACAAATATAAAACCAAGAGATTTATTTTTGAGGCATGACTCAAAAAAACAACAACCCCCCCCCCCAAAATGTCAAAAGTAGACATTTCAGGAGCAAAGAATGATAGCAGAAAAATTTGCATTTTAAAAATATATTTATGTGTGTGTATCGGGGTGAAATGCTCCTGGATCGGACCGGTTCGCCCAGTCTGGTGAAGATCTTGGCCAGTGGTTCAGTGATCTGGTAGCGGTGGTGGAGTGAAGCTCCGCCCACCTGCCCGGGTGTCATTACTTCCTGGTTTTAACCAAGAAGTAATGTGTTTTTTACCTTTTGCACATGCACAGAAGGTCTGCGCATGGGGGCAGCGCAGGTACTTCCAAACAGGTAAGGAAGGTAAGTAGATTTCACCCCTGGTGTGTATATATGCTGGCTTCTGCCAGGCTCAGTCTCCTCTAATGCTTAAGCTGATCCTTAAGTCTCCAAAGAAGTTTCAGTGCAGAATTCAGTCCTAGTGGACAACCATTTAAATAAGAGCTAGCAGTGTGCAGCAGCTGCCAAAATAGCCAGCACAGTTCTAGGCTGCATAAACAGAGGGATAGAATCAATATCATGTGAAGTGTTAATACCAATTTATAATGCCTTGGTAAGACCACACTTGGAATACTGCATTCAGTTTTGGTCGCCACGATGTAAAAAAGGTGTGGAGACTCTAGAAAGAGTGCAGAGAAGAGCAACAAAGATGATTAGGGGACTGGAGGCTAAAACATATGAAGAACGGTTGCAGGAACTGGATATGTCTAGTTTAATGAAAAGAAGGACTAAGGGAGACATGATAGCAATGTTCTAATATCTCAGGGGATGACACAAAGAAGAAGCAGGCCAGTTATTCTCCAAAGCACCTGAGGGCAGGACAAGAAGCAATGGGTGGAAACTAATCAAGGAGAGAAGCAACTTAGAACTAAGGAGAAATTTCCTGACAGTGAGAACAATTAATCAGTGGAACAACTTGCCTGCAGAAGTTGTGAATGGTCCAACACTGGATATTTTTAAGAAGATTTTGGATAACATTTGTCTGAAGTGGTGCAGGGTTTCCTGCCTAAGCAGAGGGTTGGACTAGAAGACCTCCAAGATCCCTTCCAACTCTGTTATTCTATTCTAATTCACAGGTTGAAGCAATTGCCAAGGGAGATAGTAATATTTTTTTACTAGAATCCTCTTCCAATTATTTCAAGTGTTGAGGATCTGGGCTGACAAACGGAAGCACTGGATCTGGTTCTCATTCATTCATTCATTCATTCATTCATTCATTCCATTCATCCATCCATCCATTTTCCATCTTTCAACTCACTCACCCAATCAAAGATTAAAAGACATATAAAATCATATAGAAACTATAAAACTAAACCAATTAAAACATTGAAAACAACAAAAACCTGGTGCCAACTCAATGTTTGAATGTGTGACTATCTTGTCTTCTCCCAGCATTTGAGGGAAAGTCAGATCTTCAAAGCCTTACGAAGGGCTAAATGTTCTAGAGGGCAGCTGCTATCAGGGAAACGGGCAAGCTTCCTAGCTTCCATTAGATGGCAGATTAAAGGAAGGAAGGCCAAATTGTTTCATAAAACAGGTTTTTAGTGGGTTTTTTTTATTCGAGGTAGTAGTACTTCAAATACGTAGGTAGGTAGTATCAGCAAATACCTCATAGAGAAGAATATAGCTCTTTTTGTGACATTAAAAATTACAACAGGAATTATTGAAAGGGATGTACAAAATCAGAACCAAACAGCTTCAAGGATCTCAATTGTAAGAATACCCTTACAATAAAACAATTCATGTCTCAGCACTGACATTGTTTTAATGGAAAAAAACTTAACAGTTTGATTTCCTTCGTGGTCCATCAGTTTACAATAAAGCGGTGAAAAAAATTGCTTACTACAGCATTCAGGAATTCAACACAAAGAAACCCGAGAAATGTTGAAGTGGGTTGAAAGTTCCTACTTCACACAAATAAAAGTGGACCACTCAGAGAAGGGTTGTTTGTGTGTCAGTTTAACCTTTCATTTTAGATTCCCTTGATTATCTTACAAAAGAAGATAAACCAGTGGTGAAATCTAAAATTTGTTCCTACTGGTTCTGTGGGCATGGCTTGGTGGGGGGTAATGTGACTGGGTGGGTGTGGCCGTTTTTTTTTTTACTTTTAAAACCATTTTTTACTTTTAAAACCATGTAAAAAAATGCTTTCAAAAGGCTCTGACGATCCCAGCTGAGTTGCCTGATCGGCAGAGGCTTTTTTTCTTTTAAATGCCTCTGACGATCAGGCAACTCAGCTTTGATCGTCAGAGGCATTTAAAAGAAAAAAAAGGCTTAGTAATCTCTGCTTTATTTATATATCTAAGAAAAGGAACACAAAAGTAGTAATGATCAAAGGAAAATATACTATTTTGTTCAGTATTGTAATTCAAAGGACTTGTCTTAAACCAGTGGTTCTCAACCTTCCTAACGCCGTGACCCTTTAATACAGTTCCTCATGTTGTGGTGACCCCAACCATAAAATTATTCCTAAAACCATTGAAAATATGTGTTTTCCGATGGTCTTAGGCGACCCCTGTGAAAGGGTCATTTGACCCCCAAAGGAGTCGCGACCCACAGGTTGAGAACTACTGTCTTAAACAGATTAGGTTTACCTCAGGGCTCTATATGCTACTTGAATATCTATTTGTATCAGTATTGGGATTGTTATTATTGATAATATACTTGTCAACTTATTAGTACTATTGGCTAGAATTATTTTTCCAAAATATTGGGGGGGGGGGGAATTTGCAACCACATTTTTCCCAGGATTGTCTCTATTTAGTTGTCATAGAAATAACATGGGAGTATCAGCAAAATAAATTCTTCTTCTTTATATTGACTGTCAATTTGCAGAAAAGTGATATACTTGAATGAAGGGAAAAAACAACAACACCAGAACCAGCCACAAAATTAATAAAAAGAACAAGAATGAAAATACGTAAAATATTTCAATTTCATTATTGCATTAACAATACTGGTAGAAGGCCATCAAAAATATTGACTGAGTGAAATTTCCAGGAGCAAGTCTATTATCAGTATAAATCAGGAATGTGGACTAGATGACTAGACGACATGGCCGCTACCTGGATACGTTACTGGCTAAAAAGTTATACTCAAAGAATAAAAAAATTAAAAAAGCAAGAAATAAGGATTGAATGGAGATTTCCAGGAATACTGTCCTTTTCAATTTTTCAAAAAAATATATATTAATGAATCAGATTAAGAGTAGAATGATAAAGGGATAAAGCTATCCTGTGGAATTTTATTTTATTTTTGAGGATATTAGTAATCTCGTCCAATTTTGTGACTTCTGCAAATTTGTTAAGCATCTTCACAAATAGTGATCATCTTGACCAAATTTGCAGATGTCACAAAATAGATGGGATCACTAATATCCTTGAAACCAAAACAAAATTTCAAGGGATAGTTTGAGAAACAAACTGAAAGTTGAATTTAACAGAGGTAAACATACAATTCTCAATCTGGAAATACATTAAATGCACAACTATGGGAATAGGGCTGGTGAAAAATGTTTTGAAATAATAGTTTACATCAGTGGTGGAATTCAAATTTTTTTACTACCGGTTCTGTGGGCGTGGCTTGGTAAGTGTGGCTTGGTGGGTGTGGCAGGGGGAAGGATACTACAAAATCTCCATTCTCACCCCACTCCAGGGGAAGGATACTGCAAAATCCCCATTCCCTCCCTACTCCTGGGGGAAGGATATTGCAAAATCTCCATTTCCACCCCACTCTGGGGCCAGCCCAGGTTCTCCGAACTACTCAAAATTTCCATTACCGGTTCTCCAGAACCTGTCAGAACCTGCTGAATGCTACCCCTGGTTTACATTCAATTGAATTTTACCTAGCTGGTCAATGGAAAAATTAAAAAATGGGCTCTTGAAATGGAACAGAAGGACACAAATCCTCAGAACACCCAGGATTATTTTGCACAAAAAGGGGACATAATTGGGTTAATTTTGTAGCAAGGAAGATACAAAGAAGCTCCTTGATGAATATTGGGCTAGTGCCTTCATGTTTCCTAAAGTCACAGTTTTAAATGTGTTGAGCTTGGTGATAGTTTTTACAATAGTACTTTAATTGTACTAACTACAGCATGCTTGCTAGTAGTTTGGATAAATGAACTGTGACTTGATACTTAATGCTGTCATTATACTGTTATTATTCTAGAAGAATGAGTTGTTTGGGAGTGAAGATTATTGCCTTTACTTAAGTGGATTATTCTGATATTCTAATAATTGTGAAAATTAATACACTTATAATGAACATTGTTATGGAAATTCGATACCGCCAGGCAGATTTAATCAGTCCACTCTGACAACTTCATTCAAGTTTCCAGGCGTTGCCTTGAATGCTTCAGTTCATATGGAGGAGATTCCTTGAAGTAGGAAGAACAGCTTCTCATAAGTCTATTAATATTCCTAAGTAAAGGAGTGTTTCCTGAGCTAAGGCACTGGGCATGAACTATACGGTTTCTTATTCTGTCTTCAAAGATTCAAAATCAGTAAACCAATGACAAATGTGTCAAAAGTGACATACCACAATGTTTAGGGTAGCATAAGGTGACCAGATTTTAAAATAGGTAAAGCGGGACGCCATTGACCAGGGGGGGGGGGGGAGGGCTGGGGGGGGGGGGCGTGACTGATGGTATGTGGCCAATGTGACATCACTCATGCACTCAGTCACATGACCCCCCCCCCAAGGCATGCCCACTAAAAAGGTGGCTAAAATTTTTGGGACTTTTTGAAACTTTTTTTTGATACTCTGGCCCCATATCCAGGTCAGGATGCATGGGGTGGCGGTAGTCGTCTCAGCTTTCCCTCCATTGACCTTCTTCACCGAAAAGTGCCCCTTCTCACCTCTGACGGGCCTTCCTTGTGGTTGCAGCCGGAGCAACCCACTCTGCCAACTTAGGGCAGCGGACTCAGCTGCAGCCCAGACGAGCCAAGAAACTGCGGGGAGCCTCCCGCATGCTGCACCCCCTTCCAGCCTTCCCCCCATGCCTCCGCACCATTTTTGGGCACTCAGCTTACTGGGCTGCCCCCATTGTCGCCACCCAACGGTGGCGGCTTCAGGAAATGCTGGTGGCACGGAGGCGCAGGTGGAGGCTGGGAGGCGGCTGCAACACATGGGAGGCTCCCCGCAGTTCCTCAGCTCGTCTGGGCTGTAGCTGATTGAGGTGCTTTAGCAGCCATGAGCTGCGCTTTCCTCCAAGTCTCACAGAGAGAAGCAACTGTTTCCCTCTGCCGCCCACAGCGCTTAGAGGAAAGCACAGCTGATGGCTGCTACTGGGCTGCCCCAGTCCCTATCGCGGCTCCAACGGTGGCATCTTTGGGAGATGCTGGTGGCATGGAGGCATGGGCGAAGGCTGGGAGGGGGATGCAACATGTGGAGGGCCAAGTCCGCTCCCCTTCACCTCCGCACACTTGTTTACCCATTCCAGAGAGCTCAGACTACGCCTCCCTCTGACCCAGCTGCCTTCCTTGCTGGCATCGCTCCTGAGCAAACTCTTCTGTCCTCGGCTGTTGCAAAGAAGCAGCAGCTCTGGGTGTGCCATGCCCACTTCATTCTCTTTGAGAGCCGCTTTGCACCTTGTTTGCAAAGCAGCTCTCAAAGAGAAAGACGCGGACATGGCTCACCAAGAGCTGCCGCTTCTTTGTAACAGCCGAGGACTTCTTCCGCTTGGAGCTCCAAGCTGCGGGGAGTGGGGCAGTAGCTGCAACGCTGGCAGCTTCAGTGGGCTCCTTCCTTCAGTGGTTTGTTTTCTTTTACCTCGTCTAGACGACTTTGTAATTAAAGGCTGCTCTGCGCCTTTTGATCTTTCTCTGGCGTGGAGAAAAGCGACCCTGTGTAAAGGGACTGAGCCTGTTGCTGAACTCGGAAGCTGAGAGGCTTCTTTCTACCCAGCCACTGGCACACAGCGCCGAAAAGACCTCCGGTCGCTGCTGCCATCTTTGCGCATGCACAGCTTTCACTGGCTGAAGGATTTTCAGCACCCTGCAGTCAGGCAGCTGAGAGGCTTCTTTGCTCTGGTCAGCTTCGGGTGGGCGAGCAGCAGCGACCGGGGAACCGGTTCAGGGGCGTGGCCTGGCTTCCGTTACTTCCAGTTCGGAGAACTACTTCCTAAAGTTACTACCTATTCTTTCCAAAAATCAGGACTTTTTTAAAACGCTGCGGGCCGTGGGACAAATTGTTGAAAATCGGGACTGTCCCGCCAAAAGTGGGACGTCTGGTCACCTTAGGGTAGCAAGTCCCCTTGTGTAATTTTTGCAGGCTGTGAAGCAATGGTGGGATTCAAAATTTTTTACTACTGGTTCTGGGGGCGTGGCTTGGTGGGCATGGCAGGGGAAGGATAGTGTAAAATCTCCATTTCCTCCTGATCAGCTGGGACTCCAGCAGGCAAAGACTAGATGGGGGCGGGGCTAGTCAGAGGTAGTATTTACCGGTTCTCCGAACTACTCAAAATTTCCACAACCGGTTCTCCAGAACTGGTCAGAACTTGCTGAATATCACCTCTGCTATGAAGACCATGTGAGAATGGAGTGTGCTTTTCCACCAGAGGTCATGCAAGAGGGCCATGGTTTCATGGTTTTGAGACCCTTCAAAAATGAGGTTGGTTTACTTGTATTTCATTTTGCAATTATTTGACATTTTCATATAATACATAGCAATAGACATGATTGGTCTGTATTTTTATAAATAAATGAATATATACAAATTGTTTTTCTTTGGTTTCAGTATGTGTGTGTGTGTGTGTGTGTGTGAGAGAGAGAGAGAGAGAGAGAGAGAGAGAGACAGACAGACAGCAAAGCAGATTTAAGTGAGGCATTTTTCAAATTGTTTACATGCCCAAAAGATCCATCATCGCTGTTGTAAATCCTGAAGGAAACATACAGTACCTGCTTACAACAGGTTATCTGTTAACACTGAGAGTTCATTGGAGTTGGACAATTAATAAATTCTCATAACGTTAGAAGAAAGAAGTAATGTTGAAAGGAACACTGAAAGGTGAAATTAATGAATATAAACTTCTTCCTTTTTGAACAAGTTATATAGGATTAGAGATCATCTTTAAACATGATTAGCCTCATAGCAGGCATAATTATTGTATATCTAAAAATATAGGATTAGAGTGAACATCTAAAGATTGCGAGTAATCTTTTATTAGTGTAGCTAATTTTGTTATCGCAGCTATTTTACCAACAAAAATATTTTAGCTATATTTATCACATTTTAAGATGCTTAGCTAAATTGTGATGACTTTGTTTTGCTTTTTTATTAATAATTACTTATAAATACTTTAAGGAATTAAATCTGTTGTAACATGTTACTATGAAATAAATTAACTTAAATGTATGTTTTCAGGTTGTCAGGTAAATGTTTGTTCATTACACCAATACTGCATAATAAATTATTTTACAGATAGTAATTGCCCTAACAATAAAATATTTCCTTATGAATACATGTGAAAGCAAATTGTATAATTTAATAATGCTCTCTTTGATAAATCTATAAAATATATAGTTGGAAATTCAGCTATCAAATGTTAATTATTAATATCAATCAAATTAAATAATCACTTAATCTAATCAATCATGGTAAACATATTCCAAAGTTTATGTCTGAAGCCTTTTTACTTTTCCTTGGAATTAATGACCATTACCTCATTGATACAGATTATTATACATATATCCTAATTATTGGGTTGTCTCAAAAAGAGGTAGATGGAAGCATAGTTTCTCTCTCTCTCTCTCTAAAAAAACTTTTATTGTGTTATCAATATATAAAATACAAACATAAATAAAAATAGAAAATTAACCGAAGGAAAAGAAAGGGGAATAGGAAATATGAGGTACAAGGTAAGAAAGAAAATGGCATTGACTACAGACTACTTTTAGCACAGTACAAGATAACAACATTACAAGCTCAACTTTTTACTTTTACACATTAGTATATAACTAGCCATTTCTATAACAACAAATCTACCTAATCAGCAAAACCAAAGTCAAAGCTTCATTTTTTCCCCATCAGAAGCCCAACATTCAGAAGTGGTATTCAAATAAAAAACATAAATATATTCTCCTCTTTGAACAATCAGTTGAACCGAATACTGCTTTATCTTCCTTGTTGTTGAAATAATATGTATTTCTGCTTGCACTTAATAATAGTTTACAAACTATCACCCTTTATATTAACAAAATTCACTGTATTCTTTCCAATTCTTTAATCTTAAAGGGAATAATATTTTTAAAGCACTAAGCTTTTCTTTAAAGACATTTTTAAAATTAAAACATTCTAATGAATCTGTTTCTTAACTTCCTCTTAACATACATAGTTTAAAGTTCACTTTCAGATCAATACAATTCCAACAATTCCAATTAACTCTTTAAAGTTAGATCACTGCCTCCAAGTTACAGCAACAGCAGCAACAGCATTTGGACTTATATACTGCTTCACAGTGCTTTACAGCCCTTTCTAAGCATTTTACAGAGTCAGCATATTGCCCCCAACAATCTGGATCCTCATTTTACTGACCTCAGAAGGATGGAAGTCTTAGTCAACCTTGAGCCTGGTGAGATTTGAACTGCCAAATTACAGGCAGCCGGCAATCAGCAGTACTAGCCTGCAGTACTGCATTCTAACCACTGCACCACCATGGCTCTTCATAGAATTCCCCCCCCCCCTTCTTATATATATTCTTTTTAAAACTCTAGATTTTTCTTTAGGCTAATACATCTTTTTCTTTAACTTTCTCTTAACATAGATATTTTCAAATACACTTTCAATAATATTTTACAAACTTTAGGAATTACTTAAGCGTTGTATTTAAAGGAATAATATATTTTCAAACTTTAGATTAAAACTTTCTTTCAATTACAAATATCAAACGGATGAAAATCCATCCTAATTCCATCTGACTCATTAAGTTTAACTCACTCCTTCCAGCTTGTCTTCATGGGGAAAAAAAATCTTTGCCTTTTCTGGAATGTTTGTCAAATAGTTATAAGCTTCTCTTTTTCTCAAGGATTTCTCAACTTTGGTTTTTTTAAAAAATTTTGATTTATATGCCGTCCTTCTCCGGAGACTCAGGGCGGCTTACAATGCGTTAAGGAATAGCCTTCATACTTTTTGTGTATTTATGCAAAGTCAGTTTATTGCCCCCACAAACTGGGTCCTCATTTAACCTACCTTAGAAAGGATGGAAGGCTGAGTCAACCTCGAGCCTGGTGAGATTTGAACTTGCAGTAATTGTAGGCAGCTGAATGTTAATCACAGTGCCTTAGTCTACTGCGCCATTCAGGCCCCTATTTTTCCCTGTTAATATCCAAACTTGTTCTTTTAAAAGTTGCAAATTTTCTCGCAGTTCTTTCAATTGTGTTGTGAGGCTTCTATTTAAACCATCATAATAAAATTGGTGTCAGGTTTATATTCCAAAATTATAGCTGACTCCTCTGTATTGTCAATTATTTGTGAAATTGCCTCAGTGGTTTGCTAACTTTCTACACATATTTGCATCTCTGAAGTAATTTGAATAGTCTTTTTTTTTTCATCCTTGGAGCATAGCTGTTCTACAAACTGATGAATTTTATTTAAAGATTTTTCAAATAAATCTCTAATAATTTGCTCTTTGATCTTCTTAACTTCTTAACTCCCTCTTTGGTCAAAGAGTAGCTTTTTTTATAAGCCACTTAAAAATTGCTGACCAATCAGGAATCATAAAAATTGGAAAGTTTAAGTTTTAGTTTTAGCCACCCACAGCAAAGAAGATCAAGCTACAAATTACTAAAAATAATAAACTAGAACCACAACTTTCTTCCCTTATATTTCTTCATCAATTTTTTTTAAAAAAAGATAGTCCATACTTCCTTATTTTAGCTTGCCTCAGCAGCCTTTTTCCTTGTTGTTTAGCAAGAAATCCTAAAAATGGTGCAGATCTTCAAAAAGGAATATAGGCTGTAGCTAAATAGATTCTCTTTTAGCTTAATAAATATTAAGAGTCCTTAAAATGATTAAGAAATGAAAGGCACAACTTACTGTCCATTTGAAAAATACATTACAAAATGGCTGCATTCTTCAACCACAAATTCATTGTAGGCCCTCTCCCCCTGTCCACTTTCAGCACACAAACTTGCAGACCTTTTGTTGTATTGGAGGATCTTGTGGGATGATTCTAGGACTCTCCCTAACCCAGGAGAGTCATATAAACTAAAGGAATGGATGATTCCTTCTGTTGATAGTTGAAGAAGCTACATTCCAGTGAAAAACCCCTCAGGGATCCTTCCCTGAGCGTGCAGTCAGTTGGCCAACTTTTCACTGAAAGTCAGAAGTGTAGTTTTCCATTCTATTTTATGCTTGTTATCTCATCTCATGTTCCCAAAACCAAAAAGATATTTTTAAGTCTAACTCTGCAAGATTTCTTCAGATAAACATTTCAAAATGTCTTTTCCAGTTGAAATAAAGCAGAAAAATCAGCTTCCACTTATCTTTACTTCATAACTTAACTTAACCTACTAAATTAAATATCAATTTAAATCACTCTGAAATCAATGTCCCCATACTTTTAGAAAAGTCAGGTACAATCCATTTGTTAATGTTTCCAAATCTATAACATATCATATTCTTGTACTAAGAATTAGTCGTTGGCTTATCTAGAATAACTTTGCAATGTGAATAGTGTTTAGGTTATGTTTGTAGTATAATGCAGAACCATGAATTCAAAATAGCTCTGAACTTGGCTTCACTTTGCTCAATAATAGAAGTATTAAAAGATAAATGTCTGTAATGGTTAATGTTTTTTTCTTACACAGTTTCTTAATAGTCAAAATGTAGTTTAACAAGGGTAATGAATTTAACATTAAAACATCCTAAAATATCACAGTTTGGGAAAGCCTTTTGATGAATGTATCCAAACAGAATAATAATAATTTAAAAAACCCAGTATACTTTAAAATAATAATGAATTCTGGCAAGATTACTAATATATGACAAAAACAATAGGTTGTATTGAGATTCCTATATGGCCATATCCCAGCTGTTGAGCCTGTTTTAATAGTTTGCCCCTTAATGAAGATATATCATAACAGAATATTATAACATAGATGGTTTAAAAAAGAGGAAACACTCAAAATGTCCTTAGTTGGAATTAAAAGCTATATACTATATAACACAAGGAACTTTATAGTGGGAGATTCAAATCTGAAATATTGACAAATTTCCTAACTCTAAGCCACGAGTGGAATTCAGCCAGTTTGGACTAGTTTGGGTGAACCAGATGCTAATTTTACATCTGGCTCACCAAATTGGTAGTTGCAAGGACTTGCTGACAATGCCTACCCCACCCTGCCCCTCCCAGGTGTCTCCACATGGCCCGTTTTGTATGTGACGTAAGTGCAGAGCCATGCGGAGGCTCCGGGAAGGTGAAAAACGGGCTTCCCGTAAGTACCAGAAGTCCAGAAACAGACTCATTTCCGGCCTCTGGAGGGCCTCGGGAACCCTCCCGGAGTCCTCGAGGAACTGTTTTCGCCCTCCCGGAGGCTCGAGGAGAGCCTCCAGAGCCTGGGGAAGGTGAAAACGCTCCCCCCCCCATGGTGCAGGAGGCCAAGTAGGCCACGCCCCCATGGCCACGCCCCCCCAGCAACTGGGCAGAGAATCGGTTGCTAAAAATTTTTAATCCCACCCCTGCTCCAAGCATTAAGCAATGAAATAGTTTGCCTTCTGGGTTGTAGGTGCTCCACCAAGTGGAAGTATACAAGAAAATAATGGACAGACGTTTATCCAGGAGGGTATGAGATCCTTGCATTCAGCAGGAGGATGGACTGTAAAACTGCCAAAGGACCCTACCAACTCTATTATTTTATGAAAGAACTGGGGAAAAAATCTAGATAAATGTTCCTTGAATGTAATACACACCTTTGAACTGTATAGAATTTGTTTCATTGTCTTTAAGACCTCATGAACTTACATTTTTATCAAGCTTCTATTATCAAAAGTTTTCCCCTCCACTTCCATAGAAATGAGTTTGAGCATCAACAATTGAATCTAGCCCATTTATATAATTAAACTGTGACCAGATTAGGTTGAGCACTTTAATTAAACACCACTGAGGAATTATTATTTCTTCGAAGACTGAATTAATGAATTCAGTCATTTTGCTAGGATGTTTTAGCTACATTATAAGTTTTGTATTTTGAGCAGGAGATAGCATCCCTTAGTGAACAGAGCATTAAATAAGAAACATTTGTTTCACTAAGTTTTGTTCATTAACACAAAGTTATTACATCATATTTTTGATGTATTTTTGATGAATAGTTTGTATAGTTTAAAAACCTATACAACTAAATTTCTCCAAAGTTATATAATTAAAAAAAACCCATTGCCTGAAACGGCAGAAATTTATGAAAATGAATACTCAAGTGATTGTGATTACTTCCTAAATCTGAGGGAGCTATATCTCTTCATCTGGTTATTTCAATAATTATTAAATAATTTAAATTATTTAAATGAGTAGCTGACCATTTTAACACATATTCCATGTACAATATACTTGTGCAAAACATACCCACCGCAATCTAGATACATACAGTGAGCCATATCAGCATACACCTAATTGTAAGAAATCATGGTATTTAATGAGGCCAGTTTCAACATAAAAGTCTGTTTAGAATAAGCTAATAAATCATTTGGTCTTTATTAGAATAAGAATGGAAACAAATTAATGTGAATGAATATTTTCTTTTAAAAAAAAAGTAACATTCTTTTTAAACTGTGCAATATTCCTTTGGATATTTAAAATAGTTTTGGTTTAAATCATATTTATTCCCTGAGAATATTAACAGCAAAGATCTTTAATGTTTTTAACTTTGAAGTAATGAGATGAACTTCCCAAAGTTGTAACCCTTGAAACATTGAACATGAAATAGAAACTCTTATTCTTTGGCAACTAGGGGATAACATCTGAACAATATAATAGATTAATTCATAGGATATGGTTATCATTACGTTGTGCAACTGACTCATTCTTGTTTTAAACAGTTATATTTAAATGTTAAATTTAGCAGTCTTGATTCTGAGAGATATTTTAAAAGACGATTTGGGCTGTATACTTTAGTGCTTGTTGCTAAGCGTCTGTTTTGAGGTTAATATTTTTACCATGGCTTTTAAATTTGTTGTAAATTACCAAGAATTGTTCTGAATCGATTGGATAGATCTACATTATGTCCTGGAATTATCTGCCTATCTGTTTATTAATTTTCTATGTTGCCATTTCCCCTACCAGATGTCCTCAATGAAGGCAGATCATATCAATAGTTGTATAAATGTACTAATTGTACTAATTTAGATATATTCCTCAATTTACTTACCTATTCCATTTTCCAATCTTGCTTAAGATACATATATTTTTGGGCAAAACAAGAGGTAAAGGGAAATATCAGAATCCGTTTTCCATTTTCTGTTGTATAAACACAAAGGGTATATCCTTCTGTTTCAAGATATAAAAATAGATGATCTTCTTCTATTCTGTCTATTTAATTAGCATTTACAAATCTTGGATTAAAGGAATAACATTGCTCTAACAACAAAAAGCGATAAGAAAATCATGGCCAAGCTTAATACATTACATGCCTTTCTATCATGATTTTATGAAATGACCCAATGCAAAATAAGCAAACCAAAATAATGGTCTCATTTCTGTCTAAACGACAGCATCGCTTTGTGTTCCGTAACAATTTGCAAATAGATGAAAATCTTCCTTTTCCTCTGTCCCTAATTCCAGACCTTGGTTTGATGCAATAAAAATAAAAATACCTTCCTATCCATCTCCAGGATCGCCTTCCATTTCTAGGTTCTTTCATTAATGAATTAATCAAGCATGAATAGTTTTTCCCTATACTAACTACTACTTAATTAACAACTAATTATTAATCTTATTTACACTGATCGTTCAGTGACTTAGCTTCAGGGCAAGAATTTAGGTTTAACAATAGCAAGAATTTAATGGCAGATTGGGAACAAAAATGTTGCATTGGGACCATAAATTGGCTCAGTTCTGTAGACATGTGCAATGAAAGCTGCCTCAGTCCTTTAAAGTTGATTTAAAGGGCTAAAGAACCAGCTGTAAATCAAAATCTTTTGACTAGAATCTTTTGGCATTACAGTCATTTATACTTGAATGTGTGAGGTTCCACAGTTATGCAGATGGATACATCATTTTCAATAACAATATATATTTGGGTATTCTAAAGATTACATTTTCTATTTCTAGTATTTCTTGAAAGTAAATATATATCAGTTTCTTTTAACAGAGATTTGGAGAAGAAGTTTATTTAATTACTTTATCTCAAAATAATGTATTATTTGAGTCAGGTAAGACTTCTTGTTTCAAACTTCAATCACCAATGAAATAGTGTGCCTAAGTACAAATCTAGATCGCTTCAATCTCAAATAAAATGCTAAATTCTTTGAAACAGAATATACTTACATGGTGTACCAAGAATTGACAAAGAACAGCATTATTAATGGAATTAATAATCAATTGTATACATTTTGGTGTGGGATGGAAAACTAGCAGCTATGTAAATAATATGGACAAATATCATGTTGGTTCCCATCAGCAATATACATACATACATACATACATACATACATACATACATACATATCAGAAAGGTTCTATTATGCACATTTTTACATTTTAGTATGCTTTACTAGCAAAATCCTGTTCTATGCTGAAATAACTATATTGTTTATCTGCTTTAAACTATCTTTTAGTTTCTTCATGCTCCTTAATTTCTTATTTCAGCAAATTTAGCAATAAAAGCATAGAAATTTAAAAAGGTTAGCTGTTGAGGAATTGCAGAAGTCTGCTAAGTATGGTAGCCAAAAATCAGCTAATACCTTTTCAGATTAATAGTTATAATTTCCCTGTAGACAAGACACAATTGAAACCACAACTCATGTCCTGTTATACCACGGGTGTCAAACTCGCGGCGTCACATTGCCATCACATGATATATTGTGATGTTTTCCCTCTTTGTGGAGCTGGGGTGGGCGTGGCCTGTGTGTGAAGCATCCTGCCCACAGGCCACCAGTTTGACCCCCCCTGGGTAATACTGTATCTTCTATAAAGACTCATGGACCCGCCTCATAATACCTCACCTAATAAAATCCCCAGGAAATATTGATCTCGTGTATGTACAATTGCTGTTATCAGATCAATATGAAGTACTTTATCTGAATGTGGTAGAATTCTGTTACACTGTATACAAAATCAGTTGCCTACTGATAACCCACCACTAATCATAATATATTATTTTGTCTGTTTTTTATTATTGTTTTTATTGCTTTTATTTGTAATGCTGACCTGTGACCATAATAAAAATCGATTGGCGTAATTATAATGCTAAATTATAATTTATAATAAAGAGACGAGGTGGCTCAGTGCCTTAAAGATGCTGGATTTGTCAGCTGGAGAAGGTCAGGTCTCTCTATTCCAGCAGTTTGAGCCCTAGCATCACTTGATGGAATGAGCTCCCACCACTCGGATCAGCTTCTGCCAGCCTAGCAGTTTGAAAGGATGCAAATGTAAGTAGGTGCCACTTTGGTGAGACTAATAGTGGAAGCAAGAAATCAACTGAAACTGAACTGCCCCAAAGGCGAGGCGAAAACTAGGGAAGAAAAAGGCTCTGATGACACTGACATGACCACAGAATGCCATTAGCTGCTCTGTGTGCAGCTAATGGCATTCTGGTTTGAGCTACTTTGCCCCATCTGGTGCACCTTGAATAGCATGCAAATGTGAACTGAATAAACTAGCAATCTTAGGCAGCCAAACTTCTATTCTATAATAACATTGTAGACTTCTGGCTTTCATGTATCAACGTCATAAGCTAAGTAAATAAATAACTATAAAATTAATAAATTTTATAAAATGGTGCAGGTTTTCATGAACTCTAACTCATTACAGTTTATAAAAACTTCTGCCTTTGAATGAATAAGTTAGCCAGAATGGATGCTACCAACTTCTCATGAGGAGTCCCAAATGTTTCACCTCTCATCCAAGAAGCTTCTTCAGCTCTGACTGGATGGTGGGGAATGGAAGGACCATCCAGTTAGAGCTGAAGAAGCTTTTTGGATGAAAAGCGAAATGTCTTCAAAAAGAAAAACCAGAAAGTCCAGTTGCCTCTTGAAAAAAGCACCTTTGGGACAACCATGACCTGGATGACTGAGAATCTCCATAGACATCCTCATGAAGAGCTGATTTTAATAGGTTCAATGGCTTTAAACCTCATCATGTAAAATGATGAAATAATGATATAACAATTAAATAGTTATGCAAGGTTGAGAATATACAGCATCCTGGAGATGAAATTAATTCTTCTTGTAACTTCAATAGAAGAAAAGGTGTCTACTTTTTATGTTCTAAGTTAAATTCACTAAACATAAGTTAGTGATGAAAACAGACACAATTTTTCATACATATACAAATGATCAAAATGAAGCTGTTCTATCTCCTGGATGCAAGCAGTAAACACAAATCAATAATTTCTTACAATTTTCAATCAGATGTCTTGCAACCAGACACTCCCCTACAACTAATATTTGGAAGCAAACTGCATTCAACCCAGACAATTCTCATGTATCTGTACATCACCAAAACATTTTGACGGAAGGGGTAGTTTAGCCAGCTATCTTTTAATCCAAAAATCAAAAATGACAGCAGGCTCTTACTTCAATGAAAGGTATAAAAAGGTTTGCAGTTCAATTGTTGTTCATGAGAATGAAAACCTGACATTGGATGGAATTATTTCTAATTCTCTTTCACATGTTACATATAAAATAATGAGCATGAATATGGTTTTAATAGTTCTTTAAAATTATGTGTGAAATTAAGCAAAAAGAAAAGCACACCCTAGATATATAGAAGTTGTGTACATTGTTTAAATCACAATTTCCACAGCGTTTATAAGAAATTAACATTTGCTCTGAAGAAGAACACACATAAATAACCAATTAAATTCAGTCTTAAATAATGGCACTTCAGTGTTGGGCCAAATGGTTGCAGAGATGAGAAGCAAAGTTAATTTCCTGGAGACTCTACCTTCTAGAGCCCATTCCGAGATGCAGAGGAGATGGAAAACAAGTGTTACTTAACATATTAACAGAGTTGGAAGGTACCTTGCAGGTCATCTAGTCCAACCCCCTGCCCAAGCAGGAGACCCTACATCTGCCTCTACCTAGCGTCAAACTCACAACCTCTTGATTGTGAGACAAGAGCTCCACCTGTAGGCCACAGCAGCTATATTAACTTCAACAGCTCTTGAGAACAGAGAAGCCAGTCACTATTGGCATCTCCATTCCTTGAACCTTTTCTGTTCCAGATAGTTATTATAAGACATGCTATTGCTATAATTTTAAGAACAGGTGTCTGGATTTTCCTTGTCTTTCTCCTCCATTTTCTTTTGGCTCATGTACGTCACATAAAGGCAGAATGCATCAATTACCATTGCAAACAGGAGGAAGAGCTGTTACACTCGAAATACACTGAGTCTTCTATAATTTTGTAAACGCCAAACTTAAAGACTTGAAAACTATCCCACCCCTAAAAGGGCCTAATGGGGAAGTCTGTAATGATGAGGCCGTTAAAGCCAACCTCTTCAACATGTTCTTCAGATCAGTCTTTGTCAACAGCAATGGCTGCTGCCCAGTGGTGAAATTCAATTTTTTTTACTACCAGTTCTGTGGGCGTGGCTTGGTGGGCGTGGTGTGGCTTGGTGGGCGTGGCTTAGTGGGTGTGGCAGGGGAAGGATACTGAAAAATCTCCATTTCCACCCTACTCCAGGGGAAAGATACTGCAAAATCTCCATTTCCACCCCACTCCAGGGGAAGGATATTGCAAAATCTCCATTCCCACCCCACTCCAGGGGAAGGATCCTGCAAAATCTCCATTCCCACCCCACTCTGGGACCAGACAGAGGTGGTATTTTCTGGTTCTCCAAACTACTCAAAATTTCCGCTACCAGTTCTCCAGAACCTGTCAGAACCTGCTGGATTTCACCCCTGCTGCTGCCCCACATTTCCTAGTCGTACCACAACTAATTGCAACGATCTGCTACATATTGATTTTATAGAAGATAACATTGAAGCAGCACTACGCAACCTAAAGCCATCTCTATTTATTCCCCCTGATGGATTATATGCCTACTTCTTGAAAAAGCTTTCCACTGTCTTAGCCGAACCTCTAAGCACAATTAAGCACTGATGTATTTTTACCATTCCTATGTAAAATGTTGTAGAGAGCTTTTTCAGCTCTACAGAAGGGGTACAAAACTTAATCACAATATTTTAAAAGATGTCATGCCTTTTGCAATGACATTTATAACCAGATATTATTTTTTAAAAAAAATATATAGTAACACTAAACTATAAAAATTAAGGTAAGTATTGCCACTGTAATTCAGATATAAGCTTCATCAAAGAGATAAGTCTATTTTACTTCCTGCCACACTGTTGTTGTTTTTTAAATCTCACATTTCTTTCATATAGTTTATAATTACAATTTGCAAATTTGATCATCCTTATCAATAAATAAACCAAATACAAAGGGTGGTTTGTCATTACTAACTTTTATTTACACAGTACAAACCTCTCCCAACTGATTCAAGCAATGTTGGTTATTTGTTAAAAAAAAAATACATTACTAAATAATAATAGTCCGTTCTTCATGTGTGCACTCCAATATGGGAAAAGCGGCGAATAAATTTTCTCCCTTCCTAACCACAGGATTCCAGTTCCATCACATGAAAAAATAAGTTCCTCTGTAGAATCATTACTGTGAACATGGAGATGGCTTTTCACCAACGTACCTAGGAAAGGAGAAGAATTGCTCCCAAATTCTGAATGGAACATGCAAAGTTGATTCCTGGATACTTTTATTGTGTTTAAGTTGTCTGTCGCAAATAATAGGCAAAGTACAAGGAAATTGTTTAATAAACTGGAGTTTTGATTTGTCTTCACATAATTGAGATACTAGGAGGTTGACTAGTTTTATGGCAAAATGTGATGTGGAAATCAATTGGACCAGAAATACAGGCAATTAGAATCAAAGAATGTTCATGTCAAATAGATTTCCCAGTTTGATAATGAAAATTGTTCTGTTTTTGAGATGCTAAATTTTGTAAGTTACTTAGACTGAATAACCATCCGACTAACAGATACATTCATGTTGGAAATAGTATAAAGACAGTTAAATGACTGTCAGTTCTATCATTCAGAACATGATTTCTGCTATCTACCTTTGAGACTACGATATTTATTTTCCCAAAATGTCCAAAATTTTCCTGATCTAATACTTATTCCTGTACATTCCCTTTTTATATTTATATTTGTTTTTATATTGTCTATCAGATGGCACTCCAAGCAATTTGCAATAAAAATAAAAATATCAAAACCATCATGAAAGCTTGCTAAACATTTAATTAAATATGTCAACAATTAGAAGAGCAGAAACCAGCAGAACAAATTTGTCTTTGCTAAATGTTGAGAGTTTTGAGAAACAGTCTTATTGAAATGAATTTTTCTGATCTCTAGTTGCTCATAAAAAAATAAACTGATAACAAATCGTGTCAAATAAATCACTGGTGCTATCTTAAGAAACAATTCACTTTACAGAGAAGACAGCCTCTAGGCACAATCAATGAGCAACTGTTCATGTAAATTTGGCGTCATTTGCTCCCAAGGTTTTAAGTTGTACAGATTTCCCGCTGCCACAATTGGAATTTTCTGTAATTTTGAGCTGTGGTCCTGATTACCAGCACTTACAGTATCAAATAAAGAAGTTTCTCCACCATGCATAATGATTTAGATTGCAATCAAGGATATAAATAAGAGAATTATGGCTATGATTGTATTATAGTATTAAGGATATTAATGATATTTTATTCTGAAGCAGCTTAAATCTTTTACTTTTTGTTGCTTTTTCACACCCAATGGATCACTTTTTCTACCCAAAGGATTGCAAGAAGCAAGAAAACTCACCGTGGTTGTCTTTATTCTCCCACCGGGTTGTGTACAGGTCCAGCCTGATCTATTGATTAGCAAATCACAGCCTTCTCCTTCTAAACATGGAAGCATTTCACACCATTGTTTTGTTTTAATAATGCGTGCTGTTCAGGAGGAAAGAGAAGAAGAAGAAAAAGAGACAAAGATCAGTTTGCATTTCATGCATTTTTTTCTCTCTCTCCAGCATACATTTTGATGACGATTCAGTAATTGCATGTGTGATTCTTTGCCCTCCCTCTTCTTCACTATCATGTCTCTAGGGAGAAAGAAGAAACATACTTAGACACGGTGACCAAATGGTAATCTCTGGCTAATTTTAATTATAATGTTGAAATTGTGCATTATGATTTGAAGTTGTTTTTGTTTTTCAGTAAGTCATACAACACTGAGATTGGAAGCCAGGCAAGCATCAAGTAACACAGAAGTTTCTAATTTCCAGAGATGGACTGTCCAGAGATGGATAGGCAAGAAATACATTGTCAGAGTAATGATGATTTAAAGCTGACCAGCCTCTAAGATTGAGGATGAGTCAGCAGGGTTATTGCCCTTTAAGAAGCTGCCTATATAAGGGAGGCCATTAGAGGGCATCTCTCTCTCTCTCTCTCTCTCTCTTTCTCTCTCTCTCTCTTTCTCTTCGTTGCGTGTATCTGCATTGTAGTTCTCCGTGTAGAGTTGAAGAAGACTGATTGATTGCCTGGCTTTGCTTAGCACGTGTATGTATATATACTGTATATAACTTGTAGATTATTATTATTATTATTTTATTATTTATTAAATTTCTACACCACCCTTCTCCTTTCGGACTCAGGGCGGTGAACAGCCAACTAAAAGCACAAATACAAAAGTTAAAAGCAATTTAAAATGATATAAATAAATTTGGCCCAATTTTAAGTTAAAAATCAATAACAAAGAGTTTAAAACCAACATGGGGTCAGGCCAGCCCAGCTAATTGAAAAAGATGGGTTTTAAGGGCCTGACGAAAAGTCCGGAGGTCTGGGATCACTCGTATCTCTGGGGGGAGGTCGTTCCAGAGGGTAGGTACCACCACAGAGAAGGCTCTCCCCCTGGGGGTCGCCAGCCGACATTGTCTGGCTGACGGCACCCTGAGGAGGCCCTCTCTGTGGGAGCGAACTGGCCGGTGGGAGGCAGTTGGTGGCAGAAGGCTAAACCACTGTTTGTAAGACAAACCTCCGTGTGCTGTATTTTGTGTGTGCTCCTGGGTTGTCTCAAAATAGTAGTCACACTGTAAGTACTCTGACGTACATGAGTTCCAGATGCTGCATGGAAAATGCTCTTTATGACTATTCTTTTAAGTAGGGGGGAAAAAATTAAGAATACTCAATGCCAATCTTTGGAATAAGATCATAGGAATCTTGTGATCATATAATCAGATCCCTCTGCCACGTGTACAAGTGTTGTTATATACATAGAAAAGGGGAGAGCTTTGACTGTACCCCAACAATTGCCATCCTGACTATTTTTACATACACAGAGACACATTTAATGCTGCTGGATAAGCAATTGTGCTGGGATATGACATATATAAATGTTGATGCTTTACCTTAATCAAAGATAAGAAACTTACCATATTTTTTGGAGTATAAGAAACACTACCCCACCCCCAAAGAGAGTGAAAATTTGGGAGCATCTTATACACTGAATGTAGCCCTTCCCACAAGGCCAAAAACGTGAGGCACGGAGGGGGCAATGGTTTGTGGCAATCCCTGCAACCTGGAACAGCTGATTGGGGCTATTCGGGAGGCTGATCCATCTGCCAATCAGCTGCTCGTGCTGAATCAGGCTGCAATAATGTGCTGAAGCTGGCTGGGTTGTTTGCTATTTGCTGCAAAGACATGCCAGAATTTGCAGCAGCAACCACACCCAGAAAGCACACACAAGTAACTGATTCAGCAGGATTCAATAACTTCTCTTTATATATATATATACAATATAACACATGAAGTAAATATATGATACCAAAAGCAGGTTTTCCAAATTGGTAGTAAATACAAACAAAACACAAGCAGAGGAGAGGAGTTTCAGAGGAGCATGTAGCTTTAGTATAGAACAGTTGTGTTAAGTCATGCCCAGGCTTCCTTGCTGTCTCCTTTTTGCTCACACAGCAAATATTGTTTCAGTTTCCAAATAGCCCACAACTCTCTCACACTCTAACTGGACGCTAGCCAGATGAATATCGATAGATGCTGGTAGGCAAAGGCAGATTTTTTTTTCTTATTTTCCTCCCCAAAAACTAAGGTGAGTCTTATACTCCAGAACAACTTATACTCCGAAAAATATGGTATATGTGTCAGTAATGAAGAGCTTTAGCAATTTGATTTTTGCAGGTATATTCAAAACATCTTAAGCAAACCAAAAGACCTAGCAACCCCAGGGGGAAAAACCCAGGAGTCATACAACATACAATGTAGGAACTGCAACAACCACTGCAAGGAGAAACAGGCAGAAGACAGGCAGAACACATTCATGAACACCAACTGGCAGTCAGAAGACATGATGGATTTTCTTCAACTTCACTACTTATAGACAGATTTAACCATAGTTTCAATTGGAAAAATGTGATCATGCTAGACCAAGCCAAGTCCAAAAATGCCAGGGAATTTCTAGAAGCCTGGCACTCTAACAAACCAGCCATCGATAGACACATAGACATTAACAACATCTACAGACTCTGCAAAAGTGATAATCAACCAACCCCAAAGAGAAAAAGACTCCAGTGCTTCTCAACCAGGAATCAGCACCCAGATCAGCATAGATTAACTCCAAGGTTAACTTCAGACCAACAATGAAGTAAGCAATACCCCAATCAAGAAACTGCCAAGGAGCCATGAGTAAACAGACCAACCAGAGAATCTCAAAGACCACTCCCACCCACACAGACAGGCAAGGTACCAGAATATAAACTGACAGCAAACAGCACTCCTACTAGCACTGATGATGTTATCTAGTTTGGGTAATGAAACATCTGCAAGAAAACAAGCAAGCTAAGAGAGCATCAAGGACCCCTCATTGTAGGTATATATTTGATTCCTATGCACATTCATCTTTTACTTTTCAACAGATAAAACTGAATTTCTCTCCCTATCCTGATCTTTTATCAACTACTGAATATATCGCTTTCCTTCTTCTTTTTTAAAACAAATCCCCTTTTCCTGCTCTTTCCATTGAGTATGTTTATATTAGCATTATCACTGCATGGTACCTGTAGCACTGCAAGAGAAGGACTGTAACTGAGTAGACTGTAATTGAAAATATTAACACAGTCATATGATTGAGACTTAACGGCAGGGTTTCCCTCTCAAATCTGTTTTCAAGAGTCTAGATTTCAGAGGACCTGTTGGATTGTAACAAGAGAATAAGTATATGGTAACCTATGTTAAATTATCATAACCCCTAAAGCTTTCAAAACAGGAAGACTTATTGTTTTCACCGAGAGCAAAAGTTGCACAATCTAATAATAACAAAACAAACAAGAGCAGCAACAAGAGAAAATGTACCCAGCAGGTTTTTAGCTTATTTTTTTGACTAAGAAACAAAATGTTAATTTTTTTGTTCTGACATTATAGGAGATTTTCTGCAGTATAGAAAATTGTAACGGGTCTAACTTAAAAAGACTTGGGGCTCTGAAAGAGACAGATATTTCAAGGAAGTCTCGTGAGTTCAAAAAGTCTTAGCTATTAAAAGCAGTTATTTGAAGTTCAGATAATCCAAAAGTCAAATTAGAAATCTAAGTCATTTTAAAACACTGTTAAAACTAAAAATGGCTTTCAAAATGCAATCAGAATTACAAAGCCTTAGTGGTTATTTTATTTCAATAAATTCACTTTACTTCTCTTATGCTCAATGTGTTGTTTCAAATAACAGAAGAATAGAAGAATAGAAGGCACCTTGGAGGTCTTCTAGTCCAACCCCAGTGGACTAGATGGATCCTTCAGTGATGGAGGATCCACAACTTCTGGAGGCAAGTTGTTACACTGATTAATTGACTGTTAATTTCCAGTCCACTGACTGGAAATGTCTCCTTAAGTCGAAATTGGAACTCTCTTTGATAAGCTTCCATCTGTTACTTCTTATCCTGCCCTTAGCTACTTTGAAGAACAGATTGACCTCTTCTTCTCTGCGATAACCCCTCAAATATTTGAAGATCGCTATCATAACACTCCTAGTCCTTCTCTTTGTTAGACTGGATATACCCAGTTCTCATAACTATTCAACATATGCTTTAGTGTTCAATCTCTAGAAAACAATGGACTCATATTTCAGTATCTCCCCCAGATAATCTTATTTTATATAACAGTGTTAATTCATACAGATGGGGCTAGATGGAAGTAGAGTGTTAGCATGAAGCTCATTCACATGGCCAGGATTCTCCAGGAAGAAAAAGAAAACATATTAAAAACCTTGTCATGAGATCAATAGGGGTTAAATCCCAGTTAAGTGGATATAGATTTGCTGAGTAAATCAGAAGGACGTACTGTAGGAAAAGGTCTATATGAATCTCTATCAGTAACTCTGTTATTTGTCAATGAATCCAGTATATGTTACCTATGAATTTTAAAGAAGAGTAATGACAAATAAAAGAAATTACTAGGGCCTTCCCATTGTAGAAAAAAATCCACTTGGATTTATAGTCCTATCCTGAGATGTTCCATGTCTCCAAATATGCTATTATGCAATACAACATGATTTGGAAAATTTGAGATCAAACATATTTTCAGCTATAAAATACTTTTCTTTAATGGAAAAGATTTCCCATAAGTCTTATGGTATTTCGTTACACATAAAACTTAGTGAATAAAATTTCCAGATATTGCTTTCCAAAGTTTTTTTTTAAGTTCTAGGAAATAAATTACTATTTTATAAGAATATTTAAAAACAAAGGACCTTAAAGTTTGAAGGGACTAAAATGGACTAGTCCAAGTCTTGCAAATACTTGTTTCTAATATATGCCTAACTTCTGCTTAAGACTTCTAATAAGGAGAAAAATATTATGCTCCAATGTTCCCATGTATGTATGTATGTATGTATGTATGTATGTATGTATGTATGCATGTATTTGTGTGTGTGTGTGTGTATTAATACATGTACATGCATATATACTGACAGTGCATACTTCCAATTTTTGCAGTGAGATTATAAATGCAAAAATGCATCTGTACAAAATTCCTGAATGAGGAATAATTGCCATTCCACCACTTTGCTTTGTAGTACCAATTCTATCAAACATCAACTGACCATCTAGCTAGGTGACAAACGCCAAATCAATGGGATTTTGAAACTGTACAGCCCCAAAACTGTAGAAATTCTAGTTTTCAGGGAAATAACAAATAAGTGACAGATAGCTTCAGGGTACTTAGTTTTTGCTGTCTAACAAGGGATGTTAATTGAATGCTTGCCTCTAGAGAAAAATCTTTGTCAGGACTCACTGTGCTCTGTTTCTATCTCCTGCTGTTCCGCTCTGCTGTATTCAATTAGTGTATTGGAAGCAAAGTAAAATTTAAAGTGATCTCTGGCATGCCAGCAGAAACCACTACAGAGATCAGGTTTTTAGGACATTTCACTTTGTCGCCAGTATGCTGAACATGTGAAAAGTTAATGGGAGCAGGAATAAATAAACAGTGGATGTATTATACAAGTTTAAGAGGACATAAATGGCAAAGTGCAAACTATAGAAACACAAATGAAGGCTAAGATAGTATAAAAAAATCATTCTTTCTTGTATGCAGTAGTGGGATTCAGCTGGTTCGGGTGAGCCGGTTGTTAGATTGATGGCTGGCCGTGCCCCTCACCTCCCCTTCCAGGAGTCCCTACGCGCCCTGTTATGGCTCCCACGTAAGTGCAGGGAGGCCTACTAGGCCCAAAACGGACACCGGGAGAGGGGTGCAGTGCAGCCTCCTGCGGCCTGTTTTTGCTCCCAGGAGGCTGGAGGGAGGCTTACTAGGCCCAAAACGGGGTGCAGAGGGTGCGGCACACACCCCCGAGCCTATTTTTACTCCAAGGAGGGGACAGGAGGCTGCACTGTCACACCTCCTGACCATGCCCACCATGGCCACGCCCACCCAGCCAGTCATTAGGGCAGAGAATCAGTTGTTAAATTATTTGAATCCCACCACTGAATGTATGTATGCATGTGTGTGTGTATGTATGCACACATACACAGAGTTATACATACAGTACATACATATATATATATATATATATATACACATAGAACATACATACATACATATATATACACATACACACTAGTTTAATATTCAGTTCTATCAATTTTTATTTTTCAAGAGAAAAAAAACATCTCTATTATCTTGGGCAACCTTTCTGAATAAACACAGTCACAACTTTCTCTAATAAATGTGGTGCTAATACCACTAATATGTTTTCTGTGGTGAAGCTTTCTTAATACATATTGTGTGGTATGAAGTTTGTGAATCAAGAACAAGAGATTCTGAGGAGCTCCATGATTAAGCTGCCATCTCCATAACAACAGAATCCTGACCGATGGATTCTGAGCAGCCTTGCTTTAAAAAGAGAAAACAAGGGTAGGGTTTCCCACCCCCATCCTTAGAGCTCAACTTCTAACTTTGATTCTTACAACGCTGTTTATGTCACAGGACAATCTAGGGGACCACAGTTCAGTGATAAAATAAGCTACACGTAGCGATTCAGCCACCTTGTGCTCCCAACAAAGGTTCTGTTGTTCTTCCAACATATTTGTCACTGGCATTTGGGAAGGAAATGGATAGAAATCTTGATCAGTTAGTAGTATGTTCAAAACTGGCAGTCAGTTATTTACCATTCTCCTTCCACTATTTGTTAACCTTGAGGAATAGCTTCAATTGCCTGCATTTGGAACTCATCCTGTCATGACAGCTCTGGCTGTTATTTCGTTAAGCCTTCAGTTCTACTTATTCTTTGTCTAAAGTCTTCAACAGCCTGCCATTTGTTCTTGTACTCTCGGTGGACATTCAGCAAATGCTTTTGACATCACCTTCAATTGCTGGTGTTCTTACTTACCAATCAAGCAAGCAACAATCAGCTTACGTATCGTATTTCCATCTCAACTGTTTCACAAAAGAAATTAAGATAAAAGTCCTAAACAGTACTAAGCGAGGCATTTACTGGACCAGACAAAATTGGCTTAATTTTGAGAAAGTTACTCTAAAAATTCTTTAAATCATGTGCCCAAGGGGCTTTAGTTTTTTCTTACCTATTTTGCTTCATGTAATTTTATTTTCCATGTTATTTGCCACCTATATACTGGGTTTTTTTGGTGTATAAGACACACCTTTCCCCCCCTTAAAAGGGGGTGAAAATTTAGGTGCATCTTATACACCGAATGTAGCCCCGCCCACCCACTGGCCCCACCCTTTGGCCTCTGCCTCCCAGCAGTTACCTCCTTGCAAGAAAGAGCAAGAAAAAACAGCTTCTTTCAGCTTCAGTGCAACCTAATTAGCACAAGTTGATTGGATCAGCCTCTTGACTCTCAGCTATTTTGCGCAGGGCTCTGCTGCTTGCTGCAAAGAGGTAAATTGCTGGAGCAGATTTTTTTTCCTTGTGCTAATCAAGCTAAGCTGAAAACAAATATGAAAGTAAAGCAGGCTGTTTGCTGTAATGAGGCAAAATTGCTCAGAGGCAGAGGAAGATTTCTTTTTCTTCTTTCCTTCACCAAAAAAGGTAGGTGCGTCTTATACTCCGAAAAATACGGTACATCAGAATTAGGATGCATTATAAATGTTGTTGAATAAATGAAAGTCTCTTAAGAATATATATATATAATTGAATTCCCCTCCCCCCAGCTTAGTTTGATGAAAAGATAGTAGTCAGATTGGAAATATAATAGTATGTTACAATATGTTGATCAGCAATGCTTGCTTCCATTGAAAGACCAGCTCAGATGAATATCAAAGTTGGAGGACAGTGTTCAATTGGAGAATGAGTAGTTTCCTATGTTGGTAGGTAAACTATGTGAGGGAAATACAGCTTTCATAAACTTGTTTATTTACCAAATGGCACAGAACTAACACTTCCATTCTCGATGTATGGTCAATTCCCTTTCCCCACAACTGCAAGTATTAAGAAGGTCTCGGTTCCTAAGCATGAAAGCAAAACTATACCACTTTCTAGACAGGAATGTGTTTTTGTATGGATTCAAAGCCAAAAGGTATGGGCATACCCACTACATCTTTGTCCAGAATTGTATAGGGCCGTGATGGCAAACTTATGTCAGGTGTGCCCGAGGTGGCATGCAGCGCCCTCTCTGTGGGCATGCAAGCTGTCGCCCCAGCTCAGCTCCACCGCGCATGCGTGCAAACCTCCCACCAGCCAACTGGTCTTCAGGTCTCTACCATGAATGTGTGAGGTGTGCACGCATGCGGGGTGCATGTGCAGGGGGGTGGGGCGAATGCGCAGAGGGCACATGAAGGGGGCACGCGCGGATTGCATTTTGCAGATTTGCAAGCGCGCTTTGGGCACTCGGTCTGGAAAAGGTTAGCCATCACTGGTATAGGATTTCCTGCTTGAGCAAGGGATATGACCAGAAGATCTCCAAGATCGTTTCCAACCAGGGGTGGGTTCTACTTACCTTTACTATTGGTTCACATCGAGCGTGCGCTCTTCTGCACATGTGCAGATCACCTATGATGACGTCTGGGTCAGTGGGCGGAGCCTCCCGCCAGTTTTACTACTGGTTCTTGTGAACCGGTCCAAACTGTGGACAATCTGCCACTGTTGCCAACCGTATTATTCTGTGTTCAACCTGTCAGCTAAAGTCTTTAAAAGACCACATAATCCCAGGGTGAAAAAAAGGATATTTCAGTTAAAGAGACACTGAGAGAGTACAGTTAGCTGCTTTGAAGATGATATACTGTGCTATCAGTACCCCCTTAATGCAAACATGTACTTTTTTAGGCTTATGTGGATACTGAATGAGCCCAGGAAAAGAGGCCCTTTCTTGAAAGAGATGCTGATGGTTGCCCATTCTGCAGCAATATTACATGCTAAACACTCAAACATGAATATTTTAAAGTGAAATACAATATCTATTTAATAAAACTGGCTACTGAATCATAATTTAGTGATACATATGAATGTAAACTATTAGCAGCGTTTCTCCTCATAATTCTATTTTTTATTCTATTCATAATTCTATTTTTAACACAATTCTAAACTGTAATTAAACTTCATATGTTAATCCACAAATAATCTTTATGAATTCCAGAATACATAAATGTGTATCTCTTAACCTAGATTTATTTACTGGCAAACAAAAACACAAAGTTACAACCCATTTCATGCTGAGCAGCTGATTGCTATGTTATACAAAGCTATATTTTATATGAATTCATATTTTAATGCCTGCCTTAATCATATTATATTCTCAATAGTTAGCACTGAACTGCAATTCCTATTTTTAATTCCTATTTTTAACAAAATAAATTCTGAGTTCTATTTAAACAACATACGTTAATCTACAAGCAATCTTTATGAATTCCTGAATACATAAATACTTATCTTGTATTTAACCTAGATTTATTTACTTGCAAACAAAAACAACAACAACTCATAACCGATTTGTTTACGATGGGCAGCTGATCGCTATATTATACAAAGTCATATTTTGTATGAATTCATATTTAAATGTCTGCTTTAATGATATTATAAGCTCAATAGTTAGCAAGTTTTTTTCCTTCCAAAATTAGTTACCAAACTGCTTTTTTCAGGGTTGCCTTAGCAATAGTTATTCAATGACAGAAAAGCAACTTGCTGCACTGGTAGGCATAGCTCCATAGATTTTCAGGCTGCTAAGCAAAAACAGAAAAAAGAAAGTAAGTTCACTCTGGCAACAGCTGGCACTCCAGGCAGATAAGTCCAAACAAGTACCCAGGATAGTGCCCAGGACAGTAACTCAGTCAATAAGCATCTCTATCTTTACAAACACCTTTGCTATTGCATTAGAATTTCACAACATCTGCTCTAAGAAAATTATGGTAAAGAATAATATTGAAGTCTGTTTCATACTGGTTTCATCTTGAATTTTCTTGCAATATATTTTCTCTACATGGAGAGAGAAGTCACTGTATAAATTGAAATAGATTGTGCAATTGTATTTGTGACTACAGGAACTTCCAAAGTTTAAAGCAATGAAAATGTAAACATCTTTCCAGGAACAAACATGCAACATTTATCTATCTATCTATTAAAATGCACAGTGATATAAAAAAGATAGCATTTCATAAATTAATACAGATCAAGAAATATAATTCCTTTTTTTAAGATTGTTGTAGTATATAAACATCACCATGGACTTCTGTTATTAAAATTATGCTTTCATGAATTAAGAAAATTTTTAGAATGGTACTATTTCAAACAATGTAACACAATTAAAGTTATCTTAAAATCAGATAACTCAATTTTTAAAAAGTTGTGCTACATGTCTATTATGTTGGATAAAACAGCTTGTAGAAGAAATAAATATTCATACTTATAGATATAAAATAAATTTGCTATAGATCTCTCCCAGAACAAAATAGCTGATCCACCAATATAAACTACAGTGCATAGCAACCATCAATGACATATTTGCATGCAAAATAATAATATATTAGATCTATATACATAGATTTATATTAAATCTATGTATAAAGCTGAACTTGGGAATGTTGCTTTAAAATGCACATAATAATTAAGAATGTTTTAATTGTCAGAAAAATCTGACAACCCAAACAAAATATGAAATGTAAAGCATAGGATAAGGGCATTAAATTAATTCATCATCACAACTGATATGATTAAAGGATGAACAAATGAAACAGATATACACTACATTATTGACATTTAGACTGTCATTTTTTAAAAAAACCAATCATTTTGGTTTGAATTCCATTTAACTTAGCAGAACTATGACATTTTTATTACATTTGGTTTCAGTGAACGGCAGGATCTAAGAATGTATAGGCTTCAAATATGTAATATGCATTAACTCAATGCAGTTTAACATTTGAATAATAGCTATTTTATTTGTTTTTTTTCTTACAATTCATTCACAGTTACTATTCCATAGATGAAATTACTGAACTCTAAGAACTTAATATTTGGAACCAAGGAGAATGAGTCTATTGTACAATAATAACTTTGTTCCAGATTGACGTAAACAAAGCATCCAATTCACATAAATTCATGTTACCAAGCAACAAACAGACTTCTTTTCATAAAAGAAAAAAAATATTGTATTGCTTAACCTCTGTAGAAAGCACTAAAAATAATAGTAGGCACACACATTTTTCCATAAGAATATATTAATGCCTTGAAGAACAAAATGTCACTAATAGTAATTTCTCAAAAATTCCTGTCATTTTTTGCAATTTTCACCAACGAAAACAAAATTATTTGAAATACATTAAAAATAACTTATACAAGAAACATGAAATATTGCTACTACTTAAAAGACAGCATCTTCTGCCAACCTAGAAGTTCAAAAGCACGTAAAAATTGCAAGTAGAAAAATAGGGACCACCTTTGGTGGGAAGGTAACAGCGCTCTGTGCACCTTTGGCATTTAGTCATGACGGCCACATGACCATGGAAATGTTTGGACAGCGCTTACTCTTTGGCTTTGAAACGGAGATGAGCACTGCCCCCTAGAGTCAGGAACAACTAGTACATATGTGCGAGGGGAACCTTTACCTTTACCTAAGAGATAGTCTATGAAATTTATTTGAAATAGTAGGGTCAGACCTACACCAAGCTAGCTTATAATCATTACCATAATTACCAGATAAATCAAAATTATACAGAAAATGGAGAAGACTGGTTGGTGTGGTGGTGAGAATGGCTGGAAAATAGTGAAGCTCCATGAAAACCAGCCAGTATCTGCCTGGTGGGAGACCCTATGGGGTCAAAGCCGCCCTAGAAGCGTGGTAAAGGAAGGAGAGGTGCTTCATCGACCATGAGGAAACTGCAATTTGCTCGTTAGGTCCGAAGAAAGCTCTCCCATACAGCAGCAGGGACTACGGCCATTTTTGGCAAGTCACAAGCTGTGACACCCAGGACAATAAGATCTGTGCTGGAAGAGCACTGAAACTGGGTGAGACAACTTCCAACTTTTATTCTAGCGACCTAACCCAAGTAAAAGAATTTTAAAAAATAATATCCAAACGTTAAGAAAGTGGTGATTGAATACATGGAGAAAGAGAAAGATTAAAGACCCAATGTGAAAGAAATATCTAATAGAAACTTAAAATATAGAAAGCCTGGAAAAGATTTAATAATACTTTGAAAAGTTATTATTGGGAGAAACTATTATTGGAAGAAACTGCTTTTTAAAGTTTTTATTTCTAACCCCCCCCCCCATCGGTTGACAATCAGCTGTTGTTTTTTCCCACGCTGTTTAATGGATTTGGAGCAGGAGAGCCATCTACTGGAGGAAGAAGATTACTGCAGCGTGGGAAATTAAATGAAAGTGATAATTGTTTAAAATACACAAAGAAAAGGAGTGAAAGTAAATAACACCTGGAAGGCCATTTGACCTTGATTCTATTTCAGTAGGCGACTTGGATGTTTGGAAATATCTTGTGAGCTTTTTGAAGATCTTTAAGACAAATTAGGGCCTGGTTTGTGAGGGCAATAAGTTGACTTTGTCTAAAATATACAAAAGTATGAAGGCTATTGCTTAACGCATTGTAAGCCGCCCTGAGTCTCCGGAGAAGGGTGGCATATAAATCAAAATTTAAAAAAAATGAATTGCAAATAACTAAAACCCTATTGAAATTGTTTACTGGAAGGAGGATTTGAAAGACTTGAGGGAACTTGATTGGCCAATTTGGATTTGGATTACTAATGCTACTTGACAGAACATTCTACAAGGCAAAAGAAGAAAGGTGATAGAAGAAAAAAAAAGAAAGAAGAAAAGATAAAGCCTTCAAAATTTGGACATTTTTTTTTAATTTGATTTATATGCCGCCCTTCTTCGGAGACTCAGGGCAGCTTACAATGCGTTAAGCAATAGCCTTCATACTTTTGTATATTTATACAAAGTCAGCTTATTGCCCCCACAAACTGGGTCCTCATTTAACTTACCTTAGAAAGAACGGAAGGCTGAGTCAACCTTGAGCCTGGTGAGATTCGAACTTACAGTAATTGCAGACAGCTGGTGTTGATCACTATGCTTTTAGTCTGCTGAGCTAAACCAGGCTCCTGGTGTTTTAAAGGTGTAAACTGGAAAAAGATTGTAAATTATCAATTTATAACCTTTAAGGAATAGAAATTTAGGGGACTTGGAGGAATAATTCTGGGATTGACTAAATTTTTATTAATAATTGACTTTGGAGTTTTTAGATATTGGGATACTGGAATATTAGAGGTACTAACTAAAAAATTACTATTGAGTAATTTTTAATATACTGGTACAAAATTGTATTGGTACAAAATGACCCAACAAGAGACAATAAAGTTCTATGAAGAAATGTTAGTGATGCTTAAAATATTTGTGAAAATGTGACAAATAATTGGACATGATGGGGTTGTTCAAAGATAAAGATGTGAGTGTAGAAGATCCTCAATAAATGGTGGGAAAAGATGAACATAATATTCAGAAGACAGATGAAAACTTTGAAGGAGACAAATCAAAATAAGTTACAAGAAGACAAAAACACTGAAGAGACAGTAACAATAAGTACTAAGAATCAAATAGATAATTCCTTAAGAGCTTACAATATAACAGAGAGAGAAAAAAAGGAAGACTTTCCAAAAATAATGAAAGGGCTATGGATGGGTATCCGAATAATGCAGCAGAAGGAGACAAGGGGTAAGGCAAAGGAACATTCACTTTGTACAAAAATGGTAGAAAGAAATATAGGATCCCAAGAGAGAAATATTAAAAAGTTACCAAAAAGTCAATAAATAAATGATAAAATTTTAAAAGGGCTAAGAGATGATGATAGAGATAAAATATCTTGCAATATGGTGATTGTATTAAAAACCAGTAGAAAAAAATAGAAAGTATAAATTGGAAAATAGTATACACATATGGATATATAATAGAATTTATTATAATCACAAATATACTAAGGCTAGGAGGTGGAAGACTATGATTAAGTATATTTAAATGTATTATTATTAACTGTGTAAAAAATAAATTGAAATTTATAGCTTTCAAGGACTATAAATTCAGGGGATTTAGAGAAATAACCGGGGACTGATTAAACTTTATTAATAACTTTATTAATAAAGTTTTTATTGGTGTTTATAGAAAATTGAGATATTGGAATTATGGTGGAACATTGAGTAATATTTAAAATATTTAAATATTAGTGATTCAGCAGGGGTCAACAAATACGTTGTATGAAGAAATATTATTGATGTTTAAATATATTTATGGAGAAAGTGATAAAGAATCATAAAGAGAGAATGGTATTGTTTAAAGGCAAAGATGTGAATGTAGAAGAATCCCAATAAATGGGAAAAAAGAATAAGTACAAATTGGGAAAATAGTATTATATTGATCTATAAAATAATCTATTATAATTGCAATGAGCATATTAAGGTTAGAAGTTGGAAGACAAAGATTATGTATATTTAATTGTACTATAATTGTGTAAAAAAAATATGTTGACCCAGTCAATACACTGTCCACAAAATATGTTGGTTGTTAAAGGAAAATTACAAGTAAAACATAAATAAAATGGTATATTTTGCTTCCAACTAGTGGATGTCTGGATTTTTGCTTATGAAATATGGAAGTGCAGCAACTTTGCAGCTGAATCTAATTTAGCTGCAAAGTCACCCAGACTATTCTTGAGCTTTATACCCAAGGTATTCTCTTTTGCATACAAATGTTTTGGCACTTCTCTTTTTTTTTTGATATTTATTTTGGCAGCACTGCACATGCTGTCTGGGTGTGAAAAAGAAGTATGGATAGGAAACAAAAAAATTGGAGCCCGAAATAATCCATACCATGTGCTTGAGATTTGCTCAAATGATTAAAAGAATTCAACTGACCACACAAATATAACAATTTTGGGGGAGAATTTGAAAGAAGCCAAATTTATTTGATTTTTAAACAATGTTAAGCTCATTTTACAGCTTCTATGCTCCAGTAACCATGTGTTTTCTACAATAAATTGTCACCAGATTTGGCAACCAAACAGCCAAAATTTGACAATATACTTATATATTGTATAAGGGAGTCTTATGGATAAAAATGTGATTACCAAATTCAACTTAAATGCTTGCAATACACACACAGACACACAAAAATAGCACATATCTATGAGTGTATGCATTCCAAAAATAACATGCTATAAAATCTATGAAGTAAACATATTAAGAGAAGAAACATAATTCAAGAAATAAATAGAACTGTTTATCATTCTGATACCTTTGTATTCACTTCACATTGCCAGAATTTCTCTGGCAGAAAAGCTTAGAGAAGAGGGTTGAGCTTCCAACTATATGATGAAAAGCAAAACTATTCACAATATTTTCACCTTTTTTGCCTGAATTTTGATCATGCAATAATAATAGATTCCTTTTTTAAAATTAAAACCATAAGCAGCCCAAAAAGTATCTAACAATGTTCATAATTCAAGAGGTGGAGGAGACATCTACTCTTCAAACAGAATTCCATTCATTTATCATTGAATTTAGCTTAAGCACATGCACTGAAATCAGTGGACAAGTTGGAAGGAAGTAATTAACTAAATTTCCTAAAAGTATAAGAAAACGTCACTAGTTGTCAATAACCATAAACTGTAAATCAAAAGTCAGTGTAAAAAAACCATCAAAACTGCATTTGGATGCTTACCAAATCATGAAAATACCTGCAAAGCTTCTGAAAGACAGAACAAATCCTCATCATATTATGTGTCTGGTCTTTCATCTCTAAAGTGATGTTTCTCCTTTGGCAATTACTTGCCAGCAGTGGTATGACTGCGAAAAATAGCACTCCTTTAAAAGTTTGTGGTTTCATTTTTCAAGGGTACTTTATGACATATCAATATTACAAAAATCCAGTCCCCGAGGCTCAGAATGGTATCAAAACATTTAGAGAAATGGAAATGATGACTAGTTTCCATCCCAATTCTGAGGTACGGTTAGGCCATGGATTTCCCTGGAATTCTAACTTCACTGAATATGTACATTATAAACTAAGGCCTTTTACATTACAGGATAGAAACACGTATTTCCTTTTGCCCTTTAAAACCAGATATACCCAACTACCTATCACACATTCTTTCCTTCTGTAGACCATTTTCTGCAATGCTCATAGATTCTGCTTTTGCACTACCACACAAGATTATTTTGTTCTTGTACTGCCAGAATTTTTTTGTAAAAAAAAAAAATCAATTGTTCATAAATGCATCTCCTCCCCACCCCTCTAGTAGCCGTGACTGGCAAAATTCATCTTCTCAGATACTTAGTCTATCAGCAAAGATCTTATCTATTATTGAATATATTTTGCGCCCTGGTGACGCAGTGGTTAGAATGCAGCATTGAAGGCAACTGATCCCTGCAAGGAATTCGATATTGACTGGCTCAAGGTTGACTCAGCCTTCCATTCTTCCGAGGTCAATAAAATGTGGACCCAGATTGTTAGGGTCAATATGCTGACTCTGTAAACCACTCGGAGAGTGCTATAAAACACCATGCAGCGGTATATAAATCTAAGTGCTATTGTTATTTGATAGGTTGGAAAATATATTTTTGTAGAATACAATTAAAAACAGGATAGCATGTATTTCTCTTTAACCCTGTCTTTGCTTGCCATGAAGTCTGTTACATGCCCACTTTACTCTTATAAGAGTCTGAATATAAAAGATTTTATACTTTATATAAAAAGGTGCATCTCTTCAAATAGTAATAATACATGATTAATTGCTCTTCATGCTCTTTTTTATCCACTAGAAACTTTATAAAGGATAAATTCTAAAAATACATGGAATTAGAAACCTTGAATTACTGTGCCTATGGTTTGTTTACCATTCTAAATATTACTTGGGCATTATGCATTTGTCTACATTTTTATGGAAGCAAATTGAAGATTTCAGTCCTGGTGAAATTGTGTATTGCTTGGTAGACTAACAATGAAGGCATTAGAAAAGATATTTAGATGCCTTGATTGGCTGAAGCTACGAAGTTCAGAATCTCACAGGCAATAGTTTTCCCAGTGAAACTCCACGGAAGCAGTTGAGTTGAGCTTTTGAACTTTGGTGTTGGAGAGGACTCCAGAGAAAACTACAGAGAGTGAAGAAAACAAACAAATGCATTATAAAACAAATGAATCTAGAGTTCTCTCCTGAGATACAAATATACAGGCTCAGAATAATCCTACTTGGGACAAGTTATACAAAAACCTTGGCTCTCTTGAGAAAATGATAACACTGCAAAAGGTGAACTGAAAGAGAAAAAGGAGGACAAACAGCAGCAAAGTGAGTAAACTAAAATTATAGTGGCAATTGGCACCTGTTAGGAAGACATGTAGGGGAAGCGGTGGCTCAGTGGATAAGATGCTGAGCTTGTCGATCAAAAGGTCAAAAGTTCAGCTGTTCAAATCCCTAGTGCCATGTAACAGAGTGAGCTCCTGTTACATGTCCCAGCTTCTGCCAACCTAGCAGTTCGAAAGCACGTAAAAAATGCAAGTAGAAATATAGGGACAACCTTTGGTGGGAAGGTAACAGCGTTCCGTGTGCCTTTGGTGTTTAGTCATGCCGGCCACATGACCACGGAGACATCTTCGGACAGCGCTGGCTCTTCGGCTTTGAAATGAAGATGAGCACTGCCCCCTAGAGTCAGGAACGACTAGCACATATGTGTGAGGGGAACCTTTACCTTTAGGAAGACATGAAAGGACCAGGCAAAGGACACTTCATCCTGGAAAATATTTATTTATATGGTTGCTCTGAATTGACACTGAGCTGATGGCATATAAACATCAAGCATGTTGAGCGTATTTCAGTTTATATTCCTCTTCGTTGCAAAAACAAAATCATCTGTTGTCAATAATGGGACAGTCCTATTGTGCAAGCGATTGTGTAAAATAGCTCAAGGGATAGCTCTGATTCAATAACTAGTTTATAATTTGTTCTACCATGCTGTGGATTAAGGGCATCCTGAAAATCAAGAAGAATGTCAGCCCTTAAGTTATTGTTAGCTAGAACTAACAATTCCAGTCGGGTTTCAGGTCTGGGCACAGCATGGAGATGGCATTGGTCGCGTTGGTTGATGATCTCTGGAGGGCTCGGGACAGGGGATGTTCCTCTGTCCTAGCCCTATTAGATCTCTCAGCAGCTTTTGATACCATCAACCATGATATCATGCTGCACCGGCTGGAAGAGTTGGGGATGGGGGCACCGTATTACGGTGGTTCTCCTCCTTTCTATCCAACCGGTCGCAGTTTGTGTTGACAGGGGGGCAGAGGTCGACCTCGAGGCCTCTCGTTTGTAGAGTGCCACAGGGGTCGGTCCTCTCGCCCCTTTTGTTCAACATTTATGTGAAGCCGCTGGGTGAGATCATCCGTGGCTTTGGGGTGAGATACCATCAGTACGCTGATGACACCCAGCTGTACATACCCACCCCAGGCCACCCCAACGATGCCCTCGAAGTGATGTCCCAGTGCCTGGAAGCCATGCGGATCTGGATGGGGAGAAACAAGCTCAACCTCAACCCGTCCAAGACGGAGTGGCTGTGGCTCCCGGCATCCTGATATAGTCAGTTGACTCCATCACTGACTATCGGGGGCAAGTCTTTGGCCCCTGCGGAAAGGGCTCTCAATCTGGGAGTCCTCCTGGATAGGCAGCTGTCTTTGGAGGAACATCTGACGGCTGTAGCCAGGGGAACCTTCTGTCAGGTTCGCCTGATTCGCCAGTTGTGGCCCTTTCTTGATCGGGATTCCCTGTGCACAGTCACTCATTCCCTCGTCACCTCTCGCCTAGACTACTGTAACACTCTCTACATGGGGCTCCCCTTGAAGAGCACCTGGAGGCTCCAACTGGTCAAGAATGCAGCTGCGCGGGTAGTGACGGGAGCAGCATGGTGCTCCCACATAACACTGCTCCTGCGCGAGCTGCACTGGCTTCCGGTGGTCTTCCGAGTGCGCTTCAAGGTGTTGGTGATCACCTTTAAAGCGCTCCATGGCATAGGGCCTAGTTATCTCCAAGACCGCCTGCTGTCACCGATGACCTCCCATCGACCCGTGCGCTCCCACAGAGAGGGCCTCCTCAGGGTGCCATCAGCCAAACAATGTAGGCTGGTGACCCCCAGGGGGAGAGCCTTCTCTGTGGGGGCACCCGCCCTCTGGAATCAGTTGCCCCCGGAGATTAGGAGAATTCACGATCTCAGTGCCTTCCGCCGTGCCCTCAAAACACATTTTTTCCAACAAGCCGGGCTGGCTTAAGAAGAAATCTTAAATATTTTAATTGGTTTGTTAGTTTTAAATTCTGGAGCCAAATTTATATATATTTTAATTGTTTTAATATTTGCATTTCATTATTTTTTATTTTTGGCTGTACACCGCCCTGAGTCCTCAGAGAGAAGGGCGGTATATAAATTGAAAAAAAAAAGAAAAACTCAAGAGATCCCTGGATCACTACAGAGGAAAGCACAAAAGTTTTAAATATATTGCCATGGCAATTAATCTTTTGTTAAGTTTTCTATTAACTTAATTCACACCTATATGTATACACTGGTCGGATTTAAAAAAAAATTACTATCGGTTCTGTGGGCTTGGCTTGCTGGGCATGGCAGGAGAAGACTACTGTAAAATCTCCATTCCCTCCCCACTCCAGGGGAAGGTTACTGCAAAATCCCCATTTCCTCCTGATCAGCTGGGACTCTGGAGGCAGATAATAGATGGGGGCAGGGCCAGTCAGAGGTGGTATTTACCGGTTCTCCGAACTACTCAAAATTTCCGCTACTGGTTCTCCAGAACTGGTCAGATCCTGCTGAATACCACCTCTGTATGTATACAAAATTATATCTATACAAATAAATGTCCACAGATTTGTTAGTAACTGATCTGTTACTTATGCTGCATATTAAAGAATACAAAACACATCCTGATGGTCTTCTTTATATGCAAATGCAGATATATCATATTGCTTTCTTAAGTCAAACTAGAGCTTGTATAATTCTCCCCTCTCCACCAACCCAGCTGCACCCATATTTGAAATTATTTAAGTAAGATCTGAAAACCTATTTATTCAATAAAGCAAACTGACTAATGAAAGTAATTATGAGCAGATGCAGAGAATAGCACCAGGGCTGTTTTACTGTAAATCTGATTAACAAAATTAGATGATAAATAGGTGTAGGTTTTTAAAATTACATAAACATTATTTTCACTGTAACTGTAAATATATTACAGTATATATTTATATTATTATTTTTATATCATTTTAATTGCGATTGAGTTGCTATTTGTTAATTTTCCATTATGGTGGGACCAGGCATCAGTGGGAGATGCATTTAATTTTTTTCTGGGGGTGGGGAACTGGTTGATTGCATTTTCTAATGATGGGACATTTAAAGTCTCTCAAGCCTCATGGTAGCAAATACAAGATATTAAACAAACATGTAATGCATTAATAATAATCTCAGTTAAAATGTATGGCTGTGAAAGTTGGACCATAAGAAAGGCTGAACGCCAAAAAATTGAAGTATGGTGCTGGAGAAGACTCCTGCGAGTCCCTTGGACTGCAAGGCGATCAAACCGGTCAGTCCTAGAGGAGATCAACCCTGACTGCTCTTTAGAAGGCCAGATCCTGAAGAGGAAACTCAAATACTTTGTCCACCTGATGAGAAGGAAGGACTGACTGGAGAAGAGCCTAATGCTGGGAAAGACTGAGGGCAAAAGAAGAAGGGCACGACAGAGAACGTGGTAGCTGGATGGAGTCACTGAAGCAGTAGGCGTGAGCTTAAATGGACTCCAGGGGATGGTAGAGGACAGGAAGGCCTGGAGGAACATTGTCCACAGGGTCATGATGAGTGAGACACAACTTCGCAACTAACAGCAACAACAATGCATTAATTCCATGCTATTTGTTTCAACAGAAAAACTAAACTTTATTTTCAGCAACAGAACCTCTGTCTTTCCTTGAATCTGTTTCAAAATCTACTTCCATGCAGCCAATTTAGACAAAATGTAAAGCATATAAATCATTAAATCATTTCATTGGGTCAAGAACAATTGAACTGAGTAATATTAGCATATTGATACTTCATCTCAACTGGATAATCTTTCCCACAAACAACAAAGAAGATGAGAGAGTCCCACAGCATAGATGCAGTTCCTTAATACCACATTCTCAATAGAACAATTGACAGAAAAAAAAATTAAATCATTGCATTATAATGCTTCCAATTTCCAGCCTTGTCATCCACAGATGTACCGTAAGTAAATAAAACTTAAAGGACTATATTCCCTTTCTATCCACTTTCTGGCATCAAGCATCCACATAAGTCTCTGTCTCATATCTCATATCATACCTTAAACCTGATTAGAATGGTCTAAATCAGGGGTGTCAAACTCGCGTTGTCATGTGACGGACGTGTCACGACTTTTTTCCCTTTGCTAAACCGGGTGTGGGCGTGGCCAGTGCATGACGCATTGGGCCTGCAGGCTGGGAGTTTGACACCCCTGGTCTAGATAATCAGGATCTCTTGAATTTATAAACTCAGTATCTTCTCAGTCACAATAGTAAAGAATAGTTAATGGACACTGACCTAGAATTATTTAATAGTGCTTGATCCAAAGTAGGTTCTACATTAAAAATATTATGAACTTTTCCTTTAAGGGGCCAGGAGTGTATAACCCTTTCCAAGGACAATTAATAACGTTCTCTAATCAATCTCACACAAGTAATTTAGCAGCCAGAAAGAGCAAGAACTAATAAAATGAAAGTCTTTGCTTCTCCAGATAAGTTCATCAAAGTGCAAAACATACAAAACAATTGGAGAAGTTGTTAACAATAGTGCCTTAATCTGACCTTCCCCTAACTGGGATTCAAATCGGGAATAAAATAACCAATGTTAAAGAGTGTTCACAATGAATGAATGATATACTTAGCTAAGTACATCTATTAAATATCCTGATAAGAAACCCTTATATAATGGGAGAAAGGAGAAGCTGATGGCTTGTTGGCATGTTCTATGCAAAGATGACAGGAAAAAAAAGAGATCTTTTATTGTTCTCTCACCAAAACAGTAAATCTCTGTCATTAGTAGGTGTTTGGAGTGAGTCATCATGAATGATCTTTCATTTAAACTATTATCCCTCTTGCTACTTTGCCCCAACTCTCTGTTATTTAACAGTGATAATTTCAATTATCCAAAATCTCTCTCTACTCCATAAATTAGTGCAGGCTTTACAATAATACTGTCAAATGAGATGGGAAAAATTCAGGAAATAATTTCGATTTAGCCCATTCTTCGTGCAGACTATTTAAAATTTTAATATTAAAACTTTTGGATCTCAAAAATTGAAAATGTATTTCTAAATAGTCCAAGACATGAATTCAGACAGCTCTATAATGGTATTCCTCAACTTGTGATTACAACTGAGACCAAAATTTCTGTTGCTAAGCAAAACAGTTGTTAAATAACTTTGTCATATTTTATGACTTTTCTTGCCACAGTTGTTAAATGGACGTTGACGTACCCGAATGTCCCTGTACATAGGCAGGGACTCTGGAGCCGCCCGAAAGGTCGGAGCTGAGGAGCTCGTGGCTCTCCCAGTTCACCAGGAGGCCAACGAGATGCCGGCGGCTGACAGAAGCACGGAACCGCCCAGCCGGGTTGGAATCCGTCTGGCTGCTTGAAAGATGTTATTACCGTCCATAGAAGGAGCGGAATGTCCTGGAGCCCCAGGCACGTTACTGCTCCCTTAGCAGCCTCACCAGTCCCACGTAGCAGCTCCTAAGTGGCACTTCAGAACAAAAATAATAAACTAAAACAAGGAAGATCAGCTCAATCAAATAGAGCTAAATAGAGTAAGAAATTGGAGACAAAAATAACAAACCAAAATAAAAAAGGTCAGCCAATAAAGCTAATCAAGGCAGGAGAAATGCATAGACAAGTTTCTTCAGCAACTGAGTGAGAAAGACTGACGTTGGTGACATAGGGTGGGCGTGGTCAGCCAAGGAGAGAAAAAAAATCTGCACTCAGTTTCCAGCAATATGAAGGAAAGAACCCAGTCAATGGATTGGAGTCGCAGTGTGCTGGAAAATGAACCACTACAGTTGTTAAATTAGTAATACAGTTGTTAAATTAATCTGGCTTACTTATTGACTTTATCAGACGGTCATAAAAGATACCACAACCATTATAAATATATGAAAAACGGTCATAAGTCACTTTTTTCAGTGCCATTGTAACTTAAACAGTCCTTAAACAAATGGTTGTTGTGGTGGATACAATACCCTGAGCAAGCCTTGAATGAAAAGGTAATGACAACATTCTGCAGCATAAGAATCCCCAAAAGATTCACTGCTATCAGTCCTCTAGACAGGATAAACTTGACAGGAAACACAGCTAGTTTAACTAATTCTACTTTAGCGTAACCAGGGGTGGGTTCTACTTACCTTTACTACCGGTTCGCAATGGGGCTGTGTGCGTGTGTGAGCAAAGCTCGCACGCGCGCTCTTCTGCAGAAGCTTTTTTATGATGTCGGGTAAGTGGGCGGAGCCTCCTGCTGGTTTTACTACTGGTTATATAGAACCAGTGCGAACCAGAGGCACCCCACCACTGAGTGTCACGTGACATTAATAGAATCTTGAAAGTACAAACTTTTCACCCCCACTTTTAACTGCTTAACCCATTAGAGCGGGCCATTCCTAACTTTCTTTCTCCGACTGTAGGGTCCATTTCCTCTTATCTGATTGTTTTCTAAAGGTAAAGATAGATGTTTCCCCTGTCCAGTCATGTCTGGGGGTGATGCTCATCTCTGTTTCTTAGGCGAGGGAACCAGTGATGTCCAAAGATTTTCCTTTGTCATGAGGCCATCCTGACTATATGCCGAGATGTTCAGAACACTGTTACCTTCCGAATGACGTGGTACCAGTGGTGAAATGCATTTGGGTCTATCCAGCTTGGGCGAACCAGTAGCACCTGCAGCAGAAGGCTCCGCCCACCCGCCGAGACCTCATCAAGTCTGTTTTTACCCTCTGTGCATGTGCAGAAGGCTCTGCGCATGCATGGAGGAGGCACGCTCACATTTGCGAACCAGTTGCAAAGGTAAGTGGATTTCACCCCTGCATGGTACCTATTTATCTACTCACATTTGCCTGCTTTCGAACTGTTAAAGTAGGAAGGAGCTGAGGCAAATGAAGAGAACTCACCTAATTGAGTACAGTGCTTAAGCTTTGAACCTGGGCTGTCAGCTTTCTTTAACCACTAAGCTAACACGTCCCTATATATACTGTAGTAGATATACCTGATATGTATATTTCATATACATGTAG
>WNWU01000049.1:16929980-16941997 GCA_012654045.1 Ptyas mucosa | reverse complement strand
TATACTGTAGTAGATATACCTGATATGTATATTTCATATACATGTAGGAATGCAGTGGCCTGAATGGGTGGGATGCTGGACAGGAGGTTAGCAAACCAGTGTTTGAGACCCAAAGTTGCTGTGGGGCAGGTTTGAACTCTCATCCTTCACTCCAGCTTCTACTGGGGATGTGAAATGAGCCCACAACTGGGCACCCCCAGGGCAATGGTGATGTCACCAGCTAACCCACAAGAGCCTCAGTCTTTCTGAGACAATTGCAAAATATACATATAAACATCAATCAGTCACATACAATGCTGAACAATAATAGGTTGTAATATGTGCAATATACTAAATAATATTATATGTTAAAAAAGGGATTGAAATCTGCATCTAAGAAAAGATAGAAGCGGTTAATCTCAATTTAAGATCTATTTCTGATCCTTTAAACTAGACTAAGTATACCACATTGTTCCCCAGTAACTGCTATCCAAAGTAATAATCAAGGATATATAATCAGTACTCAATTGGCTCTCTAAAATGAAAGAAAAGTGAAATAATGGGGAAAAACGCACATTACTTAAATAATAAAAAGAAAAGTGTACATACATAAATATCAATGAGATGAATCTAATGTTACACAATCAGGACAAAATTGGCACTTAAACTGAATTTTGCTTTTTTAAAAACATGGTTAAAGTTTCCAAATGAAGACTACAAAAAAAAAAAATAAATAACTGTTCATCATAAAATTTGCATTTCTGTAAAAAGCCAAAATCCTTTTTGCCTTTGCAATTAAGAAATTATCACCCATTTGCTGTTACTTAGATTTTTATCATTTCAAACTGCCTAAAAAAATATGAAGAAAAGGTTAAGCTACATTTCTTGGCACTAAAATCTCTTGCTCTTAAAGCTGCATGTATACCTCAAAAATTTATTTAGAAGCATTTTTAGACTTTGTACAAACATGAATATAGTGCACAGAGTCTTTCTGATATTCATAAGAGTAGCTCAATGTTTGTTTTCAGGCAATAAAAAGATAGTCTGCTTTAAATATTGAATTAATTTTAATAGGAAGTTGTGTTGCAATAGGGTACAAATGACCTTGAGTCATTTGTAAAAATAATAAAAGCAGAATAATATTGATGGTTGTTTAAAGCCACTTTTCCATTTCAGATAATGGTGTTGTGCTTTCACGAAGTCTGAACTATTTTCTTGGAATCATTTTCAAAGTGCCTACAACCTAGATATTTACGTATGCATGTATGTATGTATGTACATACATGGTTCTTATTTTATAATTTGCAGAACTTTGTCTTCATGAACATGACAACACATCCAGTTAAATGGGCCCTTATGTTTTCCAAAACCAACGTTGAATATCAGCTACAATAAAAATGATACAAACTCCTTGTCTTTGATTAGCATATTCTGCAGGATCTGACAAGTCAGCTACTTTTTGCCATGGAATAATCTAAGAATTTCATTTTCACTTTTTGCTACAGCTCATATTAATAAACATATACGGTTTTGAATACCTCCAGGCAAGAAGAGATACAATTCAATGACTTAGAACTTAGCATGAATGTAAATACCATTCACTTATTCCCACAAGAAAAGACGTAGCCTTTAACTGAGAATAAAAATGCTAGAAATTGATCGTGCTTTTCTATCAGTCTCTTGTTGACCCTAGTCTAGTTTGGTAAACAATTGTTTTCTTATTTGGAATATATAAATAATAGCACATAATAGAAAATATCTATTTAACTTAGACCCGTGTAAAAATCAGGTCAACTACTGTTTACTTAGGGAGTAATCAAAACATACAATCTGACCAATCTAAGCTTTTCCATGCAATAGTCCTTGTATCTTATGTCCTGACCTAATTATCATAACTTTTGCATGATTACATCTTAGTGTACATATTATTATTTTGGTGTCATAAATGCAAATGGCATTTATATTTACACAAATGTAAATGTCATTTACAGTGTAAAGTTTTTCATCTTCCACTCACAGTTCTGATCTATCTACTTAGAACCGGTAGTAAAAGTGGCAGGAGGCTCCGCCCACCTACCCAGACATCATAATTGATGATCTGCACATGTGCGCATTCCAGTTGCGAACCGGTAGTAAAGGTACATAGAACCTACCCCTGATCTACTTGTACTCTTTCTTTGTCCTGGTCCTCCTTCTATTCGCCCATATGAGTTTTTTTGTGTTTGTTAACTTTTTTTGTGTTGTTGCATTAGTCAGTATTGCTGTCTGTTTTCCTTCTCATTCGTATTGCTGGAATTGTGTTTAATAATATTCCTTGTTAGGAACCCCCCTTATATTTTACTTCTTTTTCCCATTAACCTTTTATTTTTAATCATTTCCCTGTGTTTATTAAAATCCATATCTTTCAAGTCTAGGACATTTATATTGTGTTCGATTTTTAATTTCCTTTAAAATCAAAGCACTGCATAATCACATTTCCTCATGTTCCTGCTTCCTCTATTTGTCCAACTAAAACTTTTCTATGCATTAGTTTAAAGTCATCCCTGATCCTCTTATGGCTTCTTCCAGCCTATGAAAGAAAAATTTGTAAGCTACTTCAGAATTTCTCAGAGGGAATAGCTTGGCAGAATGTTCTCACAACAAATGTTGAATTCATTAGTCTTTTAAGATTACACATCTCTTTGAAAGACAGGAAATTTACACTGGAAAGACATCATTCAGTTCTTCTTGGGAAGGCAATGGTTTGATAATATTGGTTGAAGAATAAATTCAGAGAAATGGACTTACATATTTCCACTTTTCCAATTACTGTCATAGCTGTAATGATGATCATATACGTTAAGTTTCAAATACAATACTTCATATACTATACAACAGATAGCAACATTCATTTTATCATTTCCTTTGCAGTTAATTTGTGACTTTTCAATACTTTTAAATCCAAACTGCTTGACAATAGAATTTGTCTTGTTGATTAAAACTATGTGTTCTGGCTTCTTTTGTTTTCCAGCTGCTATTCACAGTGATGCATTATTAGACTAATTACTATGTTTATTACTGATCAGTATGAAGTGAAACAAGTAGGACAACAAAAGATTGGGCCAAACAATTATTAAAATTGTACCCTTTTTGAAGTAAAACTCCATGCTAGTAGCTTTTAAAAACTTACAGCAGAATAAAGAAGAAAAAAAATGAGGAAAAAAAATGGAGAAAAATGACCTGAAGGCCTTAGTAATGAAAGGTAAGGCAAGTAATGAAAAAAATGGGACTAAGATTAAATATAAAGCCCAAACTGATCACAACAGGAACAGCAAGAGAATTGACAATGAGGGTACTGAAATAATATATAGATTAGGCAAGGGGTGTCAAACTCAAGGCCCGGGGGCCAGATCTGACCCATGGGGTGCTTAGATCTGGCCCGAGGGGCCACCCTGGAAACAGCGGAGGACCGGCCTGCAATGCCTCTGCCAGCGAAAATGGAGTTGGGAGGGCTCCGTGCAGCCCTCGCGAGTTCTGTTTTTGCTGGCAGATGATTGCAAGAGGCCGTCATGGCTGAAAATGGAGCTCAGGAGCCCGTTTTCGCTGGCAGAACACTTGGGCCACCACAGGTGCCCCCAACATAAGTGACATCAAAATGGCCAGGCCCACTCTGGCCCCCGAAGGTCAAGCACAACCCTGATGCGGCCCTCAATGAAATCGAGTTTGACACTCCTGGGTTAGGCTGTTCGGCTAATCATTATAACTATCACCATAAAGGAATCAGCAGTCAAGATTAGCATTTGGTTGTGAGGGACTATGGTTCAGATTAGCAGGAGGGAGAGGAGTAAGAGGCAACTCAGCCCAGAATGTAAGAGAAAGAGGGTGAAGATAGCCCTTCCTTAATAATTCAGAGAGTGTATTGTAGATACAGATAATAGAATCTTCAATCTGGCAGATTTTGCTATAGGTGTGAAACAATAAAGAACTCAGCTTGGAAGATTATTCTTGGTTTGGACCCTGATATCAGTAGAGTAGTAATGAAGTGTCAGGGTAATGAAGATTTAAAGCTGACCAGCCGTTGTAAGGCTGTAAATCAAGATGATGAACTGAGGATGAGTCAGCAAGGTTATTGCCACTTTAAAAAGCTGTCTATATAAGGGAGACCATAAGAGGGCGTCTCTCTCTCTCTCCTCGTGTATCTCTCTCCTCATTGTATTCTATATGCATTGTAGTTCTCCGTGTATTATCTCTCTGTGTATTATCTCTCCATGTGTGCTTCCATGTAGAGTTGGAGATTGATTGAGTGCCTGGTATGTGCCTACCACATGTATGTATATATGTATGTATGTATGTATGTATATAGAAGTCTTGTATATAAACCACTGTTTGTAGAGAAACCTCTGTGTCCTGTATTTTGCTCCTGGGTTGTCTCAAAATAGTAGTCACGCTGAGCACACTCTGACATGAAGGCCTTAAAAAAAGATACTCAGATACCAGGATGTGACTTTATCTACAAAAAACAGTATATGCACATAATAGTTTTTTCCTGCAATACTATACAAAAGTGATAGATGAATGTTGATGACACCAGATAGAAAGAGTATTGCAATTTTTGAACTTCAGTGTTGCAGAAGTCCCGAGTATACCCTTGGACAGGGATAAAACAAACAAATGGCTCTAAAACAAATGAATCCAGTGTTCTCACTCAATGCACGACTAACCAGACTCAAATTTTCACATAGTTGTATTATGCAAACACTAGATCTATTATGAGGCATATATAGTACTGAGAAACATGGGAGGAAAAGGAAGGGGATAACCTACGGTACGGTAGTTAGAGTGAATTACATTAGCATTGGATGCATGATTGGAAGACCTGAAGGATCACATAGAGAATTTTGCTATGTAGTTTCTAAGAGTTTACACCAACTTGATGGCACATAATCAACCAACCAACCAACCAACCAACCAACCAACCAATGAACCAACCAACCAAGCTCCTAACTAAACAACACAGTACAGTAGAGAACAGGATCTTGATGGAGATATGTGGTAATTGCTACCTTGGCAAAAGGGGTTGTAGCATCCTTCAACCACACCAGGATATCATTCACAATCATTTCATACAGATGCTTCCTTAATTCACTGAACTGCATGAAGGAAATATTGGAGCACAATCGGACTTGCAAGATTCTAGCCAATTTTAGCCAATCTCAATAAAAAGAATAGTTTTAGCCTTCCATTGGAGGCTATGGAGTTGACTTCTTGGTCTTGTCTAACTAATGGGATTTACAGCACCGGGCGGTGCTTATCTCCATTTCAAAGCCAAAGAGCCAGCACCGTCTGAAGAAATCTCAGTGGTCATGTGGCCGGCATGACTAAACACCAAAGGCACACGGAACACTGTTACCTTCCCACCAAAGGTTGTCCCTATTTTTCTACTTGCGGTTTCCCGTGCTTTTGAACTGCCAGGTTGGCAGAAGCTAGGACAAGTAAGGGGGGGGTCACCCCTTTACGTAGCACTAGGGATTCGAACCGCTGAACCGCCGACCTTTCGATCGACAAGCTCAGCTTCTTAGCCATTCAGCTACCGCGTCCCTATGTATGATACTAGCCTGCCCTTTAATGGCCAGTCTCTTCTTCAAGGTTGACTCAGCCTTCCATAGTTGATAAAATGGGGACCCAGATTGTTGGGGGGTAATATGCTGACTCTGAAACCACTTGGAGAGGGCTGAAAAGCTCTATGAAGTGGCATATAAGTCTAAGTGCTAGTGTACTGCTCCTCACAGAGAATCCGTATACAAAGGCTGAAAAGAAACCAAGCAACATTAGGTAATGCACCAGAAAAAAGGCATGTAGGAAGTTGAGAAGCATAAGAACAATGGCAGCAGTGGCAACTGAAGCAGAAGGCAAACTCCATCTGTGAGGACACCAAAGCTGTACACCCTGAGCAGAGCCCAAGAACTGACGATGAAAAAAAATAAATATATGCATTACATTCAACGAAAGATAAGAAAAATCTTCTAAACTTGTAATACTAGAATGGTAGGCAAGGGAACATCAGTGCTCTGCATTGTGGTATTGTGAAGGGGCACTCACAAACCACCCACAAAATCAAGGTGGAATAAGTAATTAAAAATCAGTGTTAAGAAAACGATCTCAGTTGTGCTAGACTCCAGGAAGGTACTTCAAACATCAGGGATGCTTTCTCCTTAAATTTGTAAACACAAACAACTGCTTTACTGTTTGATTCTTTAACACAAAAGACCAATTTTCTTTTAAGGGCCTTACAGGAAACAGCTGCTATATATATATATTTTAACGTTTTGTAATACAAAGTAACAGCTTTCTTTGAGTTCTGCCAGAATAGCTGTCTTCATATGCTATTAACTCTTCAGCGGTTGAAACTCAAGAGACATAAGGACAAAGGTTACGGGCTTTTTCACAGTTAGTTATTAAGTATGGTTTAAGTTCAAACTGGTCAAACAAAGTGGGGATTTTAAAAGTCAGGGGGAAGTTCTATCTATAAAAGAAATGGCACCTCTCATTTGTTAGGTTAGTTAAACATTCTCCCTATGGGTTACCATCCTTACAATAAGTTACAATAGGGAAAAAAATAAATTCTGTAGCCAAAGGGGTCCTTAGAGAAGTCGACTTTATAAACACTTAAAGCAAAGAAAACATACAGATGGGGGAGTTAGCACAGTGGTGGGATCCTGCTGGTTTAACAACCGATTCGGTGATCACGCACTTCACTGCGCGGTTTTATGAAAACTTACCTTCCGCATTACTGCTGGGGAGTAACACAGCTGAGTCGCGGCAAACTGCTCTGCTGGGTGAATCAGCGGAGAAGATATAGGTCAATAAAGCGCAGGGGCGGGTGGGCAGGCCGACCTGATGGTCGGAGTGAACCGGTTTGCTCCCAGCTGATCGTCGGAGCTACCGGTTCGCCTGAACCGGTCCGAACCGGTAGAACCCCACCCCTGGGTTAGCATATATATTGCCTAAAAATGTTCTCCAGTGGGGCTCTGATAAATAATTCAGTAGAGAAGGGTGTCAAACTCGATTTTATTGAGGGCCGCATCGGGGTTGTTTGACCTCGGTGGGCTGGGATGGGCGTGGACATAGTGACCGTGGCCAGCTTGACATCACTCATGTTGGGGGCACCTGTGGTGGCCTGAGTGCTCTGACAGTGAAAATGGTCTCCCAGGCTCAGTTTTCAGCTACGATGCCTCCTGCAACCCTCTGCCAGCAATGGCCTCATGGTGATGGCCTCCGCGGCCCTCCCGAGCTCTGTTTTCGCTGGCAGAGGCACCGCAGGCTGGTCCTTTGCTGTTTTCAGGGCGGTCGCATGGGCCAGATCTAAGCACCCCGTGGGCAGGATCTGGCCCCCGGCCTTGAGTTTGACACCCCTGCCGTAGAGCATGTAGCTTTGTAAAAAGAAAGAGACGTAATATCGGAAGATAGATTTGGGAATTTTATGTTTTGAAAGACCAGTTCTGACCTATCTGTAATGTTAATTACTGGATCCCTCTGTTGGTTTTTCTATTTGTAAATAACAACAGCAGCAACAACAAATGACTTCCTAAACTTCCCAGTGTGGTTGATTTAAGCCCCTAGAGTTGTATGCTCATCAATTTTGAGCCAGTGTTTGGGATAGAAACAACAATAATAGGAAAAAAATCCTAGCCGGTTGCAAAAGAGAATTAACTTTCAAGATGCTTTTTGTTTAAAAAGGTACAAAGCCTCTTCTGTATTGAAAGAACATGTAGTTCTCAGATGTTTCTGGCAGAACCAGGGCAATGGAGTGGCAGCAGAAATGGTACGGAGTTCATTAGGTCAAGAAAGAAATAGAATGACAAGATGCTGCTCTCCAAAAATCCTTTCAGCAGGTTGAGTTGAATCAATATACCCCTCAGGTAAACAAACATTAGGTTGTGCATTTTGAGTGGGCTTTTATTCACGGTTTCCATGAAGCCTGGGTTTGAATTACTACATTTCACAAAAAAACCCCCAAAAAAATGGAGAAAGCAGGCTGAAATTTTCATAGGCATGCTGTCTGAATCCTCTTCACTGACTGACATTATAGCCTGAACTCTAAAGTTCATTTTAGATTTTATTCATACCTATGATGTACTGTAAGGTGGCCTTAGAGAAAGCAGGAAAAAGTGCTTAACAAAAATCTTTAAAGTTTGCAAGTAAGATTCAAATGGCCTCCAACAAAAAATGAGAGGAATGTTCAGGGTAGGCAGAGTCTCCCTGGAAAATCTCAGATCACACAATTGTCCTTCCTGTTTAATTCATCAAACCAAGTCTCTCAATAAATAAGAACTCTAAGCAGATTACAATAAAGGTTTTATCGAAATATACTTATTCGGTTAAGAATATGCATTTATAATATGTAATTATATGCATATACAGACAGGGACGTGGTGGCTCAGTGGCTAAGATACTGAGCTTGTCAATCGAAAGGTTGGTAGTTCAGTGGTTCAAATCCCTAGTGCCATGTAACGGGGTGAGCTCCCATTACTTGCCCCAGCTTCTGCCAACCTAGCAGTTCGAAAGCACGTAAAAAATGCAAATAGAAAAATAGGGACCGCCTTTGATGGGAAGGTAACAGCGTTCCTTGCATCTTTGGCATTTAGTCATGCTGGCCACATGACCAGAGATGTCTTCGGACAGCACTGGCTCTCCGGCTTTGAAATGGGAAAAATTATGGAACAAAAACTGTAAATTAACATTGTCGACCACATATAAAAAAAATCAGTACAAAATGTTTTATAGGTGGCATTTAACACCAGCGAGATTGGCTAAAATGTACGCAAATATGAAACCGGACTGCTGGAAGTGTAAATATAAGGATGGAACATTTTACCACATGTGGTGGCAATGCCCCAAAGCAAAAAAATATTGGGAACAAATAAGGAGATGGTTACCGGAGATAACAGGAGAACAAATTGAATTTAAACCTGAATTATTTTTATTAGGAATAATTAATCAAAGAATAAAGAAGCAACTCCAACATATCATTTTTCATATAGTAACAGCAGCACAAGTTGTTTATGTCCAATGTTGGAAACTTGAAAATATATCAGCCAATGAGAGGATTATTCGTAAGATATTAGAATGTGCCGAGATGCATAAGGTCACGTTAGAAATAAAAGACAAGAAACAGAATTTTATGAGGTTTGGGATAAGTGGTATAAGTGGTTAGAACAGAGAAACAAAAATGTATAGAAATAAATGTAGATAACTGTAAGAGACACATGACACAGTACTGTTAAAAAATGCTTATTGTTATGTAAATTGGAAAAATGGAAAATAAAAATTAATAAAAAAACTTTCATGGAAAGAATTGGTTGTTTGCATCCATATCACATTTTAATTTATATCAGATTAAGTCTTAAGAAACATAATGCAAAAACAAAAACAAAAAAAAACACGTTTATCCTGAAATGATCAAGACAAGATTCCCTCCCATCTTTAACCTGTCAAAAATGATAGTGGGCAAAATCAATCCTCTTTCTTAGGTCAAATAATCCATTATTTAACAACTGAGTGAAGCATTGTTACAGAACAAAAGCAACATATAACTTTAATCCCATTTCAATTAATTTTCTTCTTCGCAGAAAGCACAACTTTATTGTCCATTTGCAATAATCTTTGTAGGAAAATATTACTTACGCATGCTGCTTGATGGCAAAATTTGTCAGGCATTTGGGTTTCTTGAGAAAGAACCTAATAAAAATTGCTCTCCTTAACAGCAAGCTGCCTGCATGCTGAAATGAGTTCTGCGGTTAGTCAGATGATGAAGGTTAATGAGGGATAGGGTGAGTTCTTCCTACTAACACACCCAAGCTGTACTTTTGATTACTGAAAAGACCTGAAGGATACTTGCCTTGGTCATTTAGTGCTACTCTCTCTGCATGGATACATTTTATTCTTGTTTTCAAAATGATTCATTAGCATAATTTTCTCAGCACTGTAACCGGAAATGTTCTATTGCTGTAGATCACAGCAGAACTCTCAGTTCCTTTGAAAACTTCTCTCTTTTTTTAAAATAATCAGCCCTTTCAGAAAATGAAAGGTGGTCTGAAAAATCTATAGGAATATGGTGAGTATAAATAGGAAAACCAAAGTCAAATGTTTGGCATTTCTATCAATGATCGCCAGGTAAAACATTTTAGATAGATAGATAAATAGATAGATGACAGATAGATAGATAGATAGATAGATAGATAGATAGATAGATAGACAGACAGACAGACAGACAGACAGACAGACAGACAGAATTCTTAATTGGCCAAGTGTGATTGAACACACAAGGAATTTGTCTTTGGTGAATATGGTCTCAGTGTAAATAAAAAGAAAATGTACATTAGTTAAGAATCATAAAGTACAACACTTAATGATAGTCATAGGATACAAATAAGCAGTCAAATCATACAAGGAAACGATCAATATAAACCGTAAGGATACAGCAACAAGTTACAGTCATACAGTCATAAGTGGGAGGAGATGGGTGATAGGAATGATAAGAAAATTAATAGTAATACTAATGCAGACAGTGAATAGTTTGACAGGGTTGAGGGAAATATTTGTTTAGCAGAGTGATGGCGTTTGGGAAAAAACTGTTTTTGTGTTTAGTTGTTCTGGTGTGCAGTGCCCTATAGCGTCGTTTTGAGGGTAGGAGTTGAAACAATTTATGTCCAGGATGTGAGGGGTTTGTAAATATTTTCACAGCCCTCTTTTTGACTCATGCAGTATATAGGTCCTCAATGGAAGGCAGGTTGGTATTATCGGTAATTGTTTTTTTCTGCAGTTCTCATTATCCTCTGAAGTCTGTATCTTGGTAGGTTGCAGAACCAAACCAGACAGTTATAGTGGTGCAGATGACAGACTCAATAATTATAATAGTAAATAGTATTAATAAAAAGTAATAGCTACCTAGCTAGCTAATCTCCTATTTCTAAACTGTCCATCTCCCTCAGAGAGGGGCTCTGGATTAAATGGAAGACAGGATTGCTTGGGAAAGAGAAAGGGAAAAGAAGAGTGTATACCTCTTACTGATAAACAATGAAATTATATACTCAGCACAAGCCTGAATTAAATTTTCCTGATATAAGACCTTTGCAAAATGCAAAACAACATTTTTTCCCCAAAATTTGATTTATTAGACCAATTATTTTTTTGGAGACAAGAAGATAAGGTGATTTCACTTGCAAGGTATTAAGAGGTAATTCTGAGACCTTCAGGAAGGCAATTAAGAAAACATGCACACAATTGAGTATAGACAAAACCAAGTTCCACTGAGTTCACTGGAGCTTACTTTCAAATAAATAACATAGGAATGCTCACATTTTAGTCACTCCACACTTTCTGTAGGAAAAAAAAAAGTATTGTTTTGTGTTAAATCTAACAAGCACAGTGTGAATAATTTGATAATAGAGAGGAAAACGGAACTGTTACATTTTTATTCTTACAAAAATCACAGCACAGGTTTAATTCTCTCACCTGCAACACCACAATTTGTGTTAGTTACTTAATTATTATAAATAGTGACTCAAATTATGGAGGAAATAGAATACAAACTAAGTGAGTTGGAAGGGACCTTATAGGTTTTCTAATTTAACCCTCTGCTCAAGCAGGAGACCTGATACCAGGGGTACCAACCCCTGGCCCACAGCCCACTACCAGGCTGAGGCCTGTTCAAAACCAGGCTGTGGAAAAAATGGGCAAGCGCACTTGTCAAGCATGCACATCCCCGTGAAGCTCCACTCATTCGAATGGAGGGCACTTGCCCTTACACATGAAGCTCAATTCGTGTGAATAGAGCTTCGTGTGAGAGCACCATCTCCTCGTCTTAGTGGAGCTTCGCAAGTGAGCGCAAGCAGCCTTCGCTCATGTACGAAGCTCCACTTGTGTTAGTACCTGAGTCTGTACATCCTGTGCTTCTATTAAATAGATGATGGATGATAGATAGATAATGGATGGTAGATAGATAAGATGATAGATAGATAGATAGATAGATAGATAGATAGATAGATAGATAGATAGAT
>WNWU01000049.1:16877974-16929970 GCA_012654045.1 Ptyas mucosa | reverse complement strand
GATAGATAGATAGATAGATAGATAGATAGATAGATAGATAGATAGATTCGGTTGAAATATTTATGATGAAATGTGCATGGGCCAATATCCAAACTGTAGGCAATCGCTTCTACGTACCCAAATACCGTATATACTCGTGTATAAGCCGACCCGCATATAAGCCGACCCCCCCCCATTTTACCCCCAAAAACTGGGAAAACTTGTTGACTCGCGTATAAGCCGGGGGTGGAAAATGCAGCGGCTACTGGTAAATTTCAAAATAAAAAAAGACTGGTCAAAAGTGCGAGGACCTGTCAGAAATCACTTTTTTCAGCCCTCTGGGTAGTCCTTTTGTGCACATGGACTACTCAGAGGGCTGAAAAAGTAATTTTTGACTGGACCTCGCACTTGTGACCAGTCCTCAAACTTACGACTGTCCTCACATTTTACGTTTTTGCCCTATCTTGTCACCATGGTGAAGAGAAGCAGTTGTGAAATGAGTGACATGGTTTTAAGAATGCTGCACGGGCATAAATGTGAGGATGGTCATAAGTGTGAGGACCAGTCAGAAGTGCGAGGACTGGTCACAAGTGTGAGGACCAGTCGAAAATAATTTTTTCAGCCCTCTGAGTAGTCCATGTGCACAAAAGGACTACTCAAAGGGCTGAAAAAAGTGATTTCTGACAGGTCCTCGCACTTTTGACCGGGCTTCGCACTTATGACTGGTCATCATTTATGCCCATTGTAGCATTCTTAAAAACGGTGTCACTCATTTCACAACTGCTTCTCTTCACCATGGTGACAAGATAGGGCCAAAAAAATAAAATGTGAGGACAGTCGTAAGTTCAAGGACTGGTCACAAGTGCGAGGACCAGCCAAAAATAACTTTTTCAGCCCTCTGAGTAGTCCATGTGCATAAAAGGAGTCCATGTGCATAAAAGGAGAGGGAGGAAGAGAGGAGGAGAAGAAGAAAGGAAGAGGAAGTAGGGAGGAGAAGAAGGGGGGGGAAGAGAATGTAAGAAGGAAAGAAAAGAGGTGATAGGTTTGAGGAGAAAGATTGCTGTACAATAAAAAAGATGAAAGGGAAGAAAACCAACCCCAAACACATATAAAGACATTAAGATAAAGAATGAATTGTTAAACTTTAAAGAATAAAAGAGAACAAATATGAATAAATAGCAATAATTAGAAACACACATAAAAACATACAATGTATTTTCTTTGAACAGAATATTTGGCCGGTTCACAAATTTAAACAGTGTTTAGTCATTTCACTTAAATTTACAATTTCTATATTTCCTTTTTGCCATATTTATTCCTCATCTATTTTTTTAAAAACCAATATTACCCTTCATCCTCATCTCTAATCTTAATCAAATTCAATTTTTCACTTCTATTCTATATTATATCCCTTCCCATTGTCATCTATTTTTATATCAATCCTCACATTGCTTAATTATGTAATATTACAGTTGTTTAATACAAATTCAACATTTTAATATAAATCAATTAGTTATATAACTATCTTTTTTGTATATTAATCAATATGAACATGAATATTCCAATTATTTCCATGCAATCCAATTTCTTACAAATCTATTAATTATATTTACCAATAATAATAAACCAAATAATTGCCCCCAATATTCTTCCAAACCACAACTTAACCATTTCTGCTTTCAACACAATATACAATTAATAATATCTCAATTATTACAATTCCCTATTTAAATAGAGCTTTTTTTTCTTTTGTGTTTTAAAATCTTGAACTCCCCTCTTTTGCCATTTGCCATAAATTTCCCATTGATTGCACCAACCTTTTTTGATGAGGAAAAAGAAAAGAGATCTGCCTTACCAAACAGCAAAGCTAACAAGCTGTTTTAGTTTCACTTTTGGTTTCAGAAAAAAAAGTGCTCTTTGCAGCAGGCACCTTTTTGCGGCCGGCACCAATCTTCTCATTTGTTTTCTTTTAACCCTGATCAGCTGTAGGGGGGGCCTTTGAAGCCCCAGGGCAAGAATTTAAAGTTTTTTTTTTCCTCTAGCCATCAGCTGGAACTCAGGAGGCAGTCCCAATAGATTGGGAGTGGGCGGGGTAAGCAAACCCCGTTCTCCTGCTGTTTCCTAGCTTGTAGGGAAAAAGTCATTTTTTTCGTGACCCACGTATAAGCCTAGGGGGCATTTTTCAGCCTGAAAAACAGGCTGAAAAACTCGGCTTATACGCGAGTATATACAGTACTTTAAATTTCTAAGCCATTTGAAAAGCCACTTTTGAAATTTAAAAGTACTAAAACATAAATGGCTGTAAACATTTATTGCTTTTGCTTTTCTCCCCAGTGAAAATGAAAATTTCAGCAAATTGTTTATGAATAAGAAGTGGGATTTTTGCAGCCATCCTCATTACGAAGCAGCCAGAATTCAGTGAGTGTATATTGCATTAGCTGCACAATAATACCTCCAAGAAATTGTTGTCTCTCCCACTTCTCATAGCTGAATTTCTCAAGAGAAGACGTTATGAATAAATTCCTCACATGGGGATTTTTTCAGCTGAAAGAAGATGGAAAGGAGGGTTGCAGAGTTATAAACAGATATTAGGGGGAAATAACAATAAAAAGAACCATTAGCAGCCCACATCCCAAAAGGAAAAACACCTTGAAAAACTAAAAATCAGATGTTAGCAACTTTATATTCATTTATATATCATATTCTGCCCATGTCAAAATGATGTGGCAGGTTTATATTACTTGAAAATAACTTTGAAAAATATAATATAATCTGTTCCATTCTTTTTTCATGCTAGTGCATTTTAGTTGTGTTTTAAAATGTTTAGTTAATCGGTTAACATGCTTCCTAGAAATTATGGAAATTGTAATCTGGGTACAATCATTTTATGAAAATCCACTGCTTTTCTTCTTTCTTTAAAAACTAAAAAAACAAAACAAAAAACCCTCCCACCATTTCTCTATTTCCCTATGTGTTCTAACAGAATTGTTTAGGTTAAAGGTCTAAACTCCTTTGCCTTCCAAATTTATTTTCTAATAATTAAATTGAGCCCAATGTTAATAAACAAAATTAGTAGCTGTTGTAGATTAGTATCCTTTTTATTGGCACTTAACATCATAAATCAAATTAACCTCTTGCATTCCTCAAAGTATTTAGTGCCAGGTCCCTATATCAATTCTTTGTTCCCTCTTGAATTTAATAGAAGAGAATCTTCCTAATCTCAAAACCAGTGGTGAAATCCAATTTTTTTTACTACCGGTTCTGTGGGCGTGGCTTGGTGGGTGTGGCAGGGGAAGGATACTGTAAAATCTCCATTCCCACCCCACTCTGGGGCCAGCCAGAGGTGGTATTTGCCGGTTCTCCGAACTACTCAAAATTTCCACTACCGGTTCTCCAGAACCTGTCAGAACCTGCTGGATTTCACCTCTGCTCAAAACTAAGGGAAGTTGGAAAACTCAGAATATTCTGTGGCAAGAATGAACATTTCAGATATTATAGACTTAAAAGCAAAGAACAAAAAGTGTCCCAAAATTTTGTCCCACATGCAAAACATTCTTTTTCAATCTCAATTCTTTTCAATGTTATGCAATGAGTTTTTTATACTATACCTATAGTATAGTCTTTCCATCCCTACTGGTTAAGTCAAGAGTGCATATTCTAATTTTAAGTATATTTTGTTGTTGTTGTTGTTTGTTTGCTATTGCTTCCCCTTGTGTTTCATGGTTATGTTTTCTGTTTTAGTCAGGCTGCCAATTCTGCATATCTGTATTAACCAAGAGCTACTGCGTTCTTGAGATTTATAGTTGTCAAATTAAAAAAAAAACATATGCTTTAATAGTTTGTTGAGCTTTACAAGTAGAAAAATTTAAGAAAAATGCTGAAAACAGAACTCAGTTCCAAAGAGAGTTCTAGATAGATTGTCACTTGTCAGACCTAAGAAGCTATTAAGAGTCCAGTTCTTTATTTGTTTACACCCAATTCTTGCCAAACTAAAACAATAACCTTGTAATATAATAGATGCTACCTTGATTCTAGAGCAGGGGTCTGCGACCTTAAACACTCAAAGAGCCATTTGGACCCGTTTCCCACAGAAAAGAAAACACCGGGAGCCACAAAACCCTTCCCATGCCTATTTCTTGAGCGGCAACAAAACCAGCATATGTAGTTGAATTAAATGTTCTGTTTTCTTCTGAAACTTTTCTTTTCTTGGATTTATTCATGTTTGGCCTACTGGGACTTGAAAAGCTCAATAAATTGCATGCCGGTGGGTGTCGCACATTGGCAGTTGTGATGAATATTTTGAGTGACAGGGAGCCACAGCAGAGGGGCCACATGCAGCTCCAGAGCCACAGGTTGCTGACCCCTGTTCTAGAGTGTGGCTACCTTGAACCTTTTCCTCTCCCCCCCATAAGATTCAGGACTTCACAGTCTCTTGTTTCTGCCCTTTTCTGAAATGTGCTAACTTCGCCCTGAGAAACTCTGGTGCTATTGTCAGCATTCCTCCCACACTTTCCCCAGCTACAAATTCTATTACATCATCTATCCTTTTTAATACTCAGTAGTTTTATCTCTGAGTTGTTATTATTTAGTTTTATGATAGTTTAATTGGTTTTTATTTATATACTTATTTATGTTTTTACAGAACAAGAAACTTGTTTTAAATTTTCATTTGCCCCTGTAGTATAACATAAAAATGTTTCTCATTTTGTTCTTTCGCAACATGAACTACTTATTCTGAGTGCTCTTATGTTGAAATCATGGGACACAGAAAACATTCCGACTGAACTTTATAGATAGAGGTTTTATGCTAGGCTGAGAAGAAAAGGGTTTTATGTCATATAAATCCCTTTTAAAATCTTCAATATCCTTCTTCCACTGTAGAAGCAGATGCTGAAAGTGATCTCAAAACCATTGGCTGCAATCTCCTGGACTCCTGGTTTATAGGAGAAGTGCCAGAAGACTGGAGGAAAAACTATCCTCATTACTATTTTTAAAAAGGGGAAATTTGAGGCCAATGATCTACAAGGCAATATTCTTGACATCAATACCGAGAAAAACCCAATGAGGTTGCATGTCATTAAAAAGGAATAATGTGATTATTAGAGGCCAACATGGGATTTGTTAAAATAGATCATGCCTTAACTGTTTTGTTTATTTGTTTTTTTACAAAGCCACTAGATTAATAGACCAAGGCAACATTATGAAAGCGGTGTCCCTGGCCCTAAGAAGTTTGACAAAATGATCATAGCTTTCTTTTTGAGAGAGTGAAATGAAATAAATAGAATAGAATTCTTTATTGGCCAAGTGTGATTGGACACACAAGGAATTTGTCTTGGTGCATATGCTCTCGGTGTACATAAAAGAAAATATACATTCATCAAGAATCATAAGGTATAACACTTAATGATAGTCATATAAATCTTAAGGATACCAGCAACAAGGTTACAGTCATACAGTCATAATGGGATGGATAATCCTACTATCACATCAATGCACTGTTGGTTGAAAACCACATCTAGCATGTAACCCTAAACAAATGGAGATGGAGTATCTACAGGGATGGAGGTGCCTCAGTTCTGGTGCTCCATCACTGGAGATTTTCAAGAAGAGACTGGACAGCCACTTGTCTGGAATGGTAGAGGGTCCCCTGCTTGAGCAGGGGATTGGACTAGAATACCTCCAAGGTTCCTTCCAACTTTGGCCTATGTAATATTTTTTTTTATATAATTGAGTTAAATAAAGGAATGCAATAAGTTTTCAGATGACAGAAAACTGGGGGTTTCTAATGTCTCAAAACACGGAGTCGAGGTTCAAAAAGAAAAATTCAGGAGACAGACTTGAGGTTCAAAAAGATGGTGAGGGGTTTAGAGGCTTTACATTACGAAAAACATTTTAATGAACTGGATATATTTAATCTAAAGAAGTGTTCTGCCCCAGCCTCCGGATTCCCAAGGATTGTGACACACACCAACAGTCCTTATCAAAGTTATAACGTACCAAGAATAAACAAATAAACAAAGTCCGGCAAAGGTTGGCAACCAGCCCAGAAAACAAGATACAATAAGACATTCACTCTCCAAAATGCATTGTAATAATTACATGTTGTTTCCAGCAAGAAATTATTAACTGCGTGTGACTTAAATAGGCTAAGGGAGTGGCCAATTATCCTCAAACCTTATTCTCGAGAAGACCTCCTCCTCCTGAGTAGCCACTCCTGCCTTTTGGCAGCCCTGCATGCTCGAGCGTTGAGGAGAGGCTCCTCCACTTCGCTCTCTCCACTTGAAGGAGCCTCTGGAGGTTCTAAAGGCCCTGGCTGAGTCTCCTCCTCTAGCACCACATCCTCTTCAGCCTCCTCGCTGTCCGATGCGAGCGCCGGCTGCGCCAGCTGCTGACATGACCCCACACCAGCCTCCTCGTCGTCGGGATTAGCCACAATCCGCGCAGGCCGCTGGCGGGCCACAACAAGAAGAGAAGGCTAACAGGAGACATGTCTTCCAATACATGAAGGGATATCAAAAAGAAGAGGGTGAATTTGGTGTAATTCCTAAGAAGAAGAACCAATATTAGAGACTTTCAGTGAGAGAGATTCAAACTCAAAATAAAGAAGAATTTCCTGACTGTGCGGATATTAAATATTGCCCCGGAACTGTGTGTTCTCTATTACTTGAAGCTTTCAAGTAAAGAATGGACAGCTATTTATCTGGAATAATCTGACAAATTGGATTAAAAGACCATTAAAGTCTTTTCTAAATTTATGATTCTATATCGGATTACAACCATTCATTTAGTGACTGTTTGAAGTTAAAACAGCACTGAAGAAAGTAACTTACGACCGTATTTCACACTTATGACCATTGCAACATCTCTACGGTCACACAATCAAAATTCAGACCCTTAGCAACTGACTCATATTCATAATGGTTGCAGTGTCCTGGTGTCACAAGCAAAGTCAAAGGGAAATTAGATTCATTTAGCTACCATTCATGTTAGTAGCTTAACAACTGTAGTGATTCACTTAACAATTGTGGCAAGAAAAGTTGTAAAATGGGGCAAAACTCACTTGACAACTATCTTGCTTAATAACTGGAATTTTGGGTTCAATTGTAGTCATAAGTCGAAAACTACTTGTATACATTTGGGGCTATTTTCTTTTATTTTCAGACATGTTCCTTCCTGGAACTTTTTCTCACACAGTTAAGGTTAAGACAACAGGCTAGAAACTGAAGATGTGAGTTCGTCCCGGTTCTGCCCGGTTCCGCCGAGACGGTAGCGGTGACGATATGATGTCACCAAACCGGTTCTGCCCCTCCACCCTCCTGCCCCCCCTGCATTATTCTTATCTTTTATTTGGCCCCACCCCCGATCTATTGCTGCCTCCTGAGTCCCAGCTGATCGGCTAGAGGGGAAAAAAACTGTTTAAACTCTTGCCGTGGGGCTTCAAAGGGCTGCCCTACAGCTGATCAGTGTTAAAAGAAAACAAATGAGTAGACAGGTGCCTGAAAAAATAAATGAGTAGACCAGTGCCTGAAAAAATAAATGGGTAGACCAGTACAGCTCTGCAAGCCGTTAAAAGCCTGGTAGACCAGTACCTCTGCTAAATCCTAAAGAATTGTCACATGACCATCAAGCCACACCCACAAAATAAGCCATGCCCACAGAACCAGTAGTAAAAAATGCCTCACAGGGTTGTTATTGTGGCGAAAATAGATGGCAGAGTATTAGATATGTTCACCTCCTTGGGTTGTTTATATAAAGAAAAAAGGAAATAAACAAGCAAACAAATATAGTGTCTTTGATTCCAGCAGACCAACTGAAGCTGTTGTTAGAGAATGTTCCCTATGCTTACTTGTCTTGCTTACTTTAAATCCTTCTTCCCAAAACTTCATGGAAAAAGAAATCAATTCCTAATCCCAATACAAAATTGAAAAAGGGATAGAATATACATATAAAATTTGTAAATGCCATGCACAAAAATGGTACTGGTGCAATAAAAATAATAATAATGAGGACATGCATTATCATTGATGTTCAATTTTACATACGTTAAAAAATGAAACAGTTTTTCTAAATATTTGTGTGAGAATTTGTGTGCTAGGAGGAAATATTTCAGTTATTTGAAATTATATTCTTTTTATTTGGCTATGAACTAATGTTAATCTTCAGAATTTTATTTTAGAATACAAAAGAAAATAATCTTGGGGGAAGGAGGAAGTGAAGCTTGACAGGTGATGGATGGATAAAACTGAATTCCTAAAGAGAAAATTGCAAACCAAGCTCATATCTTTAGAAACAAGCCGTACATGATTATTACCATTTTCCCCATTCTTAAATACAAAAGGAGTTTCTGTCTCTAACAAACAATACATCTATATGCATATACACATTTATTATTTTAAAACCTTATAAAAATCAGAAATGCCTCAGAACAGTATTTCATTCCGACCTCTGTAACTTAGATTAAAACAGAAAACAAAGTACAAATTACGTATAAATCCCTTATGGTAAAAGCCTGCATTGATCTCATTCTTTCTTTTCAGTTCAGAACCAACAATTTGAGATGGCTCACAAGCCCAGCTCCCGCTTCAAGAGGTAGTCAGCCAAATGTTATGTGGAAAGAAGAATTCAGAAAAATGTGATCCTCAGACATGGCTTTTAGCTACAAGGACCACATGATGCAAGAAAGCTGTGTACTCCGAAAGGCAGGCAGCAGTTGCCATAGTCAAGGGCTATTCCAAGATGAATTGTGTTGGCGGCTAAATTAAAGATGCACCCAAGCAAATTAAAGCTTTTCTACAAAGAAAAGAAGAGTGAGCTGCGGGAGAACAGGAATGTTTAAAATTAGAAACCCTCTTCAAAGCTGCTAACAGTTAAATATAAATGAGGAAATCTAGCAGATGACTCTTTGGTGTTTTCAGTCCTGAAACCCTGTTTTTCAAGCATAAATTCTAACAGAGGCTACACAAATCGATGCTCGTTTAACATTATCAATAGATTGGGGTGGAGAAGCAGAAGGAAAAGTTAACACTAACAGTGCTAAGACATTTGAGCTATATTATTTGATCAAATACATCTTTATGTAATGTAGAATTAGCTTGGTTGACTTCAGCAGAGGCCCCCCCGAGGAGTTTTTCTATAGCTATTGCTCAAGCAGCTTTGCTAACACCCCCTTTCACTTTTAAATGAACCAAAGTAAATAGATACTATCCAATTATGAAATGCCAATATATTTGCAAAATGGAAAAGATGTACAGAATATTCTTCACCAACCTCATGCAGGGTTTACCTTGTATAATTATAAACTATAGTTTAAATCTAATGCGTAAATAAATATACCTAATGTATTCACTATTCTTATGCAGCTATAGTTAGATGTAGCTAGCAAAATCAAATGTAATTTTATCCTACGTAGAAGTTTTACTCAATATGTGAAAATCATGCCAACAACACTGGAAATGAGTATCTTTTAGGGAAAGGAAATCCCCATTACAGGTAGTCCTTGACTAACAACCACAATTGAGCCCAGAATTTCTGTTGCTAAGCGAGACAGTTGTTAAGTGATTTTTGCTACATTTTACGAATTTTCTTGCCACAGTTGTTGAGTTAATCACTGCAATTGTTAAATTAGTAGCATAGTTGTTAAGTAAATCTGGCTCCCCCATTGACATGTAGTAGGCTGTATTGCTATTGTCCTTTTCATCTTCTCATTTCTCAGCTTTTCTCATCTTCTCATCTTTCCTACTATCTTCTCCTATTGGTATCTTATGATTTATCACTTTTTCATTGTGATAACAACCTTATGACTAAGGATTGTAACTATGATTATGATCCAAAACCTACCACTTTGCTGTTTGTATGTATAATGAGAGCTTATGCTCCGGAGACAAATTCCTTCTGTGTTCAGTCACACTTGGCCAATAAAGAATAAGAATAAACAGAGTTGTATCATAAGAAGAGCAACAAAGATGTTTAGGGGACTGGAGGCTAAAACATATGAAGAACGGTTGCAGGAACTAGGTATGTCTAGTTTAATGAAAAGAAGGACTAGGGGTAGCAGTGTTTCAATATCACAAAGAAGAGGGAGTCAAACTATTCTCCAAAGCACCTGAGGGTAGAACAAGAAGCAATGGGTGGAAACTAGTCAAGGAGAGAAGCAACTTAGAACTAAGGAGAAATTTCCTGACAGTTAGAACAATTTATCAGTGGAACAACTTGCCTGCAGAAATTGTGAATGCTCCAACGCTGGAAATTTTTAAGATGATGTTGGATAACCATTTGTCTGAAGTGGTGTAGGGTTTCCTGCCTGGGCAAGAGGTTGGACTAGAAGACTTCAAAAGGTCCCTTCCAACTCTGTTTTCTATTCTATTCTATTAAGTTATACTTGGTGTTCAAAGTTCATGGTCTTTGGATTTGAAAAGCTTCTAGTAATTTCTAAACAAGAGCAGAGAAATATCACGTTCAGTTCTTAGCCCAATTACAGAAAACTGCAACTAAAATTATTTTAGTAGAAACAGACATATTGAGATACTAATTAAAAACTGCTCTTTATACAGTTTCAATGTTATACATACATAATGAATTCCTGTTGTTCTGCAAGTCTGAATGACCAAATGTGAGTTACTTCTAACATTAATAAAAAGACCGAAGGTTACCAAAACAACATATAACTGAAAACCTAATGAAGCAAATCTCGACATCTTGATGTCTAAAAAGCAGGAGAAAGAAAACAAGAATGTTGCCACCAAAACTGGTCAATAAAGAAGTGTCTCATTTAGAAGTAAGGAATCAGCTAGAATTATTGTGGCTGCATTTAGATCCTTTTTTTCTAATAAATATCATTAATCAAAATTCCTAAAAAAAATTCATTGCCCAGTCTAGAACCCAAAGGCAGAATTTGACAGCCACTGCAGATGAATTCACACATTGCTAAATCATCAGTTGTTTTATGACTGAACAGATTAAACGACTGGAAGTGCATTGAACACCTTCACTTATTCTGTATGTTTTTATTGAGTAATTGTATTACACAAAACTAAACAGGGATACTATACTGCATAAATATCAGCATACCATGTTTTATTAGATAATGCACATAACATATACTATTAGCTTACATATATTTCAGCCTTATAAAACCTGATGCCCATTGTGCCGCTAATGAACAGGCCCTTGAAAATTCTGTTTCATTACCTGAAGCTATTCCCATTTTATTTTTTCCTCTTTTATTGTGAAAATAAGGGGGACCTGAAAGTGTGTAGTGTTTAAAAAAAAGCTTAGAGTAGAAGCACAGGATGTACATACACATATAATTATATGTACTTTTATTTATCTCTCTCTTTTATCTATCTATCTCTATCTATCAGCTATCTATCTATCATCTATCTATCTATCTATCTATCTATCTATCTATCTATCTATCTATCTATCTATCATCTTATCTATCATCCATCATCTATCTATCATCCATCATCTATTTAATAGAAGCACAGGATGTTCAGACTCAGGATGTACATAAACCAGTGGTGGGTTGCCCCCGGTTCGGACTGGTTCGCAAGAACTAGTAGTAAAACTGGCGGAGGCCCCGCCCACTGCCCAGATGTCGTCATCAGCGATCTGCGCATGCGCAGAAGCAAGGCACGCATATGAGCGAAGTGATCCCATTGTGAACCAGTAGTAAAGTAAGTATACGTATACATATAACTATATGCATTTTTATTTCTCTCTCTCTCTCTCATCTATCTATCTATCTATCTATCATCTGTCTATCTATCTATCTATCATCTATCTATCTATCTATCTATCTATCTATCTATCTATCTATCATCTTCCATCATCTATCTAATAGAAGTACAGGATGTACATACACATATAACTATATGTACTTTTCTCTCTCTCTTTCTCTCATCTATCTACCTGCCTACCTATCTACTTATATGTGCATGTACATATAACACACACATACTGTATATATGAATGTATATGTATATGTGTGTGTTTTAGCACATTTCATTTCAAACAAGATAATTTTATTTCTTAGTTATTAGCAGATGGTGTTTACTTTTTCACAGATTCTGGTGTGTCTTACCATGAATAAATTGGAAAAAAACGTTGATTGTTATTGTTCTAAAGCTACATCCATAATCTTGTTCCTATAAAATGGAAAGTTGGATATCATTTAAATCTATGAAAATATGCAAGATAGTGTATAAGCGGCATCTATAATTCTCTTTTTTTCAGGGTAGTAATGTAACCCACTGAGGGCTGGCAGGGAAGAAGGAAAAGAATCAAAGCTATTGTGAAGGTAAGTTTTGCATTTATACCATGATCTTCAGGATAATTAATAAATTAATTGAAGCATATCATATATACAATCATAAATCATATGCAACAACACTTAGTGGTAGTGATAGAATATGAAATAATCAATCAGCATAAATCATGAAATAAAAACAACAAAGCTATAGTGATAAGAAGCTAAGGAAATAGGTAATAGGAAAGATGAGAAGGATAATAGTAATAGTAATACAGTCCTACTAGGTGGTTTGACATCCCAGGGCATAAGACAGTGTTGTAGGAATTAGTTGTTTAGCAGAGTGATAGCATGAGGGTGGAGTGTCTTATCTTTGTGTCTGGTTGTTTTGGCATGCAATACCCTATAGTGTTTTCTTGAGGAAGAAGCTGAAACAGGATATTCCAGGATATGAGTGGTCTGTAGATATTTTCACAACCCTCTTTCTGGCTCACGCAGTATACAGGTCCTCATTGGAAGGCAGGCTAGTTGCAATTATTTTCTCTGCAGTCCTAACTATCCATTAAAGCCTGTGTCTGTCTCGTTTGGTTGCTGTGCCAAACCAGACAGTTACAGAGGTACAAATGACAGAGTCAATAATTCCTTTGTAGAATTGTATCAGCAGCTCCTTGGGCAGCCAGAGCTTTCTGAGTTGGAGCAGGAACAACATTCTTTTTTTGTGCTTTTTTGATGACGTTTTGGGGGTTGGGTGTCCATTTTAAGTCCTGAAATATTATAGAACCTAGAAACCTGAAGGTCTCTACTATTGATACTGTGCTGTCCAGTATTGTAAGAGGTGATAGCATAAGAGGGGTTCTCCTAAAATCTACTATCTACAGTTTTGAGTGCGTTCAATTCAAGATGGTTCCGGCTGCACGACAGGACCAGTTCTTCAACTTTCCATCTGTATGCAGATTCGTCATCATCTCGAATGAGACCAATCACTATTGCATCATCTGCAAATTTCAGTACTTTAACAGAGGGGTCCTTTGAGATGCAGTCAGTGGTATATAGAGAAAAGAGTAATGGAGAGAGCACACAACAGTGGGGAGCACCTGTGCTAATTGTACAGGTATCCTATGTGATTTTGCCTAGCTTCATCTGCTGCCCCCTATCTTCACAAAAATTAACATATGATATCACAGTATCTGTGAATTCATCCAAGTCAGATGTAGCTTCAAAAACGTTTCAATCTGTGCAGCCAAGGCAAGCCTATAGCTTTAACTTTGCCTCTTTAATCCAAAACTTCACTAGTTTTATTGTTGGTTTTATGGCTTTAAGCCTTTGTCTATAAACAGGTACAAGGTGAATCACACAGTGATCAGAGTATCCCACAGCTGCTCCTGTTAAAGACTGACAAGCATCTTTTAATGTTGTGTAGCAATGGTCTAAAATATTCTTTCCTCTAATAAGATAGTTGTCATGCTGTATGTAACTTGGCAGTTCTTGGCTTAAGTTAGCATGATTGAAGTTTCATAACACAATGAGAAGAGAGTCTGAATATCTCTGTTCAGCCCACAGAATCTGGTCAGCTAGAGTTCGTCATGCATTGTTTATGCAGACTTTGGATGGAATGAATATAGCAGCCAGAATTAATAAGAAAAATTCTCATGGATAATAAAATGGCTTGCAATTGATAAATAATGTGAAGTCCACGTCACAAAATTTCTTCAGTGTAGTTATATTTTTATACCATCAGTTGTTGATATAAAAACAGAGACGCCTCCCTTCTTTTTACAGGATGTTTTGCAATTCTATCTGATCTTTGAATCTGAAATCCTGGGATTTGCAAGCAGCTATCATTAATTGAACCATTCAGCCATGTTTCAATGAAACAGAGGGCTGCCGAGCTTAAAAAGTCTTGAGTTGTTCCTTTTTAAAAGTAGTTCATCTATCTTATTTACGAGTGAGCAAAGATTAGTTAAATGCAGAGATGGGAGGGGAGATTTGTTTACTCCATGCTTCCTGAGCCTTCGTAATATGCCTCCTCTCTTGCCCCTCTTCTTCCTTCTTTTGTTCTGCTTCTGCTTCTTTGTTTCTGCCAGGCTGAAAGAGATAATTGCCATTCCCTCAGTCAGAATTTCCTCCACATTTGGAATGAAGGAAGGAATATCCCCAGAAAGATGCTTTAAAGTCCATTTTTTTATTTCAAAAGTTCCAGTTCTCGAGGATGAAATTCTCAGAGTCACAGAAAGTATAAAATATCAAAATTACAAGAGACCATTTCACTGAGGCTGCCATTGGTGGCGTTATTGTGAGGTGAAAATAGAAACAGACAGCTTCAAAATTTGCTGGGTGGTCATGGTGGGTTTGGCCTGGTCAGCCTCCTGCACCACAGTGGGGGGGGCATTTTTGCCCTCCCTAGGCCAGAAACGGGTCCATTTCCGGCCTTCCTGAACTTCCAGTAGGCCTGCTTTTTGCCCTCCCGGAGCCTCCACACGCACCCTGCACTTACCTGCATCTAAAATGGGCTGCATGGGGACTCCTTGAAGGGGCGGGGTGGGGTGGGCGGGGCCAGTCAGGAGTGGGATTTGGGGGTTCTCCAAACTGCACAGAATCTTAGCTAGAGGTTCACTTGAACCTCTGCAAACCCCCAGCAGCCCACTCCTGGAAACAGATAGAAACATGATAATGCCTAATATTCAAATTGTAATTGGTAAAAGTCATGTTTTGCTATATAGGAGCTACCGGTAACCAAATTTATTTTTTTATTTTTATTTTATTTCCAATTTCTATACCGCCCTTCTCCCTGAGGACTCAGGGCGGTGTACAGCCAGAAATAAAAACATGAAATACAAATATTAAGACAATTAATATATATATAAATTTGGCTCCAGAATTTAAAACTGACAAACCAATTAAAATATTTAAAATTTCTTCTTAAGCCAGCCCGGCTTGTTGAAAAAAAAGAGTTTTGAGGGCACAGCGGAAGGCACTGAGGTCATGAATTCTCCTAATCTCAGGGGGCAACTGGTTCCAGAGGGCGGGTGCCCCCACAGAGAAGGCTGTCCCCCTGGGGGTCACCAGCCTACATTGTTTGGCTGATGGCACCCTGAGGAGGCCCTCTCTGTGGGAGCGCACGGGTCGATGGGAGGTCATCGGTGACAGCAGGCAGTCTCAGAGATAACTAGGCCCTATGCCATGGAGCGCTTTAAAGGTGATCACCAACACCTTGAAGCGTGCCCGGAAGACCACCGGAAGCCAGTGCAGCTCGTGCAGGAGCGGTGTTATGTGGGAGCGCCATGCTGCTCCCGTCACTACCCGCGCGGCCACGTTCTGGACCAGTTGGAGCCTCCGGGTGCTCTTCAAGGGGAGCCCCATGTAGAGAGCATTACAGTAGTCTAGGCGAGAGGTGACGAGGGCATGAGTGACTGTGCACAGGGAATCCCGATCAAGAAAGGGCCGCAACTGGCGAATCAGGCAAACCTGACAGAAGGTCCCCCTGGCTACAGCCGTCAGATGTTCCTCCAAAGACAGCTGCCTATCCAGGAGGTCTCCCAGATTGCGAGCCCTTTCCGCAGGGGCCAAAGACTCGCCCCCGATAGTCAGTGATGGAGTCAACTGACTATATCGGGATGCCGGGAGCCACAGCCACTCCGTCTTGGATGGGTTGAGCTTGAGCTTGAGCTTGTTTCTCCCCATCCAGATCCGCACGGCTTCCAGGCACTGGGACATCACTTCGAGGGCATCATTGGGGTGGCCTGGAGTGGAGATGTACAGCTGGGTGTCATCAGCGTACTGATGGTATCTCACCCCAAAGCCACAGATGATCTCACCCAGCGGCTTCACATAAATGTTGAACAAAAGGGGTGAGAGGACCGACCCCTGCGGCACTCCACAAACGAGAGGCCTCGAGGTCGACTTCTGCCCCCCTGTCAACACAAACTGCGACCAGTCGGAGAGAAAGGAGGAGAACCACTGTAATACGGTGCCCCCCATCCCCAACTCTTCCAGCCGGTGCAGCATGATACACCAGTCAGGAGTGGGATTTGGGGGTTCTCCAAACTGCACAGAATCTTAGCTAGAGGTTCACTTGAACCTCTGCAAACCCCCAGCAGCCCACTCCTGGAAACAGATAGAAACATGATAATGCCTAATATTCAAATTGTAATTGGTAAAAGTCATGTTTTGCTATATAGGAGCTACCGGTAACCAAATCCTACTATATCAGATTATACTGTGTGGGGTGTCCTGGAAATCATTGCTTGCACTTCTGAATTTTGAAAGTGGAAATCTGCAGTGCTACAGAAGCAGCTGAAAAATATTTCAGCTTATGGATATTCAAAAGTTGTGAGCCTCTATGGAATAGAACCACCATAATTAGTGGAAGTAGGTATCTGTAATTATAGGTCCCTATATATACAAAGTGAAGAATTGTCTAGCATAATACAGTATACTTTTAGATCAAACTGCCATATAAAATAATGTTTATGTTTAAAATACCTCTAATGAGTATTAAGATGATTAAAGGAGCTGGTCAAAATAACATGCAATTTATATGTTGTGATTGTATTTTTTGCTCTCATACTTAGAGATTCAACTTATCTTTATATTAAAAACATATAGAAGAATTGAAGAATGACTACACTACTCTTTTCATCCATCATTTTATTTCTAAACTTGCATTATTTTTGCCTTTTCATTTTTCACAGAGCAGAAAAGAAATTTGGGGTTGAAACGAGTATTGTCAGGATCCAAAAGCACATAGACATTTTGAAGCCTACAAAATGGCGGCTTTTGTGGGAAACTGCTAAAAATGTTACTGCACACAACCACCATCCATCTGCTCACTGAAACAATTTGCATCAAAAACTCAGATGGCAGAGGCAATATTTTGTTTGACAAAGTAATGAAAAAACATCTTTTCAGCACCAGTTCTGTGCTTTTATTTTAAATTGAACTGCTTATTTTCTCACTTTTAAAAAAGTGTTAGGACATGAATTTCCATGAATTTTTCTTTTCTTTTTTTTTAAGCAACACATTCATTTATGAACGCAGCATAGCTACTTTAGCAGAACAGCAGCTACCATTATTAAGGATCACACTGTGTTTTCCCATGTTAAACATACAGTCCCAGTATACTTAGATCAGGGGTGTCAAACAAAATTAGACTGAGGGCCGCATTAGGCTTGTGTTTGACCTCGGGGGGCCAGGGTGGGCATGGCCAGCTTCACATCACTAGTGTCAGGGGCACCTGAGGTCGCCCGAGTGCTCTGACAGCGAAAATGAGCTCCCAAGCTCCGTTTGCGGCTGCAACTGTCTCCTACAACCCTCTGCCTGTGAAAACAGAGCTCAGGAGGGCCACATGTGGTCCTTATGAGCTCCGTTTTTGTTGGCAGGGGCCCCGTAGGCTGGTCCTTCGCTGTTTCCAGGGCAGCCCCTTGCGCCAGATCTAAGCACTCCGTGGGCCAGATTTGGCCAGCGGGCCTTGAGTTTGACACCCGTGACTTAGATCCTCTTCAGGGTCACCAATCTCTGCAGCCCAAAAACATAAAATATAATTTCCTGGGGTTGAATCAGTTCCTCCCAAAAAAACGGGGGGATAGCCTTTGCTTACTTTCCCATTTATCACCATGCAAACAGTACACTGCATGAACATTCATTCTGATTTGTTTTCCAAACATGGGGAAAATGATTATTTAAATAAAGAGTGAATATCAGATGCATTTCATTTAAAAAAACAAACAAACCCAACTTGTGTGCAGTTGCTATTCATTGAAAATGAATTCATTCATTTTATTACCAGTAGCCCCTTGTCTACTCTTAAACAACATATATATGTATGTATGTATGTATTATATATAGTCTTAGAGTCAGTAGAGAAGTCACATGATTCTCATTCAGTAATAACTGCAGGACCGTTCACAATCAGAATTTGAGTCAGGAAAACACATACAATGTTTTCTAAATACAAAGATCAGACTAGCCCCCCCAAAAGGAGAATAAAATTGGAAAGTTTCCAAAGAGAGGGGGGGGAGAGAGAGAGAGATTTCTGCTTTTCTTGGCATGAATATTTATCAAGCAAAGCAAAAGAATGTGTTGCTTCTCTGCAAATAAAAATTTTATTCAGAAAGCGTTAAAAAAAAAAAGGAAAATGGTGAGCAAGCTGGATTGGAACAAAGAACCCAGGTCAGAAGCTGAATAGCCACACCCACCCAGACAGTCATTAGGCAGATCATATTGGTGGTCCATGGGATTTAAAATTATGAATTTAGTGGTCCCTGAGGTTTGAAAGGCTGGTGAGCCCTGATTTAAAGTGTAGGAAGTCCTCTCCCCAGATTAAAATATTCTTTATTTTTAATATTAAGAAAGGCAGGATAGAATATTTCCTCAAAGGAGAAATAGAGAAAACATGTTCTTAAAGGCAGAAAGCACCCCCTAGCCTCCAGCAGATGCCTGAAATCTTTAGAGGTGGATATTTTGTGCCCATTAAGAAAGACTGGGACAATCTATTCACAAACAAAACACAGAGAAAGTTGGAGCTGATGGGATTAAAATTTACATCCCCCACCCAAATTCTAAGAACAGGACATGACATTTAGGACATAAAAGGATTAAGCCACCACCATTGAAATAGCCCATAAGGAAGGCTGAGTGCCAAAGAATTGAGGCCTTTGAACTATGGTGCTGGAGAAGACTCTGTGAGTCCCTTGGACTGCAAGGCGATCAAACCGGTCAGTCCTAGAGATCAACCCTGACTGCTCTTTAGAAGGCCAGATCCTGAAGATGAAACTCAAATACTTTGGCCACCTAATGAGAAGGAAGGACTCACTGGAGAAGAGCCTAATGCTGGAAAAGATTGAGGGCAAAAGAAGAAAGGGACGGCAGAGAATGAGGTGGCTGGATGGAGTCAATGAAGCAGTTGGTGTGAGATTAAATGGACTCCGGGGGATGGTAGAGGACAGGAAGGCCTGGAGGAATGTTGTCCATGGGGTCACGATGGGTCGGACACAACTTTGCAACTAACAACAACATTGAAATAGCAAAAGACACAATAGCCCCTTCACTGCACAATCCCAAAAACAGTTCAAACTTCAAAGTCACAGAAACCTATAAAAATCCATCCACTCATTCACCCATTTTGTCAGCTGTCCCAGAACTACATCCTGTTGTTGGTTCTATTCATCAATAAACAGAGTCCTTTCCCATCCATTTTATTTACAGCACCTTTCTCCCGGCTTGGAACCGGACCAGATTTTTCTTCCCATAGAAGTTAGGATGGTGATAAAAGAAAAAACTTGATCTACAGCTGCTCTTCACACTTACAACTGTTGCAGCTTCCCCACAATTATGTGAGTGTGCTCTGGGCACTTGACAACTGACCTGAATTTACAACAATTGCAGACTCCCACTTTCACGTGATCACCATTTGCGACCTTCTCAGCTGGTTTCCAACAAGCAAAGTTAATGAGGAAGCTGGCTGGGAAGTCATCTGGCATTTTGCTTAATGACCATGGTGATTAACTACCATGATTGTGGTAGGCTGTAGGGGTGACACTCAAATATAATTTTATCATAATTTATTTATCTATATATTAAATTATTGCAGTTTATTCCAATTTCATTTTAAACTGTATTTTATTCCAATTTCATTGGAAATTCATTTTACAATTCATTTTAAATTGTATTTTATTTCAATTTCATGTTAAATTGTATTTTATCCAATTCCATTTTAAATTGTATTTTATCAGATTTTAGTAATAATTTGTATCTGGAACTCTGCACTTTGATATGGCTCAAGGGCTAATCAATAAAGTAAACTCAACTACTTACCATGTCAAAAAGTTGTAAAATTGCCTGTAGTCATATGATGCCTCATTTATCTGCACAAATTTAACAAATTTTCCAGTCCCAATTGTGATTTTAAATCAAGGATTACCTTCAATCAGTTTCATTAGCTTCCTAATAAGTGTAACAGAAAATGCTGTGAAGTAGAGATACTCTTGACTTACGACCACAACAGAAGCTAGAATTTATGTTGTTAAGCAAGGTAGTTGTTAAGTGGGTCATGTCCAATTTTACAACCACGGTTGTTAAGCATATCACTACAGTTGTTAAGTGAATTATGCAGTCTTTAAGAAAATCCGACTTTCCACGTTGACTTTGCTTGTCAGAAGCTGGCTGGAAAGCTTTTGAATGATGATCACATGACCCTAGGATGCTGCAATCATTGTAAATACATGCTGGATGTCAAGCAACCAAATTCTGATCACGTGACTATGGAGATGCTGCATTGGTTATAAGTGCAAGGATTGATTTTAAGTTACATTTTTCAGTGCCATTATAACTTTTCATTGCCATTCACTGGTTGTACGTTGAAGAGTACCTGTAGACGGTACTCATAAAAGTGAGGTGGGTAGACAACGAAGAACCTCTTAAAGGTAAAATTGCTTTATTGTGCTTTCTTTAAACAAATTATCTCTCCAGGGATAAAGGGAGAGGGAGGGAGGGAGGGAGGGAGGGAGGGAGAGAGGGAGAGAGGGAGAGAGGGAGGAAGGAAGGAAGGAAGGAAGGAAGGAAGGAAGGAAGGAAGGAAGGAAGGAAGGAAGGAAGGAAGGATTTTACATTGGCTACTTGACATAATAACAGGAGAAACTGAAAAGTAATATCACTGAATTTTCATGATTAATAAATAACTTACACAGTAACATTATTTAATATTTATGTATTTAATGGAATGTTGAGCTAATTCCTTGACAACTTTGGAAAGCTTGCAAATAAAAACAATGCATATAATAAAAAAAGTAATCTGACCATAAGAGCTGAACATTAACTATAAACCAGCTATAACAAAAATGGCTGTTACAGATCTTTAATTATTTGTGAAAGAATAAAGATGGAAGCCACACAAATTGACACGCGGCCTGGGTCCTAAAAGATGATTTTCCTTACATGATGGGACTCATGGTGCACCGACCCTTATTGCCCTTACTGTGTGGGCAGAAATAACTGGAGATAGATGCATGCTCCCTCAGACAGCCATGCTCTACTCTAGAGCTTTAAAGATGATAACCAGTGCCATGAATTGCACCCAGAAGCCAATTGGTTGCCACTGAAACTGAAATTCTAGATCAGGGGTGTCAAACTTGATTTCACTGAAGGCCACATCAGGGTTGTGTTTGACCTCGGGGGCTGAGATGGGTGAGGCCAGGGTGAGCATGGCCAGCTCAATGTCACTTGTGTTGGGATACCAGTGGTGGCCTGAGCGCTCTGCCAGTGAAAACGGGCTCCTGACCTCTGTTTTTGGCCTCTGTTACTTAGCCAAACCCTCTGTTTTTGCAAAGGGTTGCTTCCTGCAACCCTCTGCCAGCAAAAACGGAGCTCGGGAGGGCCGCACACAGCTCTCACGAGCTCTGTTTTCGCTGGCAGAGGCACCACAGGCCGGTTCTTCGCTGCTTCCAGGATGGCCCCACAGGCCAGATCTAAGCACCCCGTCAGCCAGATCTGGCCCACAGGCCTTGAGTTTGACATCCCTGTTCTAGATGATCCTCAAGAAATACCCCATATATAGTGCATTTTAGTCCAATTATGAAATGACCAAAGCCTAAACAACTGTCGGAAGGGTCTCTAAGAGCAGGAAGGATTGCAAAAGGTGCATTGTATGTACTTCCACAAAGACTCTCTTGGCCACAACTGCTGCTTGCTCTTCAAGCAGGAGATGGGAGTCCAAAAGGATCCCCCGGTTCACACAAATCTCAATTTTGGAAGTGCAACACATACTCTGTATACCTCGTGTTTCTAAATTGCCTTAGAACAGGGGTATCAAACTCATGTCATCACGGCATGACGTATCGGGACTGTTTTCCATTTGCTAAACCAGGCATGGGCGTGGCCAGCAAGTGACGCATCTGGCCCACGGGCCGGGAGTTTGACAGCCCTGCCTTAGAGTCAACTGAAGAGGCATAGAAGATGTAAGATTTTTAGACAGTGTAGATACATGTAGATATATCTACATGTACCCAGTACATGTGTGTACCCAGATACACAAATATATACAGAAAATACCAAGACAAATAATTGAGGATGTAGAGCAAAATATTTTTCTACCTTATGTGTTATTCCATTGTCACTAACCTATTTGCATTAGAACTGTTTTTCCCCCTATTATAATATTCAGCAAAAGACCATTCTGAATCTTAAAAACAATTTCCTATTTTATTCTTGAATGTATCTTTTTTTAAAATAGAAGATTGCCACGTTTGCTTAATCTCACATTTATCCTATTTTTCTTTAAAAACCCACCTTAATTTGCATGTCAATTATATGATGTAACTCTCAAGTCATGCCTAATTCATATTTTTTTTCCTTGTTGCAATTTTTTTTGCACCTGGAAAACACAATTTTCCTCTAGTAAAGTGACCCAGTTGCAAGATCCTTCAAAGATCGTAACATTCCCAAAGGCTTCTTTCTTTCTGCTTGAGCATTTTTGTTAGGTAAGGCCTGTTAGATAATGAGTACTTTCTGTCCTGAGCTATTTGACTTCCTGCCCAGCTTTGCAAGTCTTTAGCCACTTCTAGCCTTCAATTAGCTACAAATACTTAGCTTCTCCTCTCCCATCTCGTCCAGCTAAGCTGAATGGAAATGGTTTGTGTTAACGGCAAATAAAAACATGGATCATGGGATGTGTGCACAGTATGTCTATACATGTGGAGTATGTACGACGGTATTGTATTTCAGTGTCTTTCTTTTGCTAATGCTACTCAGTTTACATTTTTACCAGGATCAAACAGCAAGGAAGGGGCAGACAGATAGTTATGTGAATTGTTCAGTTTCAAATAGAGTAGAGTAGAGTAGAGTAGAGTAGAGTAGAGTAGAGTAGAGTAGAATAGAATAGAACAGAACAGAACAGAACAGAAATCCAGCAGGTTCTAGAGAATCGGTAGCAGAAATTTTGAGCAATTCGGAGAACCAGTGAATACCACCTCTGGCTGGCCCCAGAGTGGGGTGGAAATGGAGATTTTGCAGTATCCTTCCCCTGCCATGCCCACCAAGCCACATCCACTAAGCCACACCACGCCCACCAAGCCACACCCTCAGAACCGGTAGTAAAAAAAATTGGATTTCACCACTGATATAATAGAATTCTTTATTGACCAAGTCTGATTGGACACACAAGGAATTTGTCTTTGGTGCATATGCTCTCAGTGTACATAAAAGAAAAAATAAAATATATTTGTCAAGAATCGTAAGATACAACACTTAGTGATAGTCGTAGGATACTAATAAGCAATCGAATCATACTAGGAAACAATAAAAACAGTATAAATTGAAAGATACAAGCAACATGGATATAGCCATAACTGGGAATTGATAGGTACTAGTAAGGATGAGAAGAATAGTAATACAGTCTTAGTAGTTAATTTGACAGTGTTGTGGGAATTAGTTGTTTAGCACAGTGATGGCATTCGGGGAAAAAATTATCCTTGTGTTTAGTTGTTCTTGTGTGCAGTGCCCTATAGCGTCGTTTTGAGGATAGAAGTTGAAACAATTTATATCCAGGATGTGAGGGGTCTGTAGATCAGTTAAAGATCAAAACTCTGCTGACATCTGCCTAGGAGTTGGGACTAAGCAAAGTAAAACCCAACTGCGAGTGACATCATACCATCCCCAAGGTATTTAATGTGTTTTTAACGTATTACTAACAGGATTGGGTAGTTTGAGATACTTTGTATTTTACCACAAGATAGCTGATTATATAAAATCTGAAATCCAAAATTTTTAAGCAATCCTCGGCAAAAATAGTTGAGATTGTTACATTCTAGTTAACTAAAAAAAAAAAAAATCTTGTACTTCCTTTTTATCCTATTCGTGAAGGAATTTGAAATTTTTGCTAACTACTTAAAATATAAATGAATTAAGCAAGATTCTTATTCAAGGTCATAACATGTGATGTATGATCCCATATAACACCCCATTAATGCAATAATATCTCTCTTAATTCCAACAATGGCTTTGTGTATGCCTAGTGCTAGTAAACTATATTTTTTCATGATAGGATTAATTCATCAAATATAGGCAGTCCTTGTTTACTGACTAGTAAAAAATCATATGACTGCACTGGACCCAAAAGGTCACTTCCATTTCTATTGTTAACTGAACCACCGTGGTTAAATAAGACATAATGGGACCACAACTTACAAGTTCACTCCTACATCCATTAATTCTGCTCATTGGAAGCACCCAAACAGAGATCACCTAACTGCAAAAATAAAAAAAAAATATTCCCCAACTGTTTTAACTTTGAACAGTCACTAAAGGCAGTCAATAAGCAAGGACTAGCTGTAGGCCATAGGCAGTTATAGTAAATTTCTTCCTGTGACAAAACACTTTCTTTTCTTTTTTTTGCTTTTAAAAACAAACTTTATTAAACATATAAAAGTAAAATACTATACCATGTATATACAAAATACATATATATTAATACAAAGAACATTACATAAAAAGAAAAAGTGACTTTGGTCACACGTCCGTTATCTTATTAATGGTGCATATTTTTTTATTACTGTTATCATACAGAATTTTACATTTACTCTCATTTCTACAAGTTATCCAATCATACCACCTATTCCATGCTATATAATATTTTGAGTCTACCTTATCCTTCATTTCAAATGTTAATTTATCCATTTCCACACAATTATAGATTTTTTTGGATTATCAATTGATCTGTTGGCAGTTGATCTAGTTTTCTTTAATCATCCCTAGTAGGAAAATCTCTGGTTTGAATTCTATTTTTTCCGATGTTATTTCTATTAGCCAAATTCTTGTTTTTTCCCAATGCTTCCTAATTCTTGGGCAAAGCCACCAGACTAAACACTTTCTAATTATTTCAGAAAACCCTAAATTATAGGTTTCTGCATGCAATATGCAGTGTAATTCAGGGGTGCCCAAATTTATTCTATTAAGCAGTAGGATCCCCTGAAATGAAATACAGCCTGTTTGACAGGATTCTGTAAGTGACTAAAGATAAAGTAAAAGTTCCAAATACAGCCTGCTTTTCTATCACTGGAGCAGGGGTGTCAAACTTGTGTCGTCACGTGATGTATTGTGGCTCTTTTGCCCTTCACTAATATGGGGGTAGGCGTGGCCAGCACGTGACATATCCGGCCCTCAGGCTGCGAGTTTAATACCCCTGCTATGGCTTTGCTTCTTGAGCAGGAATTCTGGGAAAATTGATTTTAACTAAGAGGTCCTATGGCCTGAAAAACCTTTTAACAAACTGATACCCAACATAATTTGTTCAAAATCGGTGCATGTTGTAGTAGCAGCAGCAGCAGAATCCAAAAACAGTAGAGGAAAACTTCAATACTAACCTAGAATGCTAGTGAATCCTAAGACTTGAAAAGCGAAATAAGTAATTGTCAGACAGATAGATCTTATTATTCCAAAACCTAAAATATTCAGTATTAGAAAAACGCTTCCATGATATGAAATACATTTGCTCTTCTACATAATTCAAATGGTTGTAGGCTATCCTGAAATCATGATTAAAAAACAAACACACCCCTACCAATAGAATACACTGAGCAGTAAAACATAAGCAGCTGTGGATAACATGAATGTTTATAATTCTAGTAGTATGAAAAGCTCTTTTTTTTTACAAGTAAAATATTTTAACCCAGAAACAGTGCTTATACAATAAAACAGGCTCCCTTCATTAACACAGTTAATATCTCCATTGTAGCATTAAATTCATTATCGTAATACACAACTAATTTCTAAAATAACAGGAATGAGAAATGCAATCATCAGTCAGCAACTGAAAACAACTTTCATAATGAGTTTCAAATGTAGGCTTAACTAAAATTTCTTTCCTTTTTTTGACTGACTTTTTATGACACTAAAAATTATTGATACAAATGCCACTAATTCCCTCAACACTGTCAAACTATTTACTAAGTCTGCACTACTATTAATCATCTCATCATTCCCACCTCCCATCTCCTTCCATTTATGACTGTATGACTGTAACTTTGTTGCTTGTATCCTTACAATTTATATTGATATTGTTTCCTGATTGCTTATTTGTACCCTATGATTATCATTAAGTGTTGTACCTTATGATTCTTAACGAACGTATCTTTTCTTTTAATGTACACTGAGAGCATATGCACCAAGACAAATTTCTTGTGTGTCCAATCACACTTGGCCAATAAAAATTCTATTCTATTCTATTCTATTCTATTCTATTCTATTCTATTCTATTCTATTCTATTCTATTCTATTCTATTCTACTCTACTCTACTCTATTCTATTCCATTCTATTCTAATGTAAAGTTGTTTAAAAGCTTAGTTTGAATATTTCCAACTAGGTCTCCTGGGTTTTGCTTGTTAATAAACTTGGATTCGCTGAGTTCAATAAATGTGTCCTTGAATTGATAGCTTTTTTCCCCTTCTCTTTTAAAAAAAGTCTTGATGCAACTAAAGACTTCCTGGTTAATCAAAGTACTAGGATCAAAGCAAGCAAGTACTTTAAAGCAACTGAGATATTGATTCACCTGATGGTTTTATTTTTTAAGTCTTTCATATCTGACCAGTCTCCTAATATTGTAAGAAACCCAGCATAGATGAACTAAATATAAAGCTGTGTATTGAATAACAAGACTTCTTAATTTCAAAAAAAGACAAGGCAGGATTAGTTCCAGTGTGCAAATATAAACTTGATATACCAGGCTGAGGAGAAAAGAACCTTTTGTTGGAATCCCAAACAGCAATTTGATAGATAAAAATTTAGGAAGCAACACTGTAATTGCAAACCAAGCTTGCTAAACAGAATTTCTAGAAGATAAGTAGGTATAATTGGATTCTAAATGGTTACATTAATTGTAAACTATTTAGTATTCCACTGTGAAGAAGTAACAATGTGAATGAGCTGAAACATCTTGCATAAAAATAAGCATATCTCTATGAAATATAGAATCCATTTAATCCATTTTAACGTGATTGAAACTAAAACATTTTACAGTTCCATACCAGCAGTAAATCTCTGGCTGGTTTTCTGCATAAGAGTTGTAATAAAAATATTGGGTTCCTGTGTATTTTTAATCCATTTTGCACCCATCTCTTGTGCTTGTCTCCAGAACATGAATAAAAAACCAGATATCCAAGGAACACAAGCAGCTTGAATTTTTCATCTTATTCTAATTACATAGTTTTTAAAGAAACAGAATTTCCAATAAATGACCCATGTTGCAACTGATTTTGAACGTTTGAAAAAGTTTGGAAGCAATTCCTGTTCCTTTCTAGAAGGCTTTCTGCAAGATATAAAACGGAGCCTTCCGGTCACATTTAAGATCAAGGATAGAAAGCTTGGCTTTGCAGTTCAAGACATCAGCACCTGCAGGAATGTTGTAAAAGTAAGATGGCAGCCAAAATCTTACCATCAAAGTTCTGCTCTTTTAAATTTTATAAGCGTTCAAAAGGAATGCAGGCATAAAAAAGTAGTACTTTGACTATATAGTCACTCTCTCCATCTTATCTTCTTTACCCTCTACAGATGCCACTGCTTCAACACCTGTCACACCAACAGTCATAGCCAGGGGTGGGCTGCTACGGGTTTGCGAAACGTATAGCTAACGTTATGGCCGGTTCGGAGAACCTCCAAAACCCACCTCTAGCTGGCCCCTCCCACCCTCCCCTCCCCGGAGTCTCCATGCAGCCCATTTTGGATGTGAGGTAAATGCAGGGCCTGCACGGAAGGAGGGCGAAAAACAGACCTTCCGGAACTTGTGGAAGGCCGGAAACAGGATGCTCTGGAGGGCCTCTGGAGCCCGGGGGAGGCAGTTTTCACCCTCCCAGAGGTTTGAGGAAGCCTCTGGAACCTGGGGAAGCTGAAAACGCGCCCCCCTCCGGGTGCAGGAGGCTGACTAGGCCACACCCACCATAGCCACACCCACCCAGCAACCAGGCAGAGAACCCATTGCTGAAATTTTTGAAGCCCACCCCTGTTCATAACCAATGTCAAGGAACTGTGCAAGTTACAGTCCAAAATACAAAAGGGATACATCAATTATCTGTTGAACTAAGGAAAAAAATTGTAAATAATGAAAGCAGATATTCAATTTTGCTTTTAATTTAGTGAATTGATTAATGGATTGTATGCCATCAAGTTGTTTTTGACTCCTACTAATCACGTCGATTTTCTCCATGACAATTTATCCTAAATCTGTCCTTCCACATCTCCCAATGGTGCTTTCATCGTCACTAATTGAGTCCATCAACCTTGCTTCTGCTCTTCTTTTTCCTTCCACCTTTCCTAGGATTAGAGCTTTTTTCCAGAGAGCTGGGCCTTCACCCAATGTGTCCAAAGTTAGTGAGTAATTAAGTGTATTAATTAAAAGTAAAAGACTTAATACCTTTTTTGATACAATAGGGAGGCTGTTATAATAAATCTTTACATGATTAAACAGTACTTATAAGATTAGATCAGCAGGAAGGGAACATGGATTCTAAGTGTGACTAGCTACTGAAATTCATAGTGTAATAATAACAGTATGCAACAGCATAACTCTTATTATTAAGGAACTGCTGTTAAGTACTAACTAATATGTATGGAAGATGTTACAGCAAAGAAATTAGTTCTTTTACTAGTGTTAAAATTAAATCTATAGTAATTAGGTCACATTGCTTAACTAAAAATAACTAGGTATCTAAAAATGATTGAAAAGCAACCCATTTACTGACGGCAGCAAGGATCACATATGCTAAATACTGGAAAAATATGAACATCCCACCGGACGAGGTTGTAATTAGAAAAAATTGGGACTGTGCTGAAAATGACAGACTAACTTTAAAAATTAAAGATAAAGAAGATTTTAATATTATCGGACATGGAATAAATTTTATGAATGGATAGAGAAAGAGGTAGAAATTAGAGAAAGTAAGATTGTGAATGTTAATATTGTTAATATTCAAAATAAAGAGGTATATAGCTATAAACAGTAATTGATAAAAATGTAAATAAGCTAATGTAAGAAGAAACTTAGTTTAAACTTTTTGGTTATATTATTATTACTGCTATTATATTATTCCTATCACTATTTGTTTGTGTGCTAGTATTTACTACCAACTTTCTTTGGTTTTGTTCTATTTGTAAATGATATTCTGACAATACACTATTTTTCAAAAATGTTTATGAATGAAAATCTATATTAAAAAAAGACTATTACGACACACACACAAAAAAAGAAAAGAAAAGCAACCCATTTTAATTGAACATTTTAGATAGACTGTAATGGAATTTGCCCAGGGCTGTCAAACTTGCGGCCTGTGGGCCAGATGCGTCACGCGCTGGCCACACCCATGCCCGGTTTAGCAAAGGGGAAAAAAGTCTTGATACATCACATAATGCCGCTGTAACAATGCGAATTTGACAGCCCTGAACTTGCCTATTACGGTTGCATCAGTTGTGGGTTTCAAATTTTTTTACTACTGGTTCTGTGGGCGTGGCTTGGTAGGCGTGGCATGGCATGGCTTGGTGGGCGTGGCAGGGGAAGGATACTGTAAAATCTCCATTCACTCCCAACTCCGGGGAAGGTTATTGCAAAATCCTCATTTCCTCCCGATCAGCTGGGACTTGGGAGGCAGAGAATAGATGGGGATGGAGTCAGTCAGAATTTTTACTACCGGTTCTCCGAACTACTCAAAATTTCCGCAGCCGGTTCTCCAGAACTGGTCAGAACCTGCTGAAACCCACCTCTGGGTTGCATGTCACGACAGTCATTAAGCGGAACATCCTCCCTAAATAACTATATTCCTTACTCTCCCTGATGCAAATGTTAAATGAATGGGAGAGTCATTAAAAGTAGCACAGGGGTGGGGGAGTCCTCAGAGGCCTACACAGGTCTTCCATGGTTGCCTGTCACAGGCCTCCCAAGGTTATCCCCACTCTTTGCTCCATTTCTTGCCCCTGCAGTCCTTCAAGCTTCCTTCCTACTCAGTAAGCAAGGGAGGGATAAGAGCACATGGAGTCTGGAAACACCAGCAAAGAAGGGAAGATCCCGCCCAAGGATTTGCAGGACTCAAGCCTGTTCCAAGGCCCAGGAATCCACAACTTACTCAATGGTTCAGTGGAAAGGAAGCTGGAGCCTTATAAGCTCCAGCTGATTCCTAGCCCACTACAGCCACCTGATATCCATTGGCTGGATAAGTGGCTACAGGGACCCAGCAGGGTAGGCTGGTGAGTGGATGAGTGGTGTAGTATTCATACAGCCGGTCATAAGAGCAAATGACTCTGGGGGTTCTGCAGCCATTGTAATTTTGAAACAGAGTCGCAAGTAGCTTTTGGGAATCTGTGCTAACTTTAAATGGTTGCTAATGACCTGTCATAAGTCAAGGACTACCTGTATTACTGGAATGTCACATTTATTGTTCTATAATAGCAACAGCAATACCAAGAATACCTAGCCTGGTGCATTTACACCGAATTGACTGTATTATTTCACTTACAAAACAAAGAAACAAAAATAATTTTTAGAGAGGGAATGGGTGATATCTGGTTTACTGAAATTTTATGTGTGTTATGCGGCTGCAAGAAAGGCAAATGCAATTTTAGGCTTAAGGTTTATAATGTCCAAATCATGGGAAATAATAGCATCATGGTATTCTGCATTGTTACAATTCCATCTCAAAGACTATGTCCAGTTCTGACACTACCCTTTTCCATAGAGAATGGAACAGCTTCAGAGAAGACCAACAATTATAGCAATAGCACTTAGACTTATATACCACTTTAAAGTGCTTTTACAGTCCTCTCTAAGCAGTTTACAGAGTCAGCATATCACACCCCCCCCCCCCCATAATCTGGGTCCTCATTTTACTGACCTCAGAAGGATGGAAGGCTGAGTCATCCTTGAGCCTAGTGAGATTCGAACTGCCAAATTGCAGGCAGCTGGTAGTCAGCAGAAGTACGGTAGTACTGCACTCTAACCACTGCGCCACCACGGCTTTTATAATGAAATAATAAAATACTGCTGGAAATTGAATACTGCTGGCATTTATCCATAAAAAAATACATTTTATGGATAAATGCCAAAGACCATCATTTTTATTAAACTTCCATTTTAGCTGGGGTTTTTGGCCATACTGATTAATTCCTAATCCAATCTTCTTTATGCCAAAAGAAATTTGAAAATTTCTAAAAATACAGTTTAATTATAAACTATTTCTGTTTATAAAATAATTTGTTTAAGGATGACTAACTAAAGAGAAATTCCTACAATATGTTTCATACGATCGCTTAAAAACACCTTGATTTGTACAGGTAGTCCACAATTGAAAAAGTCAATTTTCAGTGCCGTTGTAACTTCGAACAATCACTAAACAAACTGTTATAAGTGGAGGATTACAGGATTACCTGTACTGACAAAGATTTGTCTGGATAAACAGAGTGGCTATGATCTCATCTCAATTTTATTGTTGCTGTTGTTGTTGTCGTCCCTTTGACTGTTTGAGACAGTCTATATCAGAGGTCTTCAAACTTGGCAGCTTTAAGACTTGTAGACTTCAACTCCCAAAATTCTCCAGCCAGCATAGCATAACAGAGCATAGCTGGCTGGAGAATTCTGGGAGTTGAAGTCCACAAGTCTTAAAGCTGCCTAGTTTGAAGACCTCTGGTCAAGGTTGACTCAGCCTTCCATCCTTCCGAGGTAGGTAAAATGAGGATCCAGATTGTGGGGGCAATAAGCTGACTTTGTATAAAAAGAACACCGCTTAGGGGGGCCGAAAGCCCTACTAAACAGGTATATACAAAAAGTATGAAGGCTATTACTTAATGCATTGTAAGCCGCTCTGAGTCTCCGGAGAAGGGTGGCATATAAATCAAAGCAATAAATAAATAAATATGTAGGTATGTGGTGGCTCAGTGGCTAAGCAGCTGAGCTTGTCGATTGAAAGGTCGGTAGTTCAGCAGTTCGAATCCCTAGTGCCATGTAACAGTGTGAGCTCCCATTACTTGTCCCAGCTTCTGCCAACCTAGCAGTTCGAAAGCACGTAAAAAATGCAAGTAGAAAAATAGGGACCACCTTTGGTGGGAAGGTAACAGAGTTCCATGCACCTTTGATGTTTAGTCATGCCGGCCACATGATCACAGAAACATCTTCGGACAGTGCTGGCTCTTCGGTTTTGAAACGGAGATGAGCACTGCCCCCTAGAGTCGGGAACAACTAGCACATATGTACGAGGGGAACCTTTACCTTTATCTGTACAACCAGAGATGTCCTTGAAATAATTTCAATCTATCAGAAAATAATTTGCCTCACTAAAAACCACTTACTGCTCAAATAGCCTCCTTTTTATATTGATCTAACCCCATTTCAAAATCGTTGTTTGACAAACAGTGCAACAGAGCCATAGTACTGGGTACCCTGTATCATTAATGATAATCCCTCATATGAAAAACTATTGTTTTGTACTTGGTCTTGGACCACAAATACATTCTGATTGATTTGGAAGTATACAATCTTTCAGAGACTGCAACTTGGAAATCTGCAGCAGAAAAATGGCTTAAAGATTTTCAAGATGGTTAAAAAAAAAAGAGACGGAGAGAGAGAACAAAACACAAACTGAAATGATGTTTGTCAAAACAATTATTTTTAAAAAGGTGCCTTTTTATATTGTATAATGTAAAAAGACTGTTCATATTCCCTCTTATTAGAAATGTGCCGTGGGGAAAAGGAACTGACTGCGAGGAATATTTTTGGAAAAAGCAATTCCATATTTCAAATATCTACTCCAGGATTATATCAAAGAAGTATATTATTTGTTCAATCCAATAATTGAACAATCCAAATCTGTTATAATTTCTTACAATATAGTCTTTGTTAATGTTAATATACTATGAAAGCTGCCAAAGATACATGACAGGATTACCCGTAGTTAGAGGCCCACATACAAAAATACCTTAATTAACCAGAAGAATGCAATAGCTCCATGGAAACAGCTCTTTAAAATAGTCTTTTGTGCTTCCAGAAATTTCTTTATTTTCAAAATATTTGCTTTTAAATAATCTACCGACATATTCATTTTTCGTTCAGAGTAATTACAAAGAAAAATGTATGTATTTTCAAGAAGAACAGAGGATTATTTTGAGTTGCAAACTGATTAGTTACCATATTGCACATCTTTAATTATATAACTATCAATTTCTATATAGGATTTATGACTCCTACAGTATCATATGTTGAGACAAAGAAAAAACAGAAAATAAAATCCAGAAAATAAAATAATTAAATTATTATATTTTTTGTTATTACCGTATATACTCGCGTATAAGCCGAGTTTTTCAGCCCGTTTTTCAGCCTGAAAAACGCCCCCTCGGCTTATACATGGGTCATGAAAAAAATGACTTTTTCCCTGCAAGCTAAGAAACAGCAGGAGAACGGGGTTTGCTTACCCTGCCCATTCCCAATCTATTGGGACTGCCTCCTGAGTTCCAGCTGATGGCTAGAGGAAAAAAAAAACTTTAAATTCTTGCCGCAGGGCTTCAAAGGCTCCCCCCCCTACAGCTGATCAGGATTAAAAGAAAACAAATGAGAAGATCGGTGCCAGCTGCAAAAAGGTGCCTGTTGCAAAGAGCACATTTTTTAAAAAAAGGTGCCTGCTGCAAAGAGCACATTTTTTTTTCTCCTGCTGAAACCCAAAGTGAAACTAAAACAGCTTGTTGGCTTTGCTGTTTGCTAAGGCAGATTTGATTTCTTTTTCCTCATCAAAAAAGGTTGGTGCAAACAATGGGAAATTTATGGCAAATGGCAAAAGAGGGGAGTTCAAGATTTTAAAACACAAAAGAAAAAAAAGCTCTATTTAAATAGGGAATTGTAATAATTGAGATATTATTAATTGTATATTGTGTTGAAAGCAGAAATCGTTAAGTTGTGGTTTGGAAGAATATTGGGGGAAATTATTTTGTTTATTATTATTGGTAAATATAATTAATTGATTTGTAAGAAATTGGATTGCATGGAAATAATTGGAATATTCAATATTCAAAGAAAATACATTATATGTTTGTATGTGTGTTTCTAATTATTGCTATTTATTCATATTTGTTCTCTTTTATTCTTTAAAGTTTAACAATTCATTCTTTATCTTAATATCTTTATATGTGTTTGGGGTTGGTTTTCTTCCCTTTCATCTTTTTTCTCGTACAGCAATCTTTCTCCTCAAACCTACCACCTCTTTTCTTTCCTTCTTACTTTCTCTTCCCCCCCTCCTTCTCCTCCCTACTTCCTCTTCCTTTCTTCTTCTCCTCCTCTCTTCCTCCCTCTCCTTTTATGCACATGGACTACTCAGAGGGTTCAAAAAGTTATTTTTGACTGGTCCTTGCACTTGTGACCAGTCCTTGAACTTACGACTGTCCTCACGTTTTGGCCCTATCTTGTCACCATGGTGAAGAGAAGCAGTTGTGAAATGAGTGACACCATTTTTAAGAATGCTACAATGGGCACAAATGATGACCAGTCATAAGTGCGAAGACCGGTCAAAAGTGTGAGGACCTGTCAGAAATCACTTTTTTCAGCCCTTTGAGTAGTCCTTTTGTGCACATGGACTACTCAGAGGGCTGAAAAAGTTATTTTTGACTGGTCCTCACACTTGTGACCAGTCCTCGAACTTCTGACTGGTCCTCACACTTATGACCATCCTCACATTTATGCCCGTGCAGCATTCTTAAAACCATGTCACTCATTTCACAACTGCTTCTCTTCACCATGGTGACAAGATAGGGCAAAAACGTAAAATGTGAGGACAGTCGTAAGTTCGAGGACTGGTCACAAGTGCGAGGACCAGTCAAAAATTACTTTTTCAGCCCTCTGAGTAGTCCATATGCACAAAAGGACTACCCAGAGGGCTGAAAAAAGTGATTTCTGACAGGTCCTCGCACTTTTGACCAGTCTTTTTTTATTTTGAAATTTACCAGTAGCCGCTGCATTTTCCACCCCCGGCTTATACGCGAGTCAACAAGTTTTCTCAGTTTTGGGGGGTAAAATTGGGGGGGTCGGCTTATATGCGGGTCGGCTTATACGCGAGTATATACGGTATGTCTTTCTAGGTGCATATGTAGCATGTTCTTGCTTTATTGATCATGTAATCTCTTTAAGAATCAAATTGATATTAATGTTAGTAAACAATTTGTGTTTACTAATTGCTTGCAGGATTTGCACTTTGAGAGTTGGTTCATGGCATGAAGACTGTAGCTGCCTGGATTCACTACAAAAATTGGAGGCCAAAAATGAAAATAACAGCAACAACAATTTCATTATCTCTTTTCCTTATAGAATAAAGTAGAGTGTCTAAACAAGAAGAACATTATATGGAATCTTGGTGTAAGTTCTATATCAAAACTGTGATGTTTCATTTCCAGGAATTTGTTTGTATATTATGAAGGATCCCTATATTTGCCTTATTAGGTATCTTGTTTCCCTATCTGCTGCAAACATGTCTTTCTACATTTGCAATCTTACTTATACAGTACATTCTTGGTCAACATACTATACAGGACTCTTTAAGCCAGGGGTGAAATGATACCGGGTTGGACCAGATCGCCTGATCTGGTAGCGATTTTCCCCTGTGGTTCGGTGATCCGGTAGCGATCGCTGCCCGGGTGTCATTACTTCATGGTTTTAACCAGGAAGTAATATTTTTTAACCAGGAAGTAATATTTTTACCTTCTGCACATGCGCAGGTGTATGTGCGCAGGTGCACTTCTGAACTGGTAAAGAAGGTAAGTAGATTTCACCCCTGCTTTTACCCCACCACAAAGAGTTGTGGTGAAAAGAGGAGGGAAAAAGTATTAAATATACATGCTCCAATGAGTTATATATAAAAAAGGCAGAATAAAAATATAATTACGAGAATAATAGCAGCTATGTAACTTGGGTCTCTTATTTTTTGCCAGAATGCAAAAGACTAATTACTCACTGTAAATTACTAGTTTTGGACAAATAAATGATCATTTGGACATTATCCAGCTGTAGGTTGTTTTTTGTTGAGTTATTTTAGTCATGACATATTGCTAAGAGGAGGAAATGGGATTAATACAGGGGGCAAAAAAACAAGAAAAGTCACTGCAAACGGTAGTAACAACAACACCCCTTCTTACTGCCAAGAAAACACAACATAATAGTCAATTAAAAATGAAGACTTATAAAGGCAGTTAAAATCACATTAAAATCAAACTTAAACACTGTAGGTAAAGACAATGGTCTTGACCTTGTTCCTAAAAGCAGGAATAGCAGGGATCTAATACAATGCTTCTATACTTCTGCTAACCTAGCAGTTCGAAAGCACGTAAAAAATGCAAGTAGAAAAATAGGGACCACCTTTGGTGGGAAAGTAACAGCGTTCCGTGAGCCTTTGGAGTTTAGTTATGCCGGCTACATGACCACGGAGACGTCTTCAGACAGCGCTGGCTCTTCGGCTTTGAAACGGAGATGAGCACTGCCCCCTAGAGTCGGGAACAAGTAGCACATATGTGCGAGGGGAACCTTTACACTTTACCTTTTTAATACAAGGCTTAAAGGAACATTATAATGTGTGGACTGCCAGAATTCCTGAACCCCGCATGGTTGAGAATTTTGAGAGTTGCAGACCTCATTATCTTAAAGTTGGCATGGTTGAGAAATACTGCATTAACTGCTCCTCTGTACTTAACAAACAGACTTCGAATTGTTACTAAAGCTTCTAGACAAATTAATACCAAGATAAGAAGAAATCCCTCATCTGTTATTTGTTTGTTTTACTGAACAATATTTATAGCCCACATAAAGGCTTCTGGCTAAGGTACAGAAAAGCCAATTTCATTATATGAAATTGATATAAATTGATAATCACAGGCATTCAAATGAATAAAGAACTGAAAGATTATATAATTAAATGTATAAGCTTTAGCTTACTTTAAAAAGTCATTTGTTCCTTTTTTGCCCACTACGAATGTTAAAAACTCATGTCCAAAAGGTTTCGCCCATCACAGATTTACCGTAATTGGCTGTTGTAATGGTCTTGTGACCATTATAGTGAGAGGTGACATAATGTTTGTTATGTTACTACCAGTTCGCCCCAGTGGTGAAATTTGTTACTACAGGTTCTGTAGGTGTGGCTTGGTGGTGGTGGGGTAATGTGACTGGGTGGGTGTGGCCAACTTTTTTTTTATTTTATTTTGTTACTTTTAAAAGCATTTTTTTCCCTACAACTTCTTCTGCTGAAGAGGTTGTAGAAAAAATGCTTTTAAAAGGCTCTGACGATCCCAGCTGACCTGCACGATCATCAGAGGCTTTTTTTTTTAACTTTTAAAAGCATTTTTTCAGCTGAAGAGGTTGTAGAAAAAATGCTTTTAAAAATTAAAAAAAAACAGCCTGGGCATTGGAGGGGGGAGGCACAGGGATTTTTGCTACCAGTTCTCCGAACCACCCGCCGCCATTGCTACTGGATCAGGCGATCCGGTCCGAACCGGGAGCATTTCACCTCTGGTTCGCCCCCTGTGCGTGCACCTGGTTCATGCATGCGCCTGCCTTCTGTGCATGCTCCCGGCCTTCCGTGCATGCGCTTTCTTCACACATGTGCCTTCGGTGCATGCAACCGGCCTCAAAAACATGTCTAAATAGGATGGAATAGAGCCAGGGCAGGAGGGCGAGTGGGCAGGCCCACCCGCTATTTCCACTACCGGTTTGGTTGAACCAGTCCAAACTGGCTAAATACCACTTCTGATTATAGTATGGGTACATCTATTTCAAGAGGTATCTGTTAACCATCGATCAATAAGACTAATCCTATCCCATTTGGCAGGGGAAAAAAATACAACAGTCAAATCAGCAGATATGATTGGTGTGGGAAACTTATTGGACATACAGTATTGGTTAGCTTCATACAGTAACAGCACCTTGCATTGGCTAGGCATGATTACAGCTGTGAGGAAAGAGAAAGGAAATGGACCTGGGCAACTGGAGTGGGTAAGTAGAAGGCCCACACATTATTATTATTATTATTTATTATTTTATTATTTATTTATTTGTCAACAAGTACAAAGAAACAAGTAACAGTATAGACATAGATATGGACACATGAAAAAAATTGGCACAAATAAAAGGATATAAATAAGCAAAACATAGCCATAAACACATAAAATGAGTACATACAAATGGGAACAGTAGGACAGGGATGGTAGGCACGCTGGTGCGCTTATGCACGCCCCCTTAGGGACCTCTTAAGAAACGTGACACGGTAGACACGTTTAAGTTAAAAGGTATGGGAGTTAGAGACAGTAACAACAGGATCAGCTAGAGTGTTCCAGACATTTACTACTCTATTGCAGAAGTCATATTTCCTACAATCAAGATTAGAGCGAATTACATTGAGTTTGAATCTATTGATAGCCCTTGTGTTATTATGGTTGAAGTTAAAGTATTCATTAACAGGTAGGACGTTTTGGTAAATAATCTTGTGTACTAAGCTTAGGTCGGAATGTAGACCCAGAACCTTCTGGGAGAGTGGGGAGATGGGGAGAAGGCCTAACCCTTCTGATAGTGGTGGGGAAGCGAGATAGTCCAAAACTTCCTGGAGTTCATGGGCAAGGAGAAGGGCCAAGCATTCTGAGAGTGGTGGAAAGGGGGAAGGCCCAAGTTTTTTAGCAGTGGGGTGGAGGAAGGTCAATATACCTGGTTGGCTGAAGAATCCTGTTTTGCAGCAGATCTTCAAGCATCACCCAGGGCCTCCTTTGCCCTGAGGCATAACCACAATGGGGAAACTAAAATTGCAGTTGTTGAGTGACATGGTCATGTGGGTGACTTGCTTAATGACCACAATGACTTAAAACCCAAATTGCAGGCTCAATTGTGGTCGTAAGGCAAGGACTACCTGCACTTCTTCCATTGGTTAAATACCTGACTGTATTCTGGAGATTATCTTTGTACAAGATCCTAGTAGTGAGCCTTTTCTAAATAAAACCTATCTTAAAACATTGGCTTCGGGGATGGGTGGGGAGTATTCTGCACTGAAATATTGAGTAAATGTTCTTGAGAGTCTTTGGTATTCTCTTTTCTCTTTCTTCAAGCTTTTCCCCCTCTAAAAATGGTTTAGGAGTATTCTTAGGTTTTCATAGACATAATGACTATTTCTATATGGTAACTTAATTTATGTTTGCAAGGGGATAAATGTTTAAAGTTAAGAACCCTTAGTATTTGTTTTCCTGACTTTTAATTAGAATTTGCTAGATATATTGTGTTACTTTCAATTAGCTACTTCGACATACAACAGTCTGTCTGTTCAGGAGCTTCAGAGCAAAAGTAAATGTTTAATCTTTTCCAGTATTTAATTCCCAATTTGATTTCCCATAAATTAGTTAGTTCATTTAAAAATTGACAATTTTTAAAAGCAGAATTAGGTCTGGTTGCTCGAAATAATAGCATGAATACCTCCAGAACATATCATGATTTATTCTTTATTTATATTATTTTAAATTTTGCAAGTATGCAAATGGTTATATGGTTCTTAGAACCTGGGAAATACATTAAGATAAGTTTACAGATATTTCATTCCTTCCTTTATTTGAACTTAATTATAGGTGTAGCTGGATTAATTCATTAATATAGATTAATACACATTAACAACACTGGAGCAAATGCAGATATAGGAAAAGTGATTACATTTCTCTTACAGCCACACTTTTTCTTTAGCAAAAAATATGATGGCTAAGCCTTTTTCATATGCACATATATTCAAACCAGGGGTGAAATCTCCCGGTTCGGACCGGATCACTCGATCCGGTAGTGATGGCGGCAGGTGATTCGGAGAACTGGTAGCAAAAATCCCTGCGCCCCCCCCCCCCCACCACCATGCCCAGCTGAGCCACACGATCATCAGAGGCTTTTTTTTTTAATTTTTAAAAGCATTTTTTCTACAACCTCTTCCGGTGAAAAAATGCTTTTAAAAGTAAAAAAAAAAAAGCCTCTGATGATCACGCAGCTCAGCTGGGATCATCAGAGGCTTTTCAAAGCATTTTTTTCTGCAACCTCTTGGCCAAACAGGTGGTAAAAAAAATGCTTTGAAAAATCTCTGAAAATCCCAGCTGAGCTGCCTGATCCGCAGAGAGGCATTTTTTAAAAAGCCTCTCTGACGATCCCAGCTGAGTTGCCTGATCGGCAGAGGCTTTTCAAAGCATTAGAAAAAATGCTTTGAAAAGTTTTTTTAAAAAAAGTTGGCCATGCCCACCCAGTCACATTACCTCCCCCCCACCAGACCATGCCCACAGAACCAGTAGTAACAAATTTTACATTTCACCCCGACTCAAACATACTATCTACACATTTATATCTTTCAGTATTTCCCAGCTACAGTTAATTTTTTTTCATGTAAATACTTTCGTTCCCTAAGATGAAACAAACTGTAAAGGAAAAAGATAAAACAGATCATCATAAAAAAGCTGAATTAAGTGAGAAGTAAATTACAAATGAGCTAATAATCCAGCAAAAGAAACCAGAGTCAGCAAATAAATTGGTTGCATAACTGCTTTGAAATGACACATTTAAAATTATTACTGTTTTGTAAAGAACTTCAATGTGCTAAATAATAATAGTGTGTTAACGTGTTAATCAAATTGTATACATAAAATGTGATCAACTGGTCAATAAATGATTTATTTTTTCCTGGAAAACCTTATTTTTTTATTAGAAAGCACACTAATGGTGGTGGGTTCTTCTTCTAATATTGTAACCTAGAAGAAGAGTAACCTTGCCATAGAAACAAATAGTAAATGTAATAAAAATTGTGAGCAGATGTTTTCATTTCTAGCAGTATCCTTTTTACAGGATTGTCATACTGGCAGTCCTTACTTAATGATGTTTAACTGGGATCAAAAATTGTTAAGCAACATGGTACTAAGTCAAAAATTCACCTAACTACACAGCTTAACAACAGCATTTCCAGATGTCCCAACGGACCACATGGGTCCTTATCAGAGGTCGTATTCAGCCGGTTTGGATATTATTCAGTCACAACCTCTCAAATGTTTAGAAGGCTGGAATGGTAGGAGATTGCTCCCATGTTTCCTCCCTATAATTATCATTCTGCCCATTTACTTATCTGTGACTTTTCCTGCCTCTCTTTCCAATCAAGTTTGTACATATCCCGTTCCTATGGTTCACATGATTCAGAAAGACAAAATGTGTGTGTGTGAGAGAGAGTGTGAGTGTGTGTGTGTGTGTGTGTGAGAGAGAGAGAGAGAGAGAGAACTACATCTGTATGAAGAAAGAAGGAATGAGGGAGATAAAGAATAGGGTTCAGAATCTGATCAAAGCAGAAGGAGGAAAGGAGTAAAATGACAGCTTTGATTACGTTGGTCTACAACCATAGTAATGATTTGATATGATTTGATTTGACAGCTTTAACTATGCATAATATATAACTCTCAAATCGTGTAGCTCTCACAATTAAAAACATTTCCCTGGAATTCCTCTCCAGACTTTCAATCAAAACCAGAAACTGCAAATTTTCCAACTACTCTTGAATAGGGGGCATTTCAGAGACCGAAATCTTAGGAATCTCCTGGTGGTTTTTAAGCAAAGCATATGTTCTCCTAATCACAATGATTAAAAGTTTATTGTGACTTCATGATAGAAGATTCACTCTTACATACTTGTGTTAAGTGCAATACAAGAGGGTTGGAATTTGCATTAACACTTATTTTATCTGCTGCTCGCGGCCCTTTTTTCCTATCATCATTATAGAAAGATTAGCAATTAGATCGCCTAAGGTTATGATAACTTTCTTATGGTTGGGTTATGTATTGCTTTCCTAATTGATTCAAGAATCTTCCATTGATGGGAAAAATTGTATTAAAAATAGTATAAGAAGAACAATTTTGATTTTTAAAAAGTGATGCCTCAGTTGCAGAATATCAATAGTTGCATTTCTCTTTACTAATTAATATCATTATGTAGTTTAACAGAGAATCAATACATAAATGTGTTATAGCCCTCAACAAAACCTCCCAAAATATTATTTAAGCAGTGCAGATCAATATTTGTAAGGTAACCAATTTATATTTTATGTATTATAAAAAAAGAAGAGGCAGGAGGAAATACTGATCTATCAGTACAATAATCATTATTTCATTGCCTATTTTATATAATCTATTTAGCTAATCATATGGACACATATTCTGTAGTAGAAGGGCAATATTGCAATTAACCATGAAATAAGTTAACATACCCTGTTTCCCCGAAAATAAGACATCTCCTGATAATAAGCCCAATCGGGCTTTTGAGCGCATGCACTAAAGTAAGTCCCCTGAAAATAAGTCTTCCCCGAAAATAAGCCCTCCTCAAAAACATTTAAATGCATGCACAGCCAGTCCCCGCCACTTTCTCTGGTTAGGATTAGGGAGACAGAGTTGGAAATCAGGTAAGACTGCAAGAGGAGCCCCGTCTTGCTCCACGCGCCCCAAAATAATAAGACCTCCCTGAAAATAAGGCCAAGCGCTTATTTCAGGGTTCAAAAAAATATAAGACAGGGACTTATTTTCAGGGAAACATGGTATATAACTTTCCTAATAACATTAGTTCCAGTGTAATAACTTCTACTACTACATCTACTCTGAGTGCAAATTTTATGACATGACAGAGTTTATATTTTTGCTTTCTTAGAAAGGTAAGATTACAATTCAGAACTGGAAACAAAGATCTAGAACAAGGCTGACAAACTCCTGGCCCGCGGACAGGATGCGTCACGCAGTGGCCACGCCCACGCCCAGTACAGCAAAGGAGAAAAAAGTCCTGATACATCACGTGACGCTGCCGTGACAACATGAGTTTGATACCCCTGATCTAGAAGTAGTAATAATCCACACTAACATAGCATTTTATCATTCTAATTTAGAGCCAAAAGACTCTGCTTCTTAGGGACAAAAAAAGTTCTGTTATACTACTAATTGCTTTTTATCTACCTACTCTGACATTCACCATAGAAAAACTAATGTCTAGATTATTGTTTGTATGGGGACATCACTGAAGAATATTCAGGATTTACAGTTGGGAGGGTGAGTGCAACATTTTGCCCTGCTTCATCTCCAATTACATAACCTGCTTCTAAAATTTATATTGTTAAAATATATATTTATTTTATTGGGGCATTCTGACAGAAAATTGCAATCGTGAGCAACCCAACCATTTTTCTTTTATTATTTAATTCAAATTAAAAATAGAAGCAATGTCCAATAGGATATTTTTATTATTTATTGAGCAGTATGCAATAAGTTGCTTATTTGATACAATAAGGACATCTACCTTAGGACAGTGTAATTATCTAACACTTATAGCCAAGAATATATTGAAAAAAAACTTGATAAAATCTGCCCTGAGAGCAAAGCAGATTTTTTGAGCATTTACAGTTCAAAATCTAATCAAATTTGGAAATTATATCTGATCCTGTATTAAAATTTTAAATTTTAATTTAAAATTTGGATGGCCTTGATATGTTACAAACTGTTCAGGTTTTGGTTCATTTCAATTTTACATGTCCAGACACACATATTTAGATTTGTCTCAGTTCAATTTTATCAAAGATCATTTGATAACGTAAGTCAATTATGGTATCAAGGTAATGCTGCATCAGAATATTTCGACAGTGTTTGGTATTACAAACCAAGATTGCTAAAATAACTTTTAAAACATAATTCAGATTTACATTGCTTCTAGGTAAATAGATTACTTTATATCTCAGATAAACTATCTTTAGATGTATGTGAAAAGTTAAAATTCTGTTGTATCCCAAAACCCATAATTTTGGAAGATTACATCAATGTCAATTTCAGTTAATAACTGGATGCTTGCTCCATTTTGATCATCAAAGAGTTAGTATCACCATGTCTTGTACGACAGTTCCATTTGCTTCCTATTTCAAAATATTAGGAAAAAACACCATCAGTCTTTTTGCCCCCAAATTACCAAATCTAAAAGATAGCTGGGTTCTTTAAATTTCATTAGTAATTTAATGTTACTTATGATGTAAAATATTGTCTATTAGAAACAAGATGACTCATTTTTCATACATACCCAAATTAGACTAAAAATGTGAGGCAAAGTTAAAGTTAAATAGATTTCAGAATTGTAATCCAATTGTTCTGCTTTATATTTTCTATTGTTAGAATAGCTAATAATAGCAATACCCTTCAATGTGATAGCACTTATTTTATAATTCTTTTAGTGATACAACAGGAAGGTGAGCACAACAGAAAAGGCTGGTAAAATGTATTTGAAGACATTCATCTTTTGTTTATGTGCTTAATGTTACAATACATCATTTTTTAATATTCCATTAACAGGATTTTTTGTAAGCTATAATTTAGTATATTTTTTAAAAAATGGTTTCTCCCTTTTGATAGCATAGTAACACTACCAACTATCATATCAGAAATTTTAATTTATTCATTTGATTTTGGTTTAAAAGATGATTTTGCAATCATGTTGTAAATAATCTACAGATTATTTACTAAGTCTTGTCACGACATTTACCTGGGCTAAACAGTGCATCGTAGGGCAATAATGCTTTTAAGTAAATACTTCAAATAGGCTAATTTACGGAATTAGGCCAAAATCCTGTAACCATGGCTCCCTAGGGGATGAAATTTTTGAAAAGTTGCAGCTGCTTCAATGCTACTGGCTGCTACTCTACTGCTGCATTGCTACTGTAGTTATGTGATCTTCAAAATTCAAAATTCTGTTATAGTTTTCTACTCGCTTTTGTAATCCCTCGCTCCTACCCTCACTCAGCTGCAAGGAGTGGTTTCATTATTTAATTTTATACCGCTCTTCTCCCGAAGGACTCAGCGCAGTGAACAGTTTAAATAACATACATATAAAATATGAATATAAGATGATTAAACCAATTTGGCTCATTGGTTAAGAATCTTCAGCATAAAGATTCAGAACAATTAGAAGAGATTTATGTCAGCCTGGCTTGGTGAAACAGAAAGGTCTTAAGTGCACGACAGAAAGTACAAAGATCTGGGATCATTCGTATCCCTGGGGGTAACCTGTTCCAAAGGGCAGGTGCCCCCACAGAAAAGGCTCTTTCTCTGGGAACCACCAATCGACATTGCTTTAGTGAGGGTACCCTGAGGAGACCCACCCTGTGGGAGCGTACTGGTTGGTGGGAGGTTATTGGTTGCAGAAGGTGGTCTCGTAGATTCTTATGTGATTCTTAAGAAGCAAAGACTTTAACGTACTTCAAAAAAGGACCAGATATTCATGTCAACTCTGAAGTGAACCTGGCTGAAGCCATCTTGTGCTGCCTCATAATTGCCCCGAAGCCTGAAGGGACTAAGGGAGGATGAAGTAGATAGCCAGCTAGCCGTCAAAACAAAAGGTTTTCCTGTGGGAACCAAGGTCATTGTAACAGGTGACTGTTGAAGAAGGAGACCAGCCTACCATCCATCCTAATTGGACAATGTGACTGGTGACACCTGTAAGGGGGGATTTTAATTAGGTGAAAACCGCGGGAACTATTAGAGTTGGTTTTCACCTACTGTGCCGATATGATGTATCCAATAAACATGTTCTTTGTGGAATCTACCTGTCTCTGAGTTCTGCTTTCAATGGGAGTGTTACTTGGAACACTGACATTTCACCTCATGAAGTATTACATAGAACACAGATACTATTATCAGGTAAATGGATGACATATCGGGACTTATTGACATTTGAAAAAGAGGGACTTAGATAAAGGCAAGAAAACAATTCGTAAATGAAAGTTTTGTTTGTGACTGGTTTAATTATTATAGAATTTTTGAAAGATTTAAACTTGATTAATTTTTTTTTTCCCCGCAGGAGTTAAAACTGAATTGGATATAAATTTATGTTCTGGAGATGACCATTTGATTACTAAAGTATATAAAATGTTACTCAAAATAAACCTGGAAGACAAATAAAATGCTAGATAAATGGGTTAATGTATGGACTAAAGGACTACAATTTACTTTGAATTACAGTTTGAAAGAAAATTTTATAAAATGATGGTATTTGACTCCAAATTGATTAGCAAAAATATATAGAGGGACTTCTAACAAGTGTTGGAAATGTAATCAAAATCCACATACATTTTATCATATGTGGTGGTCTTGCAAGTATGTGAAAACATTCTGGATAAACATTATAATGATGATTCAGAAAATACTTAAGATACAAATATTGATAAAACCTAAAGCTTTTCTTTTAGGTATTATGGATAAATCAATTGAAAAACTATTTGGGACGTTAGTTCTTTTACATAGTGACTGCTGTGAGGATTGTACTTGCTAAGCTCTGGAAAGGAAAGATGTCAACTATTGAAGAATGGATTTTAAAATTAACTGAATTAGCAGAGATGGCACAATCAACTGCCTTGATTAGAGATAATGGACTAGACAGCTTTATAAGAGATTGGAAGTTGTTTGTGGGCTTTCTATGTGTTAAATACAATAACGGATACTCAACAGAGTGATTTGAAGACTAGTGTATATTTGGGCTAACCTGTTGACTGGTTTTTTTATTTTCTTTTTTATACTATTAGATGTTGGGTTGATTTGATTAATAGATAGAGACCTCCTCATCTGAAATATTTATTTATATAATATATTATTCTTGTTAAATGGGGATGAGAAGGTTTATAGCTATTTATAGACCCATTATATAAGGAGAGAATAATTTATCAGTTTTTTTATTTTTCTTTTCAGCATCCAGCCAGGGTAATTTTTTAAATATATGTTTAATATTGGATGTTTGTGTCGTTTTTTATTTTCCTTTCTTTTTTTTTCTTTTTATGTACACATTTTTTCTTTTGTTTGTTGTTGTTACTGTTGGATATATATATTTTTTCTGTTTTGTATTTTATTCCTATTGATAAAACATTATATATATATATATATATATATATATATATATATATATATATATGAGAGAAACAAAAAGGCCCAAATATTTTTATTGCTTTATGTGCCCTTTCTCTGGCACGTAAACATAAACATGTATCTATATCCCATCTCTCTTCAGGAAGTCAAGCCACAAGTATAATACATTTCTACCCAGCAAAGTTGTGAGGTAAATTGGGGTGAAAGTTCCCAAGTGAGCAACTGTGGCTGCATTTGGATCTCTCTGGTGTCAATCAAATATATTAGCCACTACATCTCAGTCCTTGGCCATCCCGTTTCTTTTTCAACTGCTTCCTACTCTGAAACTGAGTGTAGACTGTCTCTCCTTTGGCTACAGGAAATCAGGTAGACAGGTTCGTCCAAGCCCTCAGAATCATCTAATCCTATTTTAAAACTTTTTTTCTGACAGTTTTCTGAACATTTCCCATAATGTTCAACTGTTCTGAGAACAGCAACATAAAACATAAATTATGTATCAATTAATATAAAATAAAATAAAATATTGTCAGTATAATTATGTTGCGAAAGAGAGGGAGGATGTCATGGTCAAGACACCAAATGACACCAAACATCATTGGAATGTGGCAAGGAGGACGGGAGACGAAGAAACAAAGGATGTAAAAGCTGCTCGTCTCCAAAATCACAAGGAGAGATACAGAATGAAGATACAACAAAAAGATGGAGATAAAGGAAGATCAACTTGAGAACATGTGGCAACACAAATTGCTGTGAGAATTCACTAACCCAACAATACCTGCCTTCAACAACGAGACCTCAAGACTGATAGTGAGGCACTGTGCATGACTTGTAAAATAAAATATTTCTGCTGAAGTTGGTGCCATGACCAAAGTCTGCTCTCAATGTCATGTGTTCCAATTTTTTTTTGGGGGGGGGGACAATTTCTGTAGTATGAACAGAAAAGGTCAGGATAGGTAATGAAGTCCTCAATTTATATAGCAATCATGAATCTACTGCAAACAGGTTCAGGAAGAATACCAGACAATGCAACTACCTCTTCCAAATGACATCTTTTGGCACCAAAGAAGTCCTTCCAACAAGGAACAGATTATTCTGCGATTATTCAAGAGTAAAGCCATCATTTCAGCAGATATTTAATGACAGATCCCAACAGACAAGTCTAATTTATTCAACTTTATTTCATGGATCCTCAAGACACAGTAGAATTGATAATGGATATACTCCACAATAATGTAATTCAACATGATACTATTGGATTATTGGAGAAACTGCTATGATAACAAAATCTGTAAATTGTGTCCTAATTTACAAAATAATAATTTTGAGACATGCCGGAATTGTCACCGATGCTAACTGGAGACGAGCATTTGAACATGAGAGATTTAATATACCAATTGCCAATGAAGTAGTCACTATTATACCAAATAACACTGAAACTGAACCAAGATAATGGCACACTATGTTGAAAGAATAAGGAGGTGGGAAGGAAGGAAGGAAGGAAGGAAGGAAGGAAGGAAGGAAGGAAGGAAGGAAGGAAGGAAGGAGGGAGGGAGGGAGGGAGGGAGGGAGGGAGGGAGGGAAGGAAGGAAGGAAGGAAGGAAGGAAGGAAGGAAGGAAGGAAGGAAGGAAGGAAGGAAGGAGGGAAGGAAGGATAATGTCTGCCATATTCCCATAGGAAAAGTCAATGGGAAGACTGGCATAAATTTGGAAGTAGCTGCTACTGCTTTTTTGTCCATCTGAAGTCATTCTGTTTCTGTTTAACTAAGGAAATATCTCCGAAATGATGACCAAGCAAAGCATTGATCAGTGATGGCTAAACTTTTCCGGACCGAGTGCCCAAAGTGTGCACGCCTGAGTGCCCAAGGCATGTGCACCCAAACCCCCAAAATGTAATGCATGTGTACTCCCTATATCCGCCATGCCCCCACACATACGTGTACACACTCCTCGCACATCTCCCTTCCTCCGCACATGCACGAGCAGCTCCCACACGCACCCCGTCCCTGTGCATGCATGACCCAAAGACCAGCTGGCCGGCAGGAGGCATGTGCGCATGCGCAGCGGAGCTGATCTAGGGCGACAGCTTGTGTGCCATCAGAGAGGGCGCTGTGTGCCATCTCTGGCACGTGTGCCATAGGTTCGCCATCACGGGCACAGGTGGTCTCATAATAATAATAAATATTCCACATGAATTTAAGTGGGAGTTTTTATTTAAAAGCTTTTGTTCTATTTCACTCTTTGTTTTTTTGTTTTTGCATTAATCAATTAGAATGTATAGTGAGTATTTTTAAAAAAGGTATAAAATCAATACTCTGATATTATTTGTTTAAAAATGGATTTTCCCCCCATCAAGCCTCATGCAGATGGGCCAGCTCAAAGAAGCAAGAACCATACAGATTTTGCCAAGCATTCATTAATGCTAGTTTGGGATAAATATTTTAAAAAATCTTTTAAATTATAAAAGGAATTTCCCTGCCTCATTTACAGTGAGCTCATTAAAGACAACATTTCCCACAACCTCTCACATAGCCTCCAGGCCTTGCACTTTCTTATACAATGTCTACAGTGTTGGTGGTTGACAAACCTTTATGAATGAGGCTTCAATTTTGTAATAGAGATCTGAAAACCAAGAGAAAATTAGCAAAAATTACCAATTTCCTAAGGAGCCATTTAGAATTCTACATGTAAGAATCAAACAGAATTCTAAATTATCGTGCTGAGATAATTTGTTACTTCTTCTGGATTGCCAGTAGGTTTAGCTAAATACATCAAGATTTTTTTTTCTAGTTTTTGTATGTTTTTATATTCAAATTGGTTTGCATTGCCTTTTGTTCTCTTAGCAAGCCAGACTCATGCTGGAGATTGTTTCTGGGTTATTTAAGAGAAAATAAATAAGATTTCCAGCCTGCGTGTGGAATATGCAAAAATATCTGGATTTATGGAATTGCTTCCAACTTTGACATCATCTGGAAATGACTTATAATCTTATAATTCCTTGTGTGTCCAATGACACTTGGCCAATAAAGAATTCTATTCTATTCTATTCTATTCTATTCTATTCTATTCTATTCTATTCTATTCTATTCTACTCTACTCTACTCTACTCTACTCTACTCTACTCTATACTCTAACCTCCACCATAATAGATTTTAATTTTACACAATTCTGTGTAACCTTTATAAATTTGATATTTATGGGTAAGTGAAACACGGAAATGTAATCATTGCATATGCTCTATTGATTTTAATAGGAATCAAGTACAACAAATTGATTTGGGATAGGATTTAACAGAATTATCTGCTTTTAAAATTGTCCCTTTTCTGAATTAGAAGAAAGTCCTCCATACATTGAATACAATAACAATCTCAAAAGTGGCACACGGTTGTTTGCCCTTCCTAACATTTATTCACAGTTTACTAACTTCCATGTGGAATATATTCCCAAGAAAGAGAAACTAGCTACAAATTTGTGGACAGTATTGGCATCCATAGGGATGCTAAAAATCAGCATAATTTGGAAAAAAGGTTGTCGTCCAAGCTCTGGTTTTTTTAATTTATTATTTATTTTATTAGATTTTTATACCGCCCTTCTCCCACTGGACTCAGGGCAGTTAATAGCCACCCAGGGTGGTGAACAGCCAAGAATAAAAACATCACATACAAAATTTGATTTTTTAAAAAAAGAATTAAACAAATTTTGGCACAATAAATTTTTTAATGTGCCTGTAACTTCAGTGGGTGATGAAAAGAATTGGAACTTGCATCAGAATGCTCTATATACCAGTGATGGCGAACATCTTAGACACTGAGTGCCCAAACTGTGTGCGTGCACACGCCCAAACTGAAAGGTGTGTGTGTGCATTTATTGACATGCATACACACATGTGTGGACATGAATGCATGCGCAGCAGAGACCCAAAGACCAGCTGGCCGGTGGGAGGTGAGGCATCCCAACACCTGCAGCCTGGCAAGAGGTAAGATTTTTTTTCTTTGGTGAGCTTCTGTTTCGTCATTCACAGGGAAATGTAAGCTCACGAAAGATTGCCACAGAGATCTGACCTGGGGTGACGGGCCACGTGCCAGCAGAGAGGGCTCTGTGTGCCACTTTGGGCACACATGGCATAGGTTCGCCATCACGGCTACATACCATCTTACTGGTTTTTTACTGGTTTTTACTCCTCCTTACTCCTCTAACACATGAGAAATGAAATGTTAAAAAAACACTAACATAAGTTTATAATGAGTAGCAAAAGGAGCATAAAGTTAAGAAGATACCCCAATAAAACAAAAGATCAAACACATGCATACAGAAACGTAAGCATACTTATGTGGCTCATTACTGTTTCTCCAGTAAATTCAAGATGACATTTTTGAAAAGGTCACACATTTCAAGAAGAAATCATAAGTCTAGATTACAGGCAAATTCAATATTTCTAATATGGTGATATCATATGAGTAATTCAGAAAAGATGTTTTCTGAATGTAAATATTATTCTTGTTTGTGATGGTTACTGCAAATGATTCCAATGGCAAACTCTATTACCATAGCTCAGATAACAGAGCGTAATTAAATACACACACAAAATATAGATGGAATAAAGCAAATCATACCATCTGATTTACAGCTCAACACAAAATGAAAATTGCCACTTCAAATTCCATTCTTGATGTTACGGCATTTTAAAACTTAATCACAAGATCTTGTATTTTCACTTTATAGAGATGGAAACCAGCATAACATTTTAAATGTGAAAATTTATGCAAATAAGGCTTGTTTATGATCACGCAGTATGGAAGTGAGACATTTGCATTGAAGTAAGTTCAAATCTGTAACTAAATGAATAAAAACATTTTCCCCGGGTCTA
>WNWU01000049.1:16845010-16875374 GCA_012654045.1 Ptyas mucosa | reverse complement strand
ATAACAGGGTGCTTTAGACCAATTATAATATATATTATTTTATTAACTAAATATTATATATATATATTATATAATATATATATATATTATATAATATATATCATATTAACTAAAATGCTTTCAAGAAGGCTTTCATTCTTGTTTTTCTGCATTTCTGTAAACGAAACAGATTTCAGAAACTGCTTAGTCAGCTAAGTGTGCTTATGACACTGCTGTAAAAAATGAGAGTGATCTTGGAAGATATTATAAACATGAAACACGAACTTGGGTAATGTTCAGGGTAGAAACAGAAGGAATAACTTAAGGCCCAGAGGCATTGAGGTGAATATAGAAAGAATGACTTATTAGGATATCTTATTTCAAAAATTAATGAAGTGGTACCAGAAATGCAACTCACTGAAAAAGATATGGAGCGTATCTATAGAATATACTAATCTTAGGCTCATAAGAATGCAGAGATCACAAGTTTTAATTATAATATTTGCCAGTGCTTGGGTAAGAGATATGAGTGTGTATTAAGCTCATGAGCTGGAGGAAATAAAAGGGGGGAAGATAATATATCTTTTTTCAGGATATAAGTCGAATAATACAAAGAAGAGATTTAAAACGTCTTACTGAAGAACTTACAAAACAAGGGATAAAACATAAGTGAGGGTTTCTACTTAAGCTAATTATTTTCGAATCTCAAGTAAAGGTGATTATTTCTATTGTCTCTGAACTTTGGCAGAGTTAAAAAAAGCACTATGAGAAATTGTGAAAAGGCAGCCTTGGATACACAGAGAATTTTATTTATTTGATTAATTTATATCTCACCTTTTTATTTTTATAAATTAGGTGGCAAACACATCTAATCCTCCTCTTTGCCTCCCAACAACAACTACGTGTGGTAAGATGGACTATGAGAAAATGACTGGCCCATAGTCACCCAGCCGGCTGGGTGCAGATAAGAGGGGAGATTACTGTATTTTTCAGAGTATAAGACGCACCGGAGTATAAGATGCCCCTACCTTTTTTGGTGAGGAAAAGAAGAAAAAGAAATCTGCCTCTGCCTCTGAGCAATTTTGCCTCGTTGCAGCAAACACCAAACAGCCTGCTTTACTTTCATTTTCATTTTCAGCATAGCTTGATTAGCACAAGGGAAAAAAAATCTGCTCCAGGGATTTACTTCTTTGCAGCAAGCAGCAGAGCCCTGTGTAAACCAGCTGAGAGCAAACCAGCTGAGAGTCGGGAGGCCGATCCAATCAATTTGTGCTAATTAGGCTGTACTGAAGCTGAAAGGAGCTGTTTTTTCTTGCTGTTTGCTTGCAAGGAGGTAACTGCTGCGAGGCAGAAACCAAAGGGTGGGGGCCAGTGGAAGAGCAGGGCTACATTTGTTGTATAAGACACACCTAAATTTTCACCCCCTTTTAGGGGGAAAAAAGATGTGTCTTACACTCTGAAAAATACGGTAAGTTACATTTTTCAGTTATTTGTGAACAATTTGTTCATAAACTAGCAACTTTAAATGTGAAGGCAATGGGAGATTCGATAAAAAGAATTAGCAAATATATAATATCCTTCAAGCCATAAATAGCCATAAAGTATTTTTTTATTATATCAATTAACTGATTTTAGATTACTAACTTTCATTTGAAATGAATGATCTTTTCAAAAGTGGACCAATGGTTTTAACTCTTTGGTTCTCTCAAAATTGCATTATTGGTGATTTTGAAGCAATTGCAATATCAAATGTATATAACATAGAAACCAAGAATTTCTCTTTTAACTTTGGGAGATGATACTTCATTTCATTTAAATACCCTACCACAGAAATTGACATAGAAATTAAAAGGTATTGGAGGATAACCAATTGTTTATTTCCTCCTAGTCAGTATCACTTCAGAAAAGTTCTTGTAGTGTAAGTTAATATTACTACAAATAGTCCTCAATTTAAACAATTTATTTAATGAGGGTTTGGAGTTTCGAGGTAATAAAATAGCAGTGACTTAGCAATAGCACTGAGACTTATATACTGCTTCACAGTGCTTTTACAGCCCTCTCTAAACGGTTTACAGAGTCAGCCTATTGCCCCCAACAATCTGGGTCCTCATTTTACCCACCTCGGAAGGATGGAAGGCTGAGTCAACCTTGAGCTGGTCGGATTTGAACTGCAAAACTGCAGCTAGCAGTCAGCTGAAGTAGCCCTGCAGTGCTGCACTCTAACCACTGCTCCACCTTGGCTCTAACTTAATTTACAACTTAATCTCAAAGTTATGACCTTTGTACCATCCCCACCGTCATATGATGCCACAATTTGGGACAACCAGCTGACATTTATGATGGTTGTGGTGTCATGCAGTTACATGGCTGTATTTGTGATTTTCCCATACATCTGGCTTCCAACAACCCCATGATTCATTTAATGTCCATGTGATTTTTTTAACCACAACCATGATTTGCTTAATGACAGCATAAAAATGATTGCAAAATCGGGATGGCCACCTGATGAGTCAATGACCACATTGCTTGGCAACTAAAATTCTGATCCCAGTTGTGGTTATAAGCCAAGACTGCCGGTATTACAATTAATATATGAGAATAAGGAGATGATAATCTACCAAAGATGAAGTACCAAATATTCAACTATAAAAGAATAAAAAGTTTGCTTGAAGTACAGTATATAAATTTTTCAAATAAGCCTGATTTCAATTATATTTCTGCACAAAGTTGTTTCAATCAAATATGCATACAATATGGAACATTCAGCCTTAAAGACAGTCACTCCACCAGAGTATTATACATGTGTAGAAGCAAAAAAAAATACTGGGCAAGAATTTGTATATGGTTGTAGAAGATGACGCAGCAGCATATTGATTTAACACCTGAGATATTCCTGTTGGGGATTTTTACCAGGGAATTATAGTAAAGATTTAGAAAGTACTATACTATAGTAAAGTACAATATACCTGATTATTCATGTAATAACTGCGGCTAGAATTGTATTTGCACAGAATTGGAAAGGTGAAGAGATTCCGGCAGCTGAAAACATGATTAAGAAAATATTGGAATGTGCAGAAATGAATAGATTAACACTTGCAATTAAAGGAAAGGAAGAATCTGATTATTACAATATGTGGGATTTATTTTATCAATGGTTAGAGAATAAATATGAAAGTAATGTATAATAAAGTTAAATAAGTTAAGAAGAAAATGTTACAACAATAGAAATGTTAAGTATTAAGTATTAGTATTAAAATAAGAGTAGATATAAATAACGAATATGGTGGTAACTGTTATGACACAAAAAAATTGTACCCAGATGACACAGTGTTTAATGAATGATGGAATGTTTGTATTAAAAGAATTTTTTTTTTAAAGTCTAATCAATGTTGTAGTTTCAACCATAAATTCCTAACATAAGGATTAGGATTACAAATGACTTGCCCAGTGATGTGAATAGAGATATTAGTCCAAGAAAAAAATGTTGAAGCTAGTACTGGTCTTTATCAATATGCATTATTCTTTATCAATACAGGAGAAAAGGTATCACAGCTAGATATGTACATTTTCAGACTTCAACTAAATTATCAATTTGGATGTCTCCTTAGTAAGAGAAGAGACCAGGTAGGCAAATAACGTTTATGCAACATCACAATAGAAAGAATGACCATGTTCTCCCACCTAAACTGTCACGACGTGTGGTGTTTTGTTTATAATGACTGAGAAACCAGCTCCAGATAGTCTCCAGCAAGTTCCAGAGATATGACTTCTCTGCTGTTATCATTTGTTCAAAGTAGCATTCTAGTTTAAAAGATATTTAACTTCTTGTAGGGGAACCTTTTTCTTGTACTCCAACCTTTTCTGTTGGAGTATCTCCAGGTTAAGGAATATTCAAAAGCTTTTTCTTTTATACTCCAGTGCCATCTTTGCACTTTTATGTTTCTGATCAAATCAGTGTTCTGGTCTATTCTGGCTTGGGGTTTTTTTTTTTTTTGCTAGTATTTTAACTGCTGTGTTTGATGTTCTGCCAAATGAGACAGGATTGCAATATATGCATGTCATTAGCCCTGTAGCAGCAGGACATTTGAGCTAATATTTTTGAAAGTTCGCTTTACAATCCTATTATAATATTCCAAACAAGATTATATTGAGGCATGCATTGGAATGTCCATGAACAGGTGAAAGTGTAGTTATGAATCTTTACTGGGCATCCTCACTGCCTCTAAAACTGGACATTTACAGTTAAGACCATATCACAACTATGAAATTATCTTGTATCTTCAAGGATTATATCACCACATCCAACACGAACTAAAATATGTTTCCTGATATACCTGATAACATTTCATCCAGCCAATTACTTATTTAGAACATGTAATCCAGGGGTGAAATGCTGCCAGCTCTATCGGGAGCCGTTAGCACCGGTGGTGGGTAGTTCGGAGAGCCGGTAGCGCTGGCGGTAGGAGGCTCCGCCCCCCCCAAACCGGGACATTGTTACATCCCAGGTTTGACCATCGGTGCAGATGATAGTGCGTGCACAGATGATGGCGCACGGCGCATGCACATCACTGAGCCGGTAGGAAAGGTAAGTACATTTCACCCCTGATGTAATCCTTATATTTAAAAAAGCAATATAGAAGTGTGAGTTATCACCGTAAAGGTATCACATAACTAGGACATTCTTTTTTTATGTTTTCTCCTAAGAGTTGACTATTGCCCACTGAATGACTAATGCCAGATTGTAGTATTTCTCTCCATTCCTTTGACATTAAAACCGGGGGGGGGGGGGGGGGAAAGGAAGGGGAAAAGAGAGCTGTCAATGCAGCACATGGACAGAAAGAAATGAGTAGTTAAATAAATCATTACCATGAAAATTAAACTGCTTCTCAATTAGCCTCTTAGTATCATGAAAATCACAGGTTTTGGAAGGCACAATGTGTAACAATGTAATTGCACAAATTATACACTTGCATTGTCGTACATCACCAAAATTGGCATAATTCACATCATTTATTTCATAATGTTTCGGCACACCGGATGCCACTGAAAGCGAAACTTTACAGATGTAAATATTTTGGTAAACGGCTTGGGTTTTTTTTACCTTTATTAATATTAATTATTGTCTTCTTGCTCCGTTCCTGGATATCATTCTTTACATACACTGTTCAATTATATGGAATTCTACATCTATAGTACCTTTTGTTATTAAATGTATTTAGCTTGTAATTGGGACAAGCAAAACACAAACCTCTAGAAAGACAGAAAACAGTAGCGCTACAGATAGATAACTGAATATTTCCAGTTAAAGAAACCCTGGCAATGTAGTTTTTACCATTGCAGTTTAAAATTATTTTTATTTACAACAGTAGGTTTCCTAAAAAAATGTTTCTTCCCCAGGCATTCCCTTAAGGCAGAGACATAATATATCTTAACAAAAGTCAGCTCTGTCACATATTGGCAGCACGTTCTTTGAAAAGTGTCACATTCAGAGTGAAATCCGATGTTACGTTCATTTTTAAAAGTTTTAAAATGAGTTAGCTAAATTTTTATTTCATTTTCTGCATTCAAATTAAAAGTGATGTTATCATTCATTTTAACCTCATTCAATAAAGGGAAGTCACTGTTTTGTTACGGCAAAACAAAACATTTACTCAAATACAATAGCGTCACTGGAAAACTTTCAATAGGAAAAAAAAAGCTTTCAGATAAAAGGCAACCATATCACAGTAGCTAGAGTAGGAAATGGGATACGGCATCATCCTAATGCTTGTATACTAGTGTTGTTGTTTTTTTTTATTTGTTCTTTCGGTGCACTTTGTAGCGAGGAAATATTGATTTTTAAGAGCTGCTGGAAAACGTCTGCTATATCAAATAATAAAATTTCACATGTTGTTCAGCTACTACTTGTTCTGATCATAAAATTATTTGCTATTCTGCTCATTGGATCTGGGAAAATTAAACTTAATAAAAGAATTACTGTATTTTTTGGACTATAAGATGCTCCAGACTATAAGACACACATTAGCTTTAGAAGAGGGGGAAAAAAAATCTGCCTCTGCCCCCCGGCATCCATCTGGTTTCATCTGACTAGTGTCCTTGCAGCAAACAGAAAACAGCCTAGTCAGCTTCAGCACGTTATTGCAACCCCAACACATGGCTCGCCAGGGCTAGGCTCCATTGCACCCACCACCGGTCAACTGAGCTGAGCAGCTGCTTTTGCAGGGGAACGCTGGAGCCTTCGCTGCCAAGCAGCTGATTGGCGATTGGATTTGGCTCCCGGAATACCGCTGATCAGCTGTTCTAGGCAGTGGGTATCGCCACCGCAGCCTGTTTGCCTCAGTCTGTTCACCACAGTGAACGGGCCGTGATTGGCGGTAAATGGGCCATGGTGAATGTGCAGCGGCATTTGGCAGCGTGGTAAATAGGCCACGGCAAACAGGCCACAGTGAATGGTCATCATCGGCGATAGGCAGCAGTAGTGATCTCCGCCATCTAGAACAGCTGATTGGCACCACACCAACCCCCCTCTCCCCCATCGCAATAGTCGCTCTATAAGACACACAGACATTTCCACCCAACTTTTTTGGGGAGAAAAGTGCATCTTATAGTCTGAAAAATACGGTATCAATGAACATGAATTCTTGTCCTTTCTTGTCTGGCTCAAACACTTTCCCCCTTAACAGAGAGCCAATTCAACAGTATAATTTTGAAAAGAATATCGTGTCAACTGAGATAACACAGTGTGAAGAAATTAGGACAGGCAAAAGTGAATGGGGAATCTCAGGAAAGCGGCATTGTTGAAAAGCACAACTATGTGTTTTTTGAGTGCACATGAAGATCTGTAGAAAATAAATGAAGCAGATATCTCTCTGCACCTAATGTCTTACACTGAAGATGGTTGCAGACACTGTACCTACATTAGTTTTCTTTGTCTGTTCTGACTTCATAAGAAAAAGCTGGGAAGAGTGATTGGGAAAGTTACACTGCAACCCATACAAATTAGGTAGTTCTAGACTTACAACAATTCGTTTAGTGACTGTTCAAAGTTATAATGGCACTGAAAAAAGTGACTTATGACCGTTTTTCAGTCACAACCTTTGCAGCATGTGATCAAAATTTATCTGCTTGGCAACTGGTTCATATTTATGATCACTGCTGCGCCCCAAGATCACGTGATCACCTTTTGGAACCCACTGACAAGCCAAGTCAATGGGGAAGCCAGATTCACTTAACAACCAGGTTACTAACATATCAACCGCAGTGATTCACTTAACAACAGAGCCAAGAAAGGGTCATAAAATGGGCAAAACTCACTTTTTTTAAAAAAAAATGATTTATATGCCGCCCCTCTCCTGAGACTCAGGGCGGCTTACAATGCGCTAAGCAATAGCCTTCATACTTTTGTATATTTATACAAAGTCAGCTTATTGCCCCCACAAATTGGGTCCTCAATTTACCTACCTTAGAAAGGATGGAAGGCTGAGTCAACCTTGAGCCTTGGTGAGATTCGAACCTGCAATAATTGCAGGCAGCTGATGTTAATAACAGGGCTTTAGACCACTGTACTATCCAAGGCACTTAACAAAAGTCTCACTTAACAACAGAAATTTTGGGCTCAATTGTGGTCGTAAGTCAAAGACTACCTGTACTTGTGTAAGTCTGACTCAGTTATACAAACTCATTGCATACTCACTGGGTCAATTCTTTTAAGTATATTAACCTCACAGGGTTGTTGTTGTTGTTGTGGGAAAAAATGAAAGGAGATTCCACCATAAGCTGTTTTGACAAAAGATGGAATATATATCAGAGTAATAATAAATAAATAAATAGAAACGAAGAAAACACTATTATGAGAAAACACTGTAAAATAAAATGACTAAGTACAATTTTCTATTTTTAAATATGATTCAAAAATATCGCCGCAAAAGTATAAAATAATATGTCATTTATGTGCACTTCATCTGTAAAAAGGTCGTTTAGCTTCATTGAAATATGAGTCATTCATTGAAATCATATTTATCGTTAGTATTTTGTATATATCTTGACTGGAAAGTTTTTTTTCTAGGTAAACATCCAGGATGCCCTATCAGTATGCCCCTGAAAAAGTTATGCCTGATGAGAATGTGTAAATTCCATATATTTAAAAAAATATCTCAAGACTTGCATGCCTTCAATTCAGGGTCATTTTAGAGCTTTCTTTTCTATTTGCAGGACAAAGTAATTCAATGAGTCATTCACTCATAAATAACACTGTTATGTTATACCAACATTGTTGAACTAAGAAACATCTATCATCACTTAGGAAATGTTATTGATGAATTATTTTGATGAATTATTCATCAAACGAACATATGAAAATAAATAAACACTTGAATTAATTGCTCTATTATAAATAAAGTAGACATTAGTCAATTCTATTGATGGCTCCATATAATGTTTCTGCATAGGTCTAACACAGAAAGCTGAATTTAAAATGGTTCAGCATTAAATGATTACTTAGCCTTCAAGCAGTAAACAGAAAAGCTTGTGTAATTTCTGTGGTTCTGGCATTGCAAGTATGTATTTAATTGTTTCTTATTTTAAATAATATATATTCTCCTTTAAATAGAATAAAACAGTTTTACAAGATAGCCTAATAGCATAGAAAATACAACCTATAAAAACTAAGATTACAATATCAATTAGCACAAGCCAGTATCATCCATTGTATTCATATTTCAAATATCTGGCAATATAGATCATACTTGCTTTCCACGTCAAATGATAATATGTATGTGTTGGGACAGTATCTCCAGTACTGTAACATCATTCTCTAAATGAGATGCCACTGCTCAGAATTTGCAGTCTCTGACTGCCACTGACCATATCTGCAATAACAAGAATATTTGCAATGAGAGTTGTGATGAACTTTCAATATAAATGGCACTTTATGTACTGTATCTAGTTCCAAAGCTAGGAAAACGTATTAAGAATCTGAACCAGGAATCAACAGGAAGGTATATCAAGAATGAAGGTAATATTGAAGGTAATCCACATTTGAGTTTGTTGGAAGTAATATCCTTCTGGGTTCAGTTCCAAGTGGGGAGAAAGACACTGGAAACATGGTGGCTGCTTGGAAAGCTAGTTTTAATGGCGGACAGGATCACATGCCTTGAAGATCTTGGGCGAAGAAAAAAAGGGAAGAGATGCTGAGACTGTCTGGGTTTTATGCCCTCTCTGGGCTTTTGAATTTGAGCTTGTATTCTGATTGGTTGTCAGACTCCCATGGGGCCATGCAGGGATAACTTTGTAGGTTGTGTTTTTGAGTCCCAAGCTTGGTTGAGCTTTGCTGGGTGATGATGTAATGAAAGGGCTTTGGGATTCCTACTATGGCTCTGCCTGAAAGAGGTAGATCTTTTGTTATGTAGAACAGCCTGGCCCAGGCCTTAATGGCCCATTGACAAGGGTGGGAGGGATGAGTTTCTGCCTTCCTTTTAGGGGAAATATTCTGCCCTTTTAATATTTCCTAAAATATTTCATTTTTCTAGGAGAGGGGTGGGTGCTAACTTCCTACAAGTTGAACGTACATTTTATTTCTAATACCACTAAAAGTTTCTTGCCGAAGACACAAAACAATTTAGACAATATACAAGATACACCATTTGTTTATTTATAATTTATATCCTGTCTTTGCTATTTTTACAAATTACTAAAGATGGCAAACATATCCAAACAAAACCTCTACCTCCTATTTTACCCACAACAATCATCACAGGACAAGGTCTGAATGTATACCAGTCTAGTCATCTGAATAGTGAAAAGCTACAATTGGAGAAAGGACACAAGCCTTTTGAAATTTTTCTCCCATGCTTCATTTTTTATATGCTTACTGGTTTATTTAGGTGTTCAGAAAAATATGGGAAAATATTAGCAGCTTATATGAGAAAGACAGAGGATTAAGAGACCACAGAGTATTTAATGACAAAACAGTAAATGGCAGTTTGAATGGTGTGTACCCTAATCCAGCTATCACTCTCCAATTTAAGATATTATTTTCTGAATGCTAGAAAATGGTTTGTATTAACTAGAACAAATAATATCTATGGAGATTCTCAGTCATCCAGGTCATGGATGTCCCAAAGGTGCTTTTTCGAGAAGCAACTGGACTTTCTGGTTTTTTCTTTGAGGACGTTTCGCTTTTCATCCAAGAAGCTTCTTCAGCTCTGAAGAAGAGCGCTGAAGAAGCTTCTTGGATGAGAAGCGAAACATCCTCAAAAAAACCCCCAGAAATAAGGGGAGTTAAAGGATCTATGGGAAATTTTGAATCCTATAGTATGTTAGCATATTTTAGTATATGTTTGTTATTGCAATACCCTGTTACTGCTTTGGGAGGTCTAGGGTGGGGAGGGGGGGTTGGATGGGTTGGGGAAAAGATGTTATATAAATGTAAACATAATTGAGAAATCGGGGCTGCTCGAATACCATTTTAGATTGTATTGAAAAGGGAAACGACTGGAGAGAGGGGAAGGACTAGAGAGAGTGGAAAGGAGAGTAGGAAAGGAAAAGGAGAGAAGGAAGAGGGAGGGAAAAGAGGAGTGGAGGAGAAGGTTAGAAGGTGGGAAGAGGAGAGGAGTGGGGGCGGAGAACGGGAAGTAGGAGAGAGGAGGAGTGAAGCAGGAAGGAAGGAAGGGAGGGAGGGGGAGTAGGGGAAGAAAGGTTGGAGTAAAAGGAAGGGGTAAAAGAGCAGCCCCGAAAAAACTGAAAAAAAACCCGAAAAAAGTGAAAGTAAAAATGATGTAAGAGGGAGGGGGGTTGGAAGGGGGAGATTGAGTGTGGTGGGGGGGGGGAGAAAATGTTTGGAAATTTTGTTTGTAAAACTTTTTAATAATAAAAAAAAAAACCCAGAAAGTCCAGCTGCCTCTTGAAAAAGTTTCTTTGGGACAGAACAAACAATACAAGTTGCAACTACAGCAAACTAGAATGCCACAGCAGAAAAAACAACAACATTGGAATTACTATGTATTAATAAGAAAGAAATTAGAAGTCTGATGGAAAAGTACTAATTAAATATCCAATTTTCAATAGATATTTTTATTTATTAAATTTATATAGAAGGTAACTCTAGACAGTTCACAATCAATATTACAATCAAGGTATGAACACAATATAGGATTTAAGCATCAGCTTGAAATTTTTAAAATATGATTGGTGTATTGGTTAACAGATCATCATATAAATGTTCACCACCATACGTTATGTGGAAAACCATACAAAATAGTAACTTAGTAGAGTTAAAAAATCTTTCAAAGCTAAGTATCCTTAAGCTGAATGTTTTGCTCAATGTGACAACAAACAAGCATTATGTGCATAGTCAGCGTTATATATTTCAGGAGAAGTGGGAAGTAATAGTGGCAAAATGTGTCACTTTGTTAACAGAACAGACCTTATTACTGACTCTCACAATCAGTAATCTGGAATTCAAGTTGCAAATTGCACAGTGAAGAAAGCCACATAAGGCCAATAGTGTTTCAAAAAAACTTGGGGGAAAATAACTTCACTGCAGGAGTGTAACTGAGATTAATATGCTCTAAATAGTAAGTAATAAATAGTAATAAAAGGTAAGACAGCCATAGAAATTTGTGGCCATATTTCTTTGACAATGAAGGCCTATTGATGGCGGAAACTGTCTTAGGCCCAATATTCTTCAGTATCTTCATCAATGATTTAGATGAGGAGGTAGAAGGGAAACTCATCCAATTTGCAAATAACATCAAACATCAAGCCTATACTCAAGAACAGGTGTGTTAAACTGGATTCCTTCGAGGGCTGGATCAGCATTGTAGTTCTCCTCCGCAGGGCAGCGGGGAGCGGGGGAGAGACAGGAGGACATTTCCTGCAGTACCCTGCTGGACAAAAACAAAAACGTTTTTGGCCGGCAGAGTACTGCAGGAGGCCATGGAGGCTGAAAATGGGCCATGGGGGGGCCGCATGCGGTCCGTTTTGGCTGACAGAAGCACTGCAGGCTGGTCCTTTGATATTTCCAGGCCGGATTTAAGCACCCCCAGGCTGCATCCGCCCCACGGCCTTGAGTTTGACACCCCTGCTCAACAACATAGTCTCAAGATACAGAAGACCTTGACAGATTTGAACACTGGACCCTATCTAAGAAAACAAAATTCTATAGTGAGGAAAGTAAGATGCTACATTTAGGCAAGGAAAACCAAATGCACAGGTATGGAATAGTTGGTACTACTAGCTTAATAGTAGAAACTGTGAGAGGAATAGAACTTAACTATGAGTCAGCAGTGTGCTGCAGCTGCCAAAAAAGCTAACACAATCCTAGATAAGAGTCCTGGTGGCGCAGTGGACTAATTCACTTGCAAGATCAGCTGCTTGCAATTACTGCAAGTTCAAATCCCACCAGGCTCAAGATTGACTCAACCTTCCATCCTTTCTAAGGTAGGTGAAATGAGGACCCAGATTGTGGGGGCAATAAGCTGACTTTGTATAAATATACAAAAGTATGAAGGCTATTGCTTAACGCACTGTAAGCGCCCTGAGTCTCCGGAGAAGACTTAAAAAAAGAAAAAAAGATAGCATTAACAGAGGAATGGAATCAAGATCACAGGAAGTGTCAGTACCATTTTATAATGCTTTGGTAAGACCACACTGGGAATATGGCATCCAGTTTTGGTCACCACAATATAAAAAAGTCTAGAAAGAGTGCAGACAACAGCAACAAAGATAATTAGGGGCTGGAGCTAATCTATACACAGAATGGTTGTAAAAACTAGGTATGTCTTAGTTTAAGAAAAGAAGGACTGGGGGGCATGATAGCAGTGTTCCAATATTTGAGGGGTTGCCACAGAGAAGAGGGGGATCAACCAATGGTGGGTTTCAAAATTTTTTATTACCGGTTCTGTGGGTGTGGTTTGGTGGGCATGGCATGGCTTGGTGGGCATGGCAGGGGAAGGATACTGTAAAATCTCCATTCCCACCCCACTCCAGGGGAAGGTTACTGCAAAATCTCCATTTTCTCCCGATCAGCTGGGATTTGGGAGGCAGAGAATAGATGGGGCAGGGTCAGTCAGAAATTTCACTACCGGTTCTCCGAACTACTACCGGTTCTCCAGAACTGGTCAGAATCTGCTGAAACCTACCTCTGGGGTCAACCTATTCTCCAAAGCACCTGAAGGCAGAACAAGAAGCAATTGATGGAAACTAATCAAGAACAGAACTAACCTAGAAATAAAGAGAAATGTTCTAACAGTGAGAGCAATTTAATCTGCAGGACAACATGGGTGCTCCATCACTGGAGGTTTTTAAAAAGATATTGTACACCCTTTATTTGAAATGGTATAAGGTCTCCTGTTTGAACAGTGGGTTGGAATAGAAGACCTCCGACGTCCCTTCCAACTCTGTTATTCTGATGCTGTGATATTGTATTACATTACTGTACTTATCAAAATAATTGGTTGTGCATATGTATATGGATAGCCTTGACCATTTATTTAATATAATGTCGAGTGGAATATACTGCTAAGCATTAACATATACACATAAATTTTGCTAGTTAGAACAAATCTCCACCTTTGTCCAATAGCGGGTTCCACTTACCTTCGCTACTGGTTCGGAATCAGGAGTGCGTGTGGTGCTTTTGCGCATGTGCAGAACTTTCTGCACATGTGCAGAGCATCTGTGATGATGTCTAGGTGGGTGGCCGGAGCCTCCTGCCACCGCCACTACCGGTTTGCCCAAACAGGGTGAACCAGTAGAAGCCCACCACTGCCTTTGTTCAGATATCTACAGTATTTCTAATAGTTCTATCACTTTCTCTCCCTCCATACTAATTTAGAATGGTTGAGCAAAAAAGGATTGAGCTTTGATAAATTCCCCCTTATACTGGAGATATACTAGATGTGATAGAATCCAAAAAGATTTCCTGAAAATCCCAGTAAGTTTCAGAAATATCATCACAAACATATTTAGTTTAATCTTTCCAAGACTCCATACTATAAACAGTAATATCTCCATTATTGACCCCCTTTTCTGTAATTTTGCTTTAGTGTTTATTAAGTGCTTTATGCATTTGTTACAGTATGTCATTTATGAAGCTGCTACAGATGTTCAGCATTTTAATATGCTGTTCTTCTTCTAATTGAATATTGCTTTAAGGTAAAAGAGGCATATAAATAGAGTAAAGAAATAAACACACAACATATGCCAGGGAATATGCCCACTGCAGTCGGGATAACTACAATTAAGTGACTGATTGATGTCAACTTTTTGGTTTCATCCTACCCTTATTCTTCTTCAGTACCACACAAGTGGACCAAAAACAAATCTGATCCGATAATTTATAAAGCGTTATAAAAATAGACAGCTATACCCGATGTATCAACCACATCAGCAAAATTACACTTGGTTAATAGAAGCAAGGCCTACCTAAACAAGAAAGTCTCAAGTCAAAAAGAAAATAAGTAGCTGACAACTTAAGGCAGAATTTTACCTAACTCCTAGGTGTGGTTGTCCCTCATTTTTCTTGTCTCAATTAAATAACCTGTATCAGTTTGGACATAAAGGAAACCTCCATCTGCCTCACTGGTACAGAGGTATTAATCCATGTGTTTTCATGAAGCAACTGGCAATTTGAATTAATTCAGAAAAATCTTGGCAATGAATGCAGTCTTTCCACCGTATGCAGAATATATTTATGTAAGTTTCTGAATACGTCTTTCAAAAATAGCCTTAGTAGAGCAAACTGCAATGCATAATTATATATACTAGTGTGTGTGTGTGTGTGCGTGTATGTATGTATGTATGTGTATGCGCATTCGTGTGCATGGATCCAAAGTATGAAAATATTATATGCTCAATTTATAACAGATCCTCACTCATCATTATGCTCTATCAATTCTCTCTACCCATTTTCCAATTTTATAGGTACTGATAAAAGACAGAGAGATATAGATTTATATACATGTATATATACATGTTTGTATGTGCACACAATAAATGCACACATGTACACATACACTCTCCAGTTCAAATAACGTCCACTTCCTGATCTAAATTAATGCATACATATATGTATGTGTGTATATACACACACACACACACACATACACACATATGTTATGTAAGTATATCCATGTTATAAGCTGAGCACCACTGCACTTGGAAAAGAAACAGTCTTTTCATTTACATACAGTAGTTCTTTCTTCCAAGAGTTGAAGATGAAATGTATAGTAATTTTTCCTTGAATTTTATTGCTATAATTTTATTGATACAACTGTAGCCCCATGAGTCAGTTTGGCACATAAACACTCCAGCATGAAGTAAATAAAGAAGAAAAGGCAGGACAAATTTGAATTGAAAGTATGCTTCTTAATATTTCCTCACACTCTGTGCGAGATACATTTCAATATCACTTAAATTTATAATTCACAATTGGTCACATAGAAATACAAATAAACTTTACATACAAACATACACACATGCATACATATATATCCACACTCACATGCACCACATTAGCTATCTAAAGTGATTTTTATAGACTTGTAGTATGCTTTTGTTATTGTATCAATATCTGTAATGCTATTGCTTCCATTTTCTTGAATTGCTCAGGAATCTAAGCAGGACACCAAACTAAATATTTATAGACATGATTTTTTGTCATTGCAACTGAGTAATTGCTCATCATGTGATGCTTCTTTTGGGGGGATAGGAGATGATAATGAGAGGAAATCTACATCCATGTATATAAATATCAAAAAGCAAGACTATTCAAAACACATTTTAGATTTCCAAAAGATATTCAAGGTTTTGAAGAGAGAAACAAAAAACAGTCAAACGTTCTCTACTGACGGATGTATTTTTAACGGGTGGGGAAAACCTGGAAAACTCAGATTCGGGTTTTTCCAGATGTGCCAATATGACATCTTTAATAAAAAGTAACTTTGAGGAAATCCAAGCCTTGGAGTTTTCTTTCGTTGGGGGTGTTACTTGGAACCCTGACGCAGAGGCCTACACAACTGTGAGTTTGGCTGGCCTCAAGAGAATCCTCCTCTATCTATACTAACAATTGCTAAGGCCCCATTTTAGAATTTTTCACCTTTTGAAATTTTATAAATGAATACATTTAAAACTTTTAAATCTTTAATTATTTCTGATTTTAATATTAATTTTATTGATAATATTGTACACTGCACAGAGCCCCTCTCTGAGGGAAATGGGTGGTTAAAAATAGGAAAGATAGATAGATGATAGATGATAGACAGACAGACAGACAGACAGACAGACAAGAGATGGAGAGAGGTAGAGATGAGAAAGAGATGAAGAAGCAGACAGACAGATAGACAGACAGATATTTTGCAACTTTATTTTGAGAGTCAAATGTATTCAGAAAATCAGGAAAATGGGCCAGTATAGAAAAATACTACAGAGCAAAGACAAAATGCTTATTTTAGGTAGAATATATAAAATACATGACAATTCACCTATACTACTGGTTAAATGTTCCATACAACACAGCTAGGTATAATATGAACCACGGAAATGTTTGAGTAAATTCTCTTTTTGCTGGAAAAAATTGCCTTCCTCATTTCAGCAATGTTTTTCCAGAAACTCTAATGATCTACTGGATTCCAGTGTGCTATTTAGGTAAAATAGCATAACCTTTAGGTAAGGTTGTAGACTATATATGTTTCAAAACCTAATAGTAGGGGAATGCATCAGATTCACCGAAAGCCTAGTTAACAAGATGAAATGGGACAATTTTGAAATGATATTCATTCCCCTGGCATGTAGAGGGCATGCCCTCTGCTCAAAAATGTATATATGCATCTAAATGTAGTATGTGAAACTTAACATTTATTGGTGGTATAACAAGAGGTTTTTTTGACATAACAAGCTTTATTATCCAGTGGAACTACAAGAATGTTACTGCTCTTAAAGTAAATATTTACAAAGTAATAATACAATATCTATAAAAACAATTACAAACCCTGAAACTCTGTATTACATTAGTATCACTTACTTCACTTAAGGGTGAAAATGTTTAGTATGTTTAAAGATAATTGGAATTATTTTATTAGGAATATTAAATAACTTTGATATCCAAATAACAGCCTAGTACCTAGCTAGAATACATCTTCACCAATGACAAATTGATAAATTGCATTAATTTCCACATTTCTTGGTAATATGACAATCTCCCTGTGTAATGAAGATGTACTGCTGATCATATGATCTTCGCCAAATTGGAAGGAAACCTAAGAAATTAGTATAGATTAATTTTACTTTATCTAAATTCAAGTTAGATGAAAACAAATAATAGCTTATTGTGTATGAGCTGGCCAAGAACACACCAATTGTATAATAATGGTAATTCTAAATCTTTTTTCTTCCCCCAAAAATATTTTTGTTTTGTTTTTTTTTAGCATTGTTAATCACTAAATACAGATAGTCCTCAATTTATGACCACAGTTGAGCCCAAAATTACTGTTGTTAAATGAGACATTTGTTAAGTGAATTTTGCCCCATTTTGCAACCTTTCTTGCCATAGTTGTTAAGTGAATCACTGCGTTTGGTATGTTAGTAGCCTGGCTGTTAAAGGAATGTGACTTCCCCATTGACTTTGCTTGTCAGAAGGTCGCAAAAGATGATCACATGACCTTTGGACTCAGCAACAGTCATAAATATGAGTCAGTTGCCAAGCATCTGAATTTTGATGCTGCAAAGGTCATAACTGAAAAAACAGTCATAAATCACATTTTTCAGTGCTGTCATAACTTTAAATGGTCACTAAATGAACTGTTGTTAAGTTGAGGACTGCCTGTAGTCCCTCAATTGACCATTATACAATAAGAATAAAGTAGAATATTCTGGATTCTACTGGATTATGCTGGATTATCTACAGAACCTTCTGCCTCCAATTATATTCACCACAATATCCAATAGAGAAGACATGATCTGCCCTCCTCAAATTAAACAATGCTATCTAATGGAAGTTAGGAAGCATATCTCCTCTGTTACTGTGTCTGTCCTTTGGAATGGCGTATTTCCTGAAATTTGGATGACTCTGATCTCAATGGATTTTTGGAAGTCACTTAAACCTGGGTCTTTTTTGCCCATTGTTCAGTTTAATGTTATGCCTTGGATGGTAGATCCTGATTTCTTTTGTTGTTTAATTGTTAAAAAAAATATTGCTAATTTTCATTCTTCTTTACCACCTAGGGTCAAATGTTGATTTAGCAATTGTATAAATCTAAATAAATAAAAAAGAGTGGCTTTATAAAGGTAAAGTAAAATAAATAACGGTAAAGTGGCTAAGATGCTGAGCTTGTCGATCGAAAGGTCAGCAGTTCAGCAGTTCGAATCCCTAGTGCCACGTAATGGGGTGAGCTCCTGTTAGTTGTCGCAGCTTCTGCCAACCTAGCAGTTTGAAAGCAGGTAAAAAATGCAAGTAGAAAAATAGGGTCCACCTTTGTTGGGAAGGTAACAGTGTCCCGTGTGCCTTTGGCGTTTAGTCATGCTGGCCACATGACCACGGAGATGTCTTCAGACAGCACTGGCTCTTCGGCTTTGAAACAGAGATGAGCACCGCCCCCTAGAGTCAGGAACGACTAGCACATATGTGTGAGGGGAACCTTTACCTTTAACTTTATAGCAGGCCTGATCAATTTATGGCCCAAGGCCTACATTTGACCTGCCAAGCAGCCTTTTGTAACCCACTATTTTTAAAAAAGTAGTGACTTGTTTAGTGGCTGGTGACAAAATGAATAAATAAAGGTAGCTCTCTAACCTTATGAAGCCTTAAATCTTCACTGAAATACCACCAATAGGTCAATAGGTCTTCTTCGGTATATTTGGAGTATTTCTTTAAAAAGTAATGGACAACAACCCATAAAACTATTTTAGCCATGTGAAATATACTTGTCAAGTCCAAGAATACAGTAAGGTGAGATATTTTATTATTATTGCATTTTACTTTTACTGAATATTTACATTTAAGATGCAACTATTTTATTTAAAGCAACTATTGGGAGTTAGTGCAATTAGAGACCTAAAGTCCAACTGCAGCCATAACTATTTCATAGGTCAGAGTCATAGCGCATTAATTTAATTATGTATTACTCCTGTTTTTTATTTATAGTGCACCACATTTTATATTGCTTCTTACAAAGACAAATTTTAAAAAGCTGAAAAGTAAACCAGGCTGTTTGTTTTTTGTAACAGGCTCATAAATCACAATTCAATTAACAATCAGTTTTGACTTATAGTTCCTTGTAGGTTTTCAAAACTAACACAGCAAGAAATAAATAAAGCTATTGAATGGAACTAATGTTGTCTCTACAGTACTCTGGTCTTATGTTTATAAATTAAATAAAAACGAGTGCAGGATGAAGGTATGACATTTTCAGCCTCCCTAGGTAAACCAGACCAGGAAATCAACTCAACGGGAAGACAAATACAGAATCTCTGCTACATCTCCCCAGCTTTTTACAATGCAATGAATTTGACAATTGGCAGCCAAGATTAAAAAAAATAACCAAGAACAAGAAAGCCATCAATTCAAATACTTTAAATACAATAAGTATTTCAATAAAACATATTCACAGGTTCCAACATATACTCAGATCCCCCAAGTGCAGGTACTTGGCTAAACACTAAGGGACATTGTAATCCCTGGGAGATGTTTCTCTCCCTCTCCCTCTCCCTCTCCCTCTCCCTCTCCCTCTCCATCTGTCAGGGTTCTAAGTAACAAACCCAATGGAATCAAAACTCCAAGGCAAGCAAAGTATAGAATTATTAGGCATGTCATATTGGCACATCAGGGGAAGCCCCCCTCGGGTTTCCCCCTAATTAAAAGTAGAGTTTTTCCCCTCTTCTCCCATGCAGTCCATCACATGGTCCAATCAGGTCACAGACCAAGGCTCACTCAGTATTAGACCCCCATCTCCTTGCATCGGGTGGGAAAACTCTTGGTTCTCAAGAGAAAGACTATTATTATGGCTCTAATCCTCCAGTTTTCTCTTCCTCCCCCCCTTCTGTTCCCACAGCTTGACTTTTTTTGCTGTGGCAGCCCTGAAGTGCCAAGGGGGAAAATGGCTCCAGGGCTGACACTGTCTCTGTCTATCTGTTTATATCTATCATCTCCTCCCCCCCCTCTCTCTTTCTATCTACCTACCCACCTACCAACCAACCAACCCTATCTATCTATCTATCTATCTATCTATCTATCTATCTATCTATCTATCATATCTCTCTCTCTATCTCTCTCTCTATCTATCTACTGTAACTATCTATCATCTATCTATCTATCTATCTACTGTAACTATCTATCTATCATCCATCTATATATCTATCATCTATCTATCTATCATATCTATCTATGTATGTATCCATCTATCTATCTACTGTAACTATCTATCTATCATCTATCTATCATCTATCTATCTATGATCCATCTATCTACTGTAACTATCTATCTATCCATCCATCCATCCATCCATCCATCCATCCATCTATCTTTCTATCTATCTATTTATCATCTATCTATCTACTGTGTTTCCCTGAAAATAAGACCCTGTCTTATATTTTTTGAACCCTGAAATAAGTGATTGGCCTTATTGCCATGCGCTCAAAAGCGCTTATTACCTGTGGGTGTCTTATTTTGGGGAAACAGGGTATCTATCTATCTATCTATCTATCTATCTATCTATCTATCTATCTTCCACCTACTGTAGTATTTCTTGAGCTTGAACTTCATGAAAAATAATTCTAAAGGACTATTCAATACATTCAGTGAGTAATCGTTCGTATTTGTCAATGACCCTTATACTAATGATTAATACTTACATTTTATTAAATATTGTTTTCATAATAGCACCTAAATGTTCTTTGCAGTGATCACAAGTGGCTCAAATGTTACAGATGTAATTGCCAGTGTCGATAGGGCAGGTGCTACAGCAGAAAAGGCCTATTTCCAGGGTCCTGCAGATCAAACTCTTTAGAAATGGACCTACAGCCCATCTCTTCCACTAGGATGAGCAGAGGTAATTGGGTGGTAACTATCCTCAGATAACCTGGCCCCATGCCACTTATTCAACGTAAGTAGTTCCAAAATTATAAATATATGATGAACTATGTTCCCCATACCTATATCTGCTTTTCCAGAGTAAAGATTTGCAAGATTTTCAAAACTAATCTATTCAGTTAGAGGAAAGCTGGAGATAAATTATTCAACTCAGAAAATTATTTTCATTGAATGTGGGGTGTCATGGAAAGGAGAATGATTAAACATACCATAATAATATGTGACGGAGTATTTAAATAGCAACCAGAAAATCAACAAGATTGAAAGCAAAACACAAAAATAGATTAAATAATATTTCATATTTAGCTAGGTGGGCCAGCAATGAAATACCCTTTATATTGCTTTTTGATGGTGGGAGGGGAGGAGGTTTCAAATTTTTTATGAATTATTTATGAAAGCTCAGCATTTTTCATAAAAAGATAGTTCAAGCATGAGTCATTTCAAGGAAATCAAAAATTACTTTCTTATAGAATGATCCTTTTCTTCCCCTCTGAATCGTATTTCAAACATGCTATTTTTAATGTCATATATTTTAACAAAAAAAATCCCGTTTTGTTTTCTTTTAATTGTAACTGGAATATTTGTTGACACATTTTCATTAGCAAGCCTGCATTATTCTGTTCCACTGCTATATTGGAAGGAACAGAGCTGCTCATTTGAGACGACAAAAAAAAAAGAATTTAAAATGAAATATCTTCCTCCTCCTTCCACATCAGCATTTTTGAAGCTGCAGGCAACACACTGCATCTGCAGTGAATCATACAGAAGGACATCTTTAACGAAGGAAAGGATAGCAGAAATAAAAGGCATGATATAACAGTTCCATTCTAATATTATTACTACTGTTCTAGCTTCTCTCCACCAACACATTAACTTTCAGGCAGGAATGCTCATCATGATATGATTAACATAAGCATAAAGACTGAAGAGCATTGTACTTCAGCAATGCTGAAAGTCTGTAGAGTTTCTACAGACTTTTAGCTATTCAGCTATAAAACCAACACCCTTTGAATGATGTGGGAGTAGGAATGGATTTCCAGAGGAAAAATAATTGCAGACTACACGAAGCAGGAGCACTACTCAGGCGACCCTGAGGACACAGATAAACCTCCAAGTGGTTCAACGACCCTCTGAAAGGATGCAAATGACCAGCTGTCTGCAAGGAATATAAATCCTTCCATTCCCCACTATTCTGTCAGAGCTAAAGAAGCTTCTTGGATGAGAAGCAAAATGTCTTCAAAAGAAAAAAAAAAACAAGAAAGTGCATTTGCCTCCTGAAAAAACAGCTTGTTCAGCAATGCTGATGACTACATGCAAACACTTAAGCCTTAAACAAAATGAGAGAAATCCCACCTAACAACTTTAGGTGTAGCACATCAAAAATGCTGCAGCGCAGAATGATCATTTTCTATCTTGTGACACAAACCAATTTGATTTTTTTTTTTTTTTTTTGTATAAATTCTGGCACAAAAACCAAACAAACAGAAAAAGGCAGTGGTATTCTACTCCGCCGTCTGGTGATCATTGCACACAATGATTAAAAACGCTGACCTACAACCAATTTGTCAATGTGGTTGCGCTGAGAAAATGACCTAACATTTCTCAATTTCATCACATTGACAGAACAAGCTACAGGCTTTATACCAGGTTAAAGCCTTTATATCAGAAAACAAACAAAAGGAGTTGTCAAATGTAGGCAGCAGCAAGAATCAGCAAGACATCGTCTCTGCATTAAAGCACTCAATGAGCAGTTTTACAATACGATCAAATAAACTGGTTCCATTTTAGATGGATTCTAAGTTAAGTTAATACTTCAGTTCTTACCATCTACACATGCTGGTCTTGCCCTTGTAGTGCCGGCAATCTGTCCTTTTTTACATGCACAACGAGCTGTTTGTCGGGCTATAGTTCTTCGAGGCTGACTGCTATCTCTGTCCAAAGTAACAATTTCACACGTACCTGCAGCCAACTGACCTGGAAAAAACAAACAAACCAGCAACAGGTATCATAGTCAATAACTATCATAATCCGAAAGAGTCATTTTGACCCAGTGTTGCAACAGACACTTCTCAATAAATGGAAATTCAGTTGAGAAATATAGATATTGATACTGGTAATAAAACAAAGGCAACATTTTTTGTCATGTCTCACCTTGAAGGAAAACTGGTTAAAAAAATATTCTAGTTCTAGAAATTATTTCAAATTAATAGTTAGATTGATTGATTTGATTGATCGATCATTCATTCATTCATTCATTCATTCATTTAATGTTGCCACCTATTCGCCCATGACGACTCAAGGAGGCTTACAGAATATTAAAAAACACATTTAAAAAAACAGTAAAACTAATAAAAAAAAATCAACTAAATTAATGTAATCAAATCATCTCCCCACCCCAGCGACAGCCGATCACAGGAGTTATTTAACGGACTACATCTCGTTCTGGGTTCCCCAGGCCTGCTGGCAGAACCTGATTTTCAGCGCCGTCCAGAAATAGGGTGGGGACCGTTCTAATCTCTGGGGGAATGTTGTTCCACAGAGAGGGATCCACCACGAAGAAGGCCCTTCTTCTGGGTCCCACCAGGTGCATCTCCCACGGGGATGGGACCCGCAGCATTCCCTGCCTCACTGCTCTGATGGGTTGGGTAGATGTGACCGGCAAGAGATGGTTCCACAGATAACCTGGTCCCAAGCCATGAAGGGACTAATTATGATACTGGTATTCACATAGAATTAGGGAGAAGCAGATTGTAATACAGAACATTCTGAGTCATCAAAGTTTGATGAGTTTCTCAGCCAAAGGAGGAATTTAAGACTTCTTCAGCTTTTGAAGAAATTTGGAATATAACTTACGCCAATATTACTTTTATTAGTAATAGTTAGAAAGAGCAACTTTATCAGTGATTGACACAGTTCTAGAAAAACAACTAATGGGCAATCAGTTTTTATTTTAACTTCCCAAGTATTTAACGTGAAAAGCTGGGTGGTCACTTTTCAGAAAATAATGTCAGACAATGTTTGAAAATGAGAAAAAAGTGCCTTGGTACAAATGAAGCAACCAGGACCCATGGAGGAGATGTGATGTTACACAAAATTAGACAATATTAGATATTCTGCTAAAATACTTATATAATAATACTGCTATTAAGAGCAATTGAGAATTTACAATTCTTACAGTTTTTATAAACCTACAGTTTTTCTATGTCCTTTCATAATAACTGTGAGCTGAGAAAGACTCTAAAAAAACTCTACATTAAGACAAATGTACTTGGCATAATGTAGCGACAAAATGGACTATAGCCTATTCCTTGGTAAGGTAGAAAAATTTGGGATAGGCGGCAACAACACAAGATGGATTAGCAAACTGAGAACCTAGAACTAAGGAGAAATTTCCTGACAGAATAATTAATCAGTGAAGCGACTTGCCTCCAGAAGTTGTGGGTGCAACAACACAGGTTTTTAAGAAGAGATTGGGCAACCATTTATCTGAATGCTTGAGCAAGGGAATGGACTAGAAGACCTCCAAGGTCCCTTCCAACTGTTATTCGGTTTTCTCAGAGGTGGTATTCAGCAGGTTCTGACCAGTTCTGGAGAACTGGTAGCAGAAATTTTGAGTAACTCGGAGAACCGGTAAATACCACCCGACTGGCCCCGCCCCCATCTATTCTCTGTCTCCCGAGTCCCAGCTGATCGGGAGGAAATGGGGATAATCTTCCCCTGGAGTGGAGTGGGAATGGAGATTTTACAGTATCCTTCCCCTGCCACGCCCAAGCCACACCCACCAAACCAAGCCAAGCCACACCCACCAAACCAAGCCACACCCACAAAACCGGTAGTAAAAAAATTTGAATCCTACCACTGGGTTTTCTGACCAACTTCACTCAACATGTAGTTGTCAAATGGAACTACATCTACATGAAGGACAGCGTGTAGTAGGGTACCCCAAGGTTCTGACTTAGGGCCACATCTTCATAAATGATTTAGACAAGGTGGTAGAAGGGTAACTCATCAAATTTGCAAATAATATCAAGCTGGGGGGAACAGCCAACACTTTAGAAAATATCATCAAGAGCCAGAAGGATCTTGACAGAGTTGAACACTGTGCCCTATCCTGCAAAATGAAATTCAATGTGAAGCAAAGTAAGATTTTACACTTAGGCAAAAAAAAAACCCCAAATGCACAGGTATAAAAAAGATACCTGAGCCAGTACCTGGCTCAACAGCAGTAATTTAAGGGATTTAGGAGCCCTTAAGTATGAGCCAGTAACACTGCTGTTGTCCAAAAAGCCAATGCAGTCCTAGGCTGCATAAACCAAGGGATAGCATCAAGATCACATGAAGTGTTAATACCATTTTATAAACTGCACTGGTAAAACAACACTTGAAACACTTCATCCAGTTTTGGCGATCACAATAAAAAAAAGATGTTGAGACAAAAGAAAGACTGAAGAAGAGAGACAAAGATGGTTAAGGGACTGGAGTCTAAACCGTGAGAACTGGGTATGTCTAGTTCAGTGATGACTAATCTTTTCCGGACCGAGTGCCCAAAGCGCATGCACCCAAACCCCCAAAATGCAATGCGTGTGCAGCCCCCATGCACTTGACCCTATACACACACATGCAAGGCAGAGACCCAAAGACCAGCTGGCTGGTGAGAGGCAAGCGTGCATGCGCAGCGGAGTTGAACTGGGGCGATGGCTCATGTGCCGTCAGAGAGGGTGCTGCGTGCCACCTCTGACACGCGTGCCATAGGTTCACCATCACAGGTCTAGTTTAACAGATAGAAGGACTAGAGATGACATGAAAGCAGTCCTCCAATATTTCAGGGGCTATCACAGAGAGGAGGGGGTCAACCTGTATTCCAAAGCACCTGAGGGCATGATAAGATGTAATGGATGGAAGTTTAACAAAGAGCGATCCGACCTACAACTAAGGAGAAATTTCCTGACAGTGAGAACAATTAATCAATGGAATGGCTTGCCACTCAAAGTTGTGAGTTCTCCATAACTGGAGGTTTTAAAGAAGAGATTAGACAGCCATTTGTCCAGAATGGTATAAGGTCTCCTGCTTGAGTTAGCAGTTGGACTAGAACATCTCCAAGGTCCCTTCTAATTCTGCTATTATTTATTTAAAATGCTGGGCAGCCATTAGAGAGATGCTGAAGCTAATATATCCACAGCCACTAAAGCTCTATTGCTTTGACTTTGGAACAGTTACTCTCTCTCTCTGCCCTATCAATCTCATGGAATTGGTGTAGGGAAAAAAATAACAGAGTTGGCACTCTATTTTGAGCAGAAAGAGTCATGTAACATAGGATAAATTAGAATAAAATAAAGTAAAGTAAATAAAGTAAAGTATAAATAAAATAAACAGACAGTAGAAACAGTCTGTAGCAGGATTTCATAACTATCAAACTATCAAAAAGTTTAATATATGTTTATCAGTAATTATCAAGTAATTCAATATTGTATTGAATTACGTGATTTCAGCAAAAGTCAAGTTTGCTCAATGACAGTCATACTGTGACTATTATAATCATATGTTAATGATATGCAATTTTTTGGAGAAAAGAAATGAAGTCAATTAAAGCTTCTTAGCAAAACGCTCAATAAAAAAGATTGTCAAATTATATGTATATATGTATGTACATATATTATTTTACTATCATATATATATATACATATACATATACATATATATATACATATACATACACACACACATATATACACACACATAAATATATATATATACACATATATATGTCTATCTTCTCAAGTTTTCGCGGGTGTGTATATGCAAAAATTTAAAATCGTTAAAATGTTTAAAATTCTGGTTAAAATCCTAGCTTAAAATCTTCTAAAAATCCTTACAGAGCACTCTGCAAGGTCCTTTAAAACCTTAGCTAAAATCCTACCAGTACCTTAAAAGTTTTTCTTTCTAGCAACGTTTCGACAGGTTCACAACCCTGTCATCTTCAGGCTCTTGTTTAGTTTAGAAGCTATGGGTATGTTGCGAGGTCGGAGCTGTCGCTTTTCTGTTTGCTGCTACTGTCGTATGCTGGTTAGCCTGTAACTCTGTGTCCTGATTGGAGGACAGCAATCAGGACACAGATTGCTGCCGCTGACTATCCCCACCACCTGGAACAGGCCAAAAATGGGAGACTGAAAATGGGATGCACAGAGGCCGAAAATGGGACACGCGGAGGCAGAGATAGGTGACAGCGGTGATGGGGGGGCAACAACGCCGATGGGTAAATTGCTGGAAGGCAGAGGCCGAAAGGTGAGAGCCAGCGGGTGGGCTAGGCTTTGGCAACATTCGCTGTATAAAACGCACAGACATTTCCACCCACTTTTTTGGGGGGCGGGAAGTGCGTCTTATACTCCAAAAAGTACAGTAGTTATTGGTCAACCTTGAACAGTACAGGACATAAGGATCTATGTTATATTTATCATTTTATTGTGAAAATTTATAGTATAGTCCAGCAGTGTCTCTGTTCTGGGGATTAGCTCTCAGAAATATTAAAGAGCAGGAACAAGAAAAAAGCAGTTCCTTTATGATATGACAAATATCTTGAATATCTCCCAAATCCTGGTGGCAAGCTGTGGATAAGTTCAATGAAACTAAGTGGGAAGCCATATTATGGTACACACACAGGACAGACGTAAGATATCAATGTAAACAAGGCTATAAAACTAGCATAACAGACTGGTTCAAGAACTGAGGCATAAATCAGTATACTCCTAGTCTAAATCTATTCCAGTCATAAAACTTAGGTGGTCTAAGGAAATCCATCATTCTACACTCAGGTTGCAATAAAAAGATAATAAACAAGCTAACCTTTTATGAATAATACAAGCATTCTAAAAAGATATACAAGTAACATTTAATTTATGTGAACCTTTTAAAGAAATCGCCAGCATCAAAGACCAAATTCATCTCCCCCCCACTGGCAACAATTCATTTTTTATGCCCCATTTAAAACACCCAGCTGGAATTTATCTCTGGTGATTAAGAAGTTCCATTTCATTCTGTACAAATCTGTCTGACTCTTAACAGCATTTGAGACCCTGGTTTTTCGGTCTAAAAGAAACATTTAACTTTTTGTGTAACATAGCCTACTTTTTATGTAACACAGCTCTGCTTTTTTGTTACTGTAAACAAAAGCCTTAAAGATAAACTTGTTTTGGCTCAGATAACGTGATTATATACCATATAAATTTTTGTTTTCATTGTGGCAGTTAATCCAAACCCTGGTTTTTTATAATAAATTAATAAAAACATTTATAAGATACGTTGTACAGTTTTAATAATCAGAAAAGTTGTTACGTACTTTTAATGATCACTGTTTAAGCTGTAAGGGACACATATGCATATAGCAATAGCAATAGTAGCACTTAGACTTATATACCGCTTTACAGTGCTTTACAGCCCTCCCTAACAGCAACAGCACTTGGACTTATATACCGCTTCATAGTTCTTTACAGCCGTCTCTAAGCGGTTTTACAGTGTCAGCATATTGCCCCCAACAATCTGGGTCCTCATTTTACCCACCTCAGAAGGATGGAAGGCTGAGTCAACCTTAAGCCTGGTGAGATTCGATCTGCCAAACTGCCAAACTGCTGGCAGCCGGTGATCAGCAGAAGCAGCCTGCAGTACTACACTCTGTGCCACCATGGCTTATCTGTTTACAGAGTCAGCATATTGGCCCCAACAATCTGGGTCCTTATTTTATCCACCTCAGAAGGATGGAAGGCTGAGTCAACCTTGAGCCTGGTGAGATTTGAACTGCCAAATTGCAGTCAGCCAGCAGTCAGCAGAAGTAGCCTGCAGTGCTACACTCTAACTACTGCGTATTTCCACTCTAACTACACTCTAACTCATGTACATATAGATTTCCGTGTGTGTGTGTGTATTATGTAACATATTTTACATATATATACACATACATGCACACACATATATATGTGCGTATGTATATATGTATATATGTATATGTATGTATACACATATATGTATATATTACGTAACATATTTTACATACATATTATACACACACATATACACACACACACATCAAACCTATACACATTTATGTAGTATTCTGAACATTTTTGATTGTAAAGATATTACGCGCTGAATTTTTCAAACAATATAACAGATAAAAGGTTGGCTTAAGCCTCAAAGTCTTTGCTTTTAAATTAAAGCTGTTTCTGATATATTTAGCTCTCTTCAATTAGAGAAAGACTGCTGTGTATGACCATTACATTACTAATAAGGTGAATCACTCTAGCATATAATGACTTTCTAATGAAAACCAGGGTTAAGTCATATGTTCTTGTGAACAGCAGCATCTGCAGGGAGTCTAAATGCATAATTGGTGGCACATGGGAAGATCACTCAAGGAAGTCAAAGCAGTATTTCTGCTATCAAGGAAATCTCTGTCCATGGAAGTGACAATTTTGCAGAAGTATTGTATTTTATAGGACACAATTCATTCAAAATACTTTTGTGACCTGACTTTCAAGCTAATTCAGTATCAAAGTGCAGTTACAGTAAAATACTATAGTTGGCAACTTGCATGTCATCTTTCATGAATGCTTGATTCTCTGAATTCAATAATCTCTTAGAAATGTTATATAATAAATGGCTTGGAAATGTTTTATAATTTGAAAAGATATATATATATATATATATATATATATATATATATATATATATATATATATATGCCTGCAGTTTAAAACAGGAAGCAAAATTACAAAAATACATTTTGTATTACAAACAATAACAATATTTTGTTGTAGAAGTAACAACTTAATTATTCCATAAACCTGTATATGGCTGTTTCTTTTTGACAGTGAAAGCAGCTAAACAAGAGCTCAAGAATGCCACTGGCATTGTTTGGTAAATGCAAATAGGGGTAATCATATAACAAACATTACTGCTCTTGCTTGTTCATCATAATAAATGTTCAAAATTCTAAGCCCACTTCAAGCAAAATGCAATATATTTGATAAAACACTCCATTTCTTTCCACACTGAATTCCTATCACATTCTTCGCATATCTGATTTTAATGACGAGGCTCTTAGCAAAGATAAAAATTGTTACTTAACATTGAATGACTATCATTCTACTAGCCTTACCCAAGTATTTAGCAAATGTTTATTTTCACAACTGGATTATTTTCAGAGATATACAATTGATCACTTGCTGCTACTGAGGAAGGATCCATCAGTTCCTATAGCCTTGACTAGATAGATACCGATAGATAGATAGATAGATAGATAGATAGATAGAT
>WNWU01000049.1:16811414-16845000 GCA_012654045.1 Ptyas mucosa | reverse complement strand
TCTATCTATCTATCTATCTATCTATCTATCTATCTATCTATCTATCTTTTCTTTCTCCCTTCCTTCCTTCCTTTCTTCCTTCCTTCCTTCCTCTCTCTCTCTCTTTCTTTCTCTCTCTCCTTTCTTTAATCAAGAAAAATATAGAATATATTATTACTGAAAGCAACTTCTGGAGACCAAAGGCAAGAACTAAGAAAGAAATGTCTGACATACACTAAAATTACATTTTCAGGAGGGGGGGGAAGTATCCAACGAAATTTAGAAATTACAATTCCCTGTGATTTTTTTCAGTTGCCTTCTTTGCACCGTTGCACTCATTTGTTTCTTTAATGTCATAACTGCAGGAAATATAATCCTTAAGCTAAAACAATCATCAAGCAAATAATTTAAGAAATGAAACACTAAAACTCTTAGATTTAAATAAATATGCCAACAGACCTCATTGACCCAAGATAATAAAATGGTTTCACAATATCATTTTAAGATTCGGATACCTACACAAAATAGGAGCACCGTTTGAATTTAAGCATAATCAATTATACCTGCTTGTTGAATGATAAAAGAATATTTGAGCTGGTTGCATTGCTATAGAAAACAGTGACTTATTTAAACAAATTCTCAGTTTGTTGAACTGTCTGTTTTCATGCTACTCCTGGCTGTTGTCAGATCTTCAGGGAAACCAAGGTACATATTGCCTTATCTAGTTTTGCTATAAGGTAAGTCACATTCTTGAGTGTGAAGTCCTATGAGAGATAAGACGAAGCTTTGGATCGCTAAGAAAGGCTTTGCTATTTATCTGAAGCTTTAGCTGAGCACAAGCAATAATCACTATTGCCTAAAATATACTGGACTGAAAAGTATATGGGACCATTCATGAAAGTTCATCAGCATTCAGGAGGCAAACCGCACAACTGCAGTCACTGAATACAGGTTCAGTCTACTGGCTTTAATCTTCCATCTCATTCATTCAGCCTTTACTTTTGGCACAGCTGTATGATAAACATTCTTACACACTTGCAGTTGTGGGATTCCTTAAGAGGGTGAACAAGCAAGAATGCAGGCTTAATATATTTAAAAATACATTACATGCATTAATGGGTGGGGCAGCAAAACAGTAAAAGGAACATACAACTCATACGTACTTTGTACTCATACCAATTCTTAGAGAAAGGAGAAAAATGAAATCAGCCATATATTAATATTGCATATATATCAGTGCTGAAATGCTACCGGTTCACACCGGGTCGAGTGAACCGGTAGTGATAAAAACTACTGGTTCAGGAAAAACAGTAGTAAAAAAAAGCTACCGGTTCCTCCGAACCGGTATTTCCGATGATCAGCTGTGCCGCACGATTTAAAATTGCTAGAAAGCAGGATTTCCCAAACCTCCTTTTTCCATGCAAAGCACTTGTTTGGCACACACTATACATGCATGCTTGCAGCGCATGTTTGGCGCACAGCACGCATGCACAGCCAGTGAACCGGTGGCAAACCGGTTCAGATTTCATCACTGATATACATGTACATATACACCTATATAGCAAGTTAAGTAAAATGGTGGCATATTGATAAGAAATATTAACACAGGAATCTGTGAGGGATGTTTAGCCTGCAGAAGAGGTTGTTGATGGAGAATATCAATCTTTAAATATCTGAAAGATTTACTTTAGAGAGAGTGCAGCTTATTTGTTCTGTGTGTCCTGGACGGCAAGATTCGACCCAATGGGTTCAAACCAGTGGTGACATCCAAATTTGTTTACTACTGGTTCTGTGGGCGTGGTTTGGTGGGCATGGCTTGGTGGGTGTGGCAGAGGAAGGTTACTGCAAAATCTCCATTCCCAACCCACTCCAGGGGAAGGATATTGCAAAATCTTCATTCCCACCCCACTCTGGGGCAAGCCAGAGGTGGTATTTGCCGGTTCTTCGAACTACTCAAAATTTCTGCTACCGGTTCTCCAGAACCTGTCAGAACCTGCTGGATTTCACCCCTGGTTCAAACTCTAGGAAAGTAGATTCAGATTAGATATTAGGAGGAAGAGTCTGATTTAGGAGCTTTCAACTATATGCTTCGTAGTATGTACTTCTTTCTTGGAAATCCTTAAGCAGACGTTAGATATACATCTGCATGATTGAATTTATTTATTTGAGGTGAAAGACCAAAATAATCCATCCTTGTGGAAAATTTTTAGCAGGGTCTGCACACCAAACGGGATTGCACTAGATGATACCCAGTTTGAAAATTCTTGGCAAATTTTCTGGGATTCTATAAAAGTATAAAATTGATTTAGATTATCTGAAGTCTAAATAGGTGTATAGATAATTTTGGGCTCAATTGTGGTCATAAGTCGATCAAGGAAAAACAGTGCATTCATAATAAACTACATAGTAGGGAAATAACTGTTTTTCTGCCCTACTGTGCTGTCCCACTCTCTCTCACACACACACGTAACTGTGTGTGAGAGTTCATTAATATTCTCCAGCAATTCCATTCACCATAAAACCCCAGAACTGTCCCAATTAAGTCCAGCACGAGCAGACCAATGCTCGAACACAGCAGTAGTGGGTTCCACTTACCTTCGCTACTGGTTCAGAATTGGGAGCGTGTGTGCACGCGTGCTTGCTTCACTCATGCACGGCGCTTCTGCACATGCACAGAACCTTCTGTGTATGTGCAAAGCATCCGTGATGACGTCTGGCGGGTGGAGCCTCCCGCCACGGCCACTACTGGTGTGCCCGACCAGGTGGTCCACAGACCAAGGAGTCCATAAAACACTTAAAAGTTTCTCCATCAAAATAAATCCACCAGACAAACTTAAATCCACAACAAAAGAGTTCACAAGGCAAGAAAAGTCCAGAATTTCCAAGGCACGATCCAAGTCAAGGCACAATCCAAAGCGAGACAGGAATTACAGCGACCAGAAAACACATTGCTAGGAAACAAACATGTTGTTCCCAGCATCTCCTCCATCTGTCTGCTGTGCTAAATAACCAGCTTCCGGTGCAGCCCATCAAGAAGGGTGAGGTTTTCTCCTCACGAGTAGTCTGGCTGACCTTCTCTGCTCCTGCCTTTTCTCTGCTCTACATGTTCTTGGATCAGGTATGCAAGGCAGTTCCTCTTCTGTGTCACTGACTGGCTGCAGCTGCATGCTTTCCATACCTGGAGCCTCAGCCAAATCCCTCACAGACGGCTGCTTGGAGCCATCAATCAACTCAGCTTCTGACGTGCCAAGAACTGGTTCATTCTCCCCTGAGCTGACTTCTAGAGAGGTATCTGGGGAAGCATCCCTGGGAATCATCACACTTGCCCAATGAAGAACTCTGGGTAATTTATTTTATGGTGACTCATACTTAGTAGCAAAAGCAATAGCATTTAGACTTATATACCGCTTCACAGTGCTTTTTACAGCTCTCTCTAAGCTGTTTACAGAGCTTGCCCCCCAACAATCTGGGTCCTCATTTTACTGACGTCAGAAGGATGGAGGGCTGCGTCAACCTTGAACCTGGTGAAATTCGATCTGCTAAATTGCAGGCAGCCGGCAGGCAGCTGAAGTAGTGCCAGTACTGCACTCTAACCACTATGCCACCGCAACTCTAGTATCACCATCCATCCATAAAATACAGTATGCCCAAGATAATTCAAAGCTCTCAATTTTCTGAAATTCTGTGTGTTTGAGTCTCTGTAACGTGAGATGTTGAGATATGCATGCAAAACAGATACTTTCCTACTAAACAGAACTATCAAGAAAATAAATCTGCATTTTGCATTGTATGTGTCGTAACAGTTTAAGTTTGACTAACCTGGTTTTTTCCCCCCAATCTGATTTAACTGTTTATCTAAAATATTCAAAATCAGAATGAAAATTACCTAATATATGATTTTACTTTCCTTTTACAGTTAAATTTCTTTACGTACACTTTAATGCATGTTGTAATTAAAAACTACTATAGATCTGAATATTAGAACTGTTAAAAATACATTTCTCTTCCAATTTATCATTAATTACCATAAGACGTATTGCTTCCAAATCTCATAGGAACAAAAGAAAATAAGAAATGGATAAGATTCTGATCATACTACCAGAGTCACCATTTTGATTTCCCTTTTCATGTGGAAGTTTTTTTCGATGTCAGGATACAGTAATGAATGGCATTAGGAAATGCTGTTCTACTGGTACTACCGGTGGTGATTAATGAATAGGATTTAAGAAGCAAGTAGGCAAATAAAGACATAACCACTATGGGTATAAGAATGCTATACGGGTAGTACCCTTCAATTTAATTTTGAACAAGAAGGTTATTCCATGTAAATAATGATGTAAATATTATTTTTATGTATATTGACACTACAAAACCAGAAACGTTGAACTGTATTGTAATTTTGTAACAATAAAAGCATTAAAAAAAAAAGGAAATGCTGTTCTAATGTGACAAAGGAAGGAAGGAAGGAAGGAAGGAAGGAAGGTCAAGTTTGTTGCACAAAATGAGTAGAAAAAAAGGTGTAATAATTTGAATCTCAATTTTATTACAAATAAGGCTTGCATTTAAGAAACAGCAGTTGGTGGAATTCTTCTATAATTATTTCATTAGGTTTTACAATTATCCAATATTTACTTCCTTGAATACTTAGTTGCATCTGTTTCAATTTTAGCATTTTGCAAAACAAGCCCATGAACAAAACGAATTCCTCTAAACTACATCATTGTGGGGGTGTAGTTCAGTGTTTTCAAAAAAAAAATAAATGATCCTATTGAGCCCCGAGTGGGCCTTGTTTAGTGCCAAACCACTGCTTGGATATTTCAAACTGCTTCCATTTCAGAAGATTTATTTCCTGAAATTGACAAACAAACCCCAGAGCAGAAAGGATCCAGAGGTGGTTTGCTGTGATCTGAAATAAAAGCGAAACAATTCAGAGTTCTCCAGAGCATTCCATATCTGAATTTGTGAGTTTGGCATTACTAAAACTTTGCTGGTTTTTAAATATGCCTATTAAAGGAGAGGAAAAAATAGAAGGTTACACTGAATTGATGCACACAATAACAATAACAGAGTCGGAAGGGACCTTGGAGGTCATGTAGTCCAACCCCCTGCTCACACAGGAGACCTATACTAGGGATTCAAACCACCAACCTTTCTGATCAACAAGCTCAGCGTCTTAACCGCTGAGCCACCTAGGAAGCTACCTATGGGAATTCTCTAGAGATGAGTGCCTAGTGCATTTTAATTTTTTTATAAATCATCTGGAGTTAGGACTAAGTAATAGATAGTTAGGTTTACTCACATAACAAATTGTTCAGAATTGAAAATTGGGGGAAGGGGAATGTGAAAACTCCAAAAAGATGTTTCCAGACTAGAAAAAGGATCCTACAAGACAAATGCAAGGCAACATAAGCAACTGCAAAATGAACTTTACTGGCTCTGAAACGCCAAATTTTAGATATGCAACCATGGACTGTGGCTTGATAATATTTAATTTCAAAAAAGTCTTTCGCAATTATGATTAACAGTTTAAAGACTATGTACCAAACTATTAAAAAAAAGCACATTCCAAGCAAGGAAGATAACTGAAAATAAATTATAAATATAGAAATGTGTTATATAAATCGATGATGTTGGTTGCACTTTTTGTAAGTATCGTACTGGATGCTGTAGTTTAAAAAAATAGAGTTTGTAGATCGGGGGGGGGGGAAATAAATGGAAAATAAACTGAAAGGCAACTAGAATAATTAGAGATTTCTAGCCTATTTGCAAAGAACAAGGTTGCAATGTTTGGGCCCTTTAGCTTAAAACAAAAGAGACCAAGAACAACAGAGATATAATTAAGGCAACTAAAATTATAATAAACAAGAGTGGTAAAGGGTTATCGCTTTTCTACATATACAGTATATTTGTGAGTTTCACAAATACATGTGATTGCCACCAGATAGTGCAAGCTCTGTTCAGGCAAATACATACAGATGCACACGAGATGAGTTGAACAACATAATTCCGTCACGTAGCATTAACTGACTTCCGCAACTAAAATTTGTCGGTTAGCAGCATATAAAGTTTCAGTGCAGAATTTTAAACACACAGCTTCCATATGAGTTGGAACCACGAGAGTATTTAGGATTACATGGATGTTTTCACATGCACAATTTTACATGCAAAGAAAATCTCTAGATGCAAAGGCAAGGCCGCCAAGTCAATCATGCTGTTCTTGTAGAAAACTGACAATGTAGTGCAAATTTATAGATGGGAATTCATTTCTACTTGAGTGCTACATGAAAAGATTATCTCAACGAATGTTAGATTGTGATACGCAGCCTGATCCAGCAGAGCTTTTACAGACAACTGCTCTATGCATAATTAATTTCATTAGCAGTTGGAATGTATTATAGAGAACAAACTTCGCCAGTAAAAGAAAAAAAAATTGGTTGAAGATTATAGACAGAGAGACAATTTGCTGGAAATTGTCGGAAATAACTTTTTTAAAAAATTTGATTTATATGCCGCCCTTCTCCGGAGACTCAGGGCGGCTTACAATGTGTTAAGCAATAGCCTTCATACTTTTTGTATATATTCATACAAAGTCAGCTTATTGCCCCCACTATCTGGGTCCTCATTTTACCTACCTTTGAAAGGATGGAAGGCTGAGTCAACCTTGAGCCTGGTGAGATTTGAACTTGTGGTAATTGCAGGCAGCTGATGTTAATAACAGCGCTTTAGTCTGCTGCGCCACCAGGGCTCAACTTCCTCTAAAGTCTAACTAAACTTCACTTTTATAGGTACTACATAGCTTGGATGGGCACTTACTATCCATGTTATTATGGCACAACTAATGAGATGTAAATATTTTTAAGGGAAAGGTATAATGGTATATTTTCACAAAGATTTATGAAAATAGGTGGAAGTGTTAAAACTTACAGGAGATAAATGGACTGTGAAATTATGCATATCACATAGTGCAAAGCCAATGTGTCATTGATACAATCCTATTTATATCTGTTCAGAAGTAATTCTGTATTCAGTGGGCTATATTGCAGCTTTAATGAGATGTATTTTAAGAACAATTTTATGATCATAAAGTTATCAATATTTATTTTTCAGCAATCACTGAAATTATTAAAGATTTCAAGAAATCAGCAAGTAAAATTCTAATAGAAATATTTCTTCCTTCTAGACCATTACGTTGTATTGGTATATTGAAATGATATATTACCATCCAGAGAAACAGAGAAGAATATTTTGAACAAAAATATAATACAATCTATAGCAGGCCAAAGGGATGCGGTGGGTTCAGTGGCTAAGATGCTGAGCTTGTCGATCGAAAGGTCGGTAGTTCAGCGGTTCAAATCCCTAGTGCCACGTAATGGAGTGACCTCCCATTACTTGTCCCAGCTTCTGCCAACCTAGCAGTTTGAAAGCACGTAAAAAATGCAAGTAGAAAAATAGGGACCACCTTTAGTGGGAAGATAACAGCTTTCCGTGCACCTTTGACGTTTAGTCATGCCAGCCACATGACCACGGAGACGTCTTTGGACAGTGCTGGATCTTCGGCTTTGAAATGGAGATGAGCACCACCCCCTAGACTCAGGAAACGACTAGCACATATGTGCAAGGGGAACTTTTAACTTTATAGCAGGCCTGATCAATTTATGGCCCACGGCCTATATTTGACCTGCCAAGCAGCCTTGCGTAACCCAGTTTTTTTAAAAAAGTAGTAAATTTAAAGCTGCCTCTGCCGCTTTTTTACTTTTATCACTCCACTAGCATGGAACAGCTGATGGAATATTTCTTTCACAAGACTTTTTTTTTAAAAAAATCAACATGTCCCTTTCCTTGCATAAGTTGGGCAGTATGATATTTCAACAAGGAACAATAAAACAGTTACCCATCTTTTTTGCAACTTTAATTAACTAGTAATGTTTTTTTAGGTATTGTTTTAAATTTTGTTTCATTTTCTTTTAAAATAATATTTGGCCTGTACTCTCAGGATATTGCCCTAAAGTGTTTTTTTTTGGGGAGGAACGGGGTACTTTTGAATAAGGCTTGACTTCTGGCAACTCCCCACACAAGTTCCTGCAATTTTCTTGACAATATTTCAGAAGCCGGTTGACACGGCCTTCTTCCCAAGGCTCACTAGCCCAAGGTCACCCTGAGGAGGTTTTCAACCTTAAGTACTACACCAAAATGGTTTTCTTTTTCCTAAAGTGGTACAGAGAGATTCTAGGTCAGTGAGGGCTAACCTTTTTGCCGTCGCGTGCCGGAAGTGGGAGTGGCGTGGAGGGATTGTGCGCGCATGTGTCCACACCCATAATGCCCCCCGTACCTCCCCCCACTTTTTGGCACGTGACAGCAAAAAGATTACTGGTGGGTCTGGTAGGCCCGTTTTTCACCCTCCCCAGGCTCCAGGGGCTTTCTTGGAGCCTGGGGAGGGCGAAAACAGCCTCCCTCACCTCTGCTCGGAAGCCCTCCGGAGGCCAGAAATGGCCCATTCCTGACTTCCAGTAGGCCCAGAAGGCTAGAAAATCAGCTAGAGCAGAGCTAGGGCCACCTGTGGCAAGCGTGCCATAGGTTCACCATCACGGTTCTAGGTCATTGCCTAGGGAGCTGCATTATTTATTTATTTTGAACATTTCTATGCTTTTTCCCATTTAAACTGATCTCAAAGCAATTTACAATTCAAACTAATAATTACAATTCAAAGAACAAATTAAAACTATATACTTAGAGATTAATAAAAGACAGTATTTGGGGCAATGGTAAATTCTAAGAATGAGTACGTTTCAACATAAGCTCTTTATGTTATAAATTGCCTGTCATAGATAGGCAAGGCTGAGCCAAGGGTAGAGATAAATAGGTTGGATGTGAACTATGGTGCATCCTTGATTTGTGTAGTGTTCTGTTAATCTGGATAGTTTGACATGCTTTGCTTTAACAAATCCAAGAGAAGCTGAGGACCTTAGAAGGCAGAAAGAGAGGAAAGAAAACATCATAAATTTTATTTTTTTCCCCCTACCAGCATGCAAAAAGATAATCAAATTATGAGATTTTAACACGATTTAAAATGTTAGTGAAATCATTGGATTAATCAAAAACGCTACATGCCAATGAACTACAATGGATGAAAATATATCTGTTAAAATAACATAGCACAGGAACCTTCCAAAAATTACAGTGGCATCTGTGTAATTTGTTTATAAATGTTGCTGAAATTCAGTTTGGACCTAAATATGGCAGAATAAAGCACTGGAGAAAAGGCAAAAATGACAATAGCTATGATTAATTATAACCAGAAGGTAACTGTGGAAGGATCAGTCCATGCAGTATGGTTAAAATATGGTCCTGTGACCTCATCCTTTCCCATTCCTTTTAAAGCAGAAGTGTCCGTCATCACGTGATGTATCAAGACTTTTTTTCCCCTTCGCTAAACCGGGCAGGGGGTGAGGCCAGCAAGTGATGCATCCGGCCTGCGGGCTGCAAGTTTGACACCCCTGTTTTAAAGGACCCTTAGTTGTTGATACTGACAGCACCACCAAGAGCTATCACAGCACAAGCAGAAAGGAGATTAAGAAGAGAGTCCCCCCTTCTTGGAGACACTTCTTGGAACTGAAGTGTCATAGTGGTCACTTCATTCAGGAAGTGTATTCACAATGAGCTGGAGTGAGGGACAAGAAATAGAGCAGCCCTTCAGACCTTGCCTGCAGCTACGGAAGAAGAAAAAGAAAAAGCCATGGAGAAAACAGACCAATGGCAGTGAAGAGCAAATCCTGGATGACACAGCAGGAACAGGCATCCAAACGTCACGAACAAAACTATGGGAAAAGCCAAAAGCACCTTAGCAGGAGAAGCCATTTAAGAGACCCTTGTAGCACATATTTACAATAAGTTGCGCAACAACTGAGATTCCCCTTACAAAAAAAAAAAAAAATGACACTTGTAGCAATAAGTTATACAACAACTGAGACACCCAAGCACTCACCCAAAAAAAATTCCCAACAGGACCAGGATTCTGTGGTCTATGAAAGAATCCCGACCAGTTGAAACTTACAAAGAAGTGACACAATCAGCTGGCAATGACCCAGCTGATAAAACACTGGGCACAAAGTGTCAGTTCAAACAAGGTAAGATTGGGCCGCAAGATTTCGTAGGAGAGTGTTGTGTGAGATAGCAAGAGGTTTGCCTCAGAGAGCGGCTACCTCATTGAGAACAGCTCCAGAAAGGTATCTGCAAACTGCTCACTCTGACATAGTTAAATATGCTGACATTTTCCTTAATACCGTTACAATGGGGGGGGGGGAATGATTGAGTGGAGCTAGAGCAGGGGTGTCAAACTCAATTTCATTGAGGGCCCATCAGGATGGTGTTTGACCTTGGAGGATGGGGGGGGCTACGTAGGAGGCGTGGCCAGGGGGGCCTGGCCAGGTCAACATCCATTTTCGGCTGCAATGGTCTCCTGCAGCCCTCTGCCAGTGAAAACGGAGTTCTAGAGTCTGCACACGGACCTCTCAAGCTCTGTTTTTACTGGCAGAGGGCTGCAGGAGGCCGTCGCAGTCAAAAACAGACCCTCCCGAACTCCGTTTTTGCTGGCAAAGGCATCGCGGGCCGGTCCTTGGATGTTTCCAGGGTGGCCCCATGGGCCAGATTTAAACACCCCATGGGCCAGATCCAGCCCATGGGCCTTGGGTTTGACACCCCTGAGCTAGAGCCTGAGGAGGCAACTTGAGGAAGGAAAAACTGCTAACCAATTATATCCAAAACTGCTAATCCAGTTTTCAGAATTGCTTAAATTAATAATCTAATGCTATCAAATGTATTCTTGGTAACTGGAAATTTATCTAAAGTATAAGACTACATGTATTTACAATACTATTTTCCCACCATGTTTTTCCCCCCATGCTAGGAATGTATTGTAAATCTACTCTAAATTATCCATGCATCCTTTTCTAGAAATACAAGTTGACAATATTCTCCATAAAGCAAAGTAACAGCAAGGACAGTATACTAACTTATCGAAGTAAGCAGCAGCTGTAAACTTTGTACATCAGTAATTTAATATAGAGTAAGAACACCTCCAGCAGCATTAAGCAATCAAAAAAATTAAGCAGACATGATATAAACCTTTTTTTTTCTAGTATCTTTGAATTCATATTCTGCCAATGTGCAATGTTTCCCTCCTTTGTATTGATCTGTTTTAATTAAACATTTTTAAAAGTTAACCATGGTAGTTTAACAATACAGGGAGTCCTTGGCTTTCAACCACAATTGAGACCAAAATTTCTGTTGCTAAGTGAAACATTTGTTAAGTGAGTTTGCCCCATTTAACGACCCTTTTTTGCCACAGTTGTTAAGTGAATCATTATTGTTCTTAAATTAGTCCAAATGTTGTTAAGTATTCTGCCTCAGATACGGACCCCAAAGAACGCAGCACACACAAAGTCCGTTCAAACCTTAGTTTACTAAATAAACCAGTTTTTTACAACAATGGCTGTTAATTAACTGCATTAATGGCCGCCAAGAATTCAAAGAATAATACTGAAAGCTTACTGTGGTTGGCAGAATGCCCAGAAGCAATTTGCAGGAAGCTGATAAGATAAGCAAGACAAGATACGAAGGTATGTGAAAGAATTTTTTTTACTACTGGTTCTGTGGGCATTGCTTGGTGGTTGTGGTATGGCTTGGTGGGCGTGGCAGGGGAAGGATATTGCAAAATCTCCATTCCCACACCACTCCAGGGGAAAGGTACTGCAAAATCCCCATTCCCTCCCCACTCCTGAGGGAAGGATATTGCAAAATCTCCATTCCCACTCTACCAGCCAGAGGTGGTATTTGCCAGTTCTCCAAATTACTCAAAATTTCCACTACCAGTTCTCCAGAACCTGTCAGAACCTGCTGGATTTCACCCCTGACCCTGGGACATTGCAACCATTGTAAATATGAGTCAATTGCCAATTGACCATCAGGATGCTACAACAGTTGTAAGCGTGAAAATTGTTCTTAAGTCACTTTCTTCAGTACCGTTATAACTTTGAGCGGAAAGTAAACGAAGAACTGTATGTCAAAGACTACCTGTATTTACAATATGTACAATACAATAGAAAACTAGAAACTTATTTTAGTTTCACTATTTTGCATTATGTCTAATATAGGAAATAAACAGGACAAATTAGAGGCAAGCATAAAACAGGGCTGGTTTTAATTTATAAATGAAAAATTTTAAGAGTTTTAGAATGTAATAGACAGTCAAGAAAAGGGGGGAATGTTACCATCTACAAAGTTTCTTCCTTGAATAAGTTATTTGCAATTTTACATATATAACTTGCATGTAATTACTTATAAGCATCTACTAAACACTTGCAATCTGCGTGAGTTTTTCTAAATCTGTGTAGTCTTAATATATGAGAAATTGAAACAAAATGTGTAAAATTATATGCTAAAGTACATGAAGATTTTTCAGTTATCATAACAGTGGCTCTTATTTATCTCAATTTATCTTCCAAAAAAGGCAATAAATCAGAATAAATTATTGCTTGGCCAATGCAATGCAGATCAGTTTCTTTTCATGGCTTGAGATCCAGCTGCTAAGCAGACCGAATAGCACCACAAGAGCTATTCTAAACTTGAGAGAGCAGGAGATAAGTAAAAGCATTTCTAAATTTCTAAAAGCATTTCTAAAAGCAAACGTTCTCCTTCCATTGCATTATTATTCCTCTCATTAAATTGTATGGGTTGGAGTCATGGAATTCATAAGCGCATGGCACAGCATAGAAGAACAAATGCATCAGGACTAGATTCGGCAGTCCACTTGCATTTAAAAGACACAGGCCACTCTTTTGAAGACAGCAAAGTCCACATTTTGGACAGAGAGGACCTCTGATTTGAAAGAGGGTCAAAAAGGCCATCTATGTCAAAACTGAACAGCCCTCTCTTAACAGAAGGGGAGAGATATGACATCATCTCTCTCCAGCCTACAACACAATCCTTTCAACAGTTCCAAGAAGGCTCCACATCCATTTGCGCCACTCAGGTGACCCCGGTAACACAGATAATCCTCCAGGTGACCTTAACGACTCACTAAAAGAATGCAAATGACCATATCTGCAAGGAGTATAAATCCTTCCATTCCCCACCATCCACTCAGAGCTGAAGAAGCTTCTTGGATGAGAAGCAAAACATCTTCAAAGAAAATCCAGAAAGTCCAGTTGCCTCTTGAAAAAGCACCTTTAGGACAACCATGACCTGGATGACTGAGAATCTCCATGGACATTCATGGAATCAAGCAATTTGTTTTACATGCTGAAAGAACATTGGGCTTTTCTTTTAAAACAGTCACTACTTCACTTAGCTTTTAAAACCCAGGCCAGTGTGAAAAGCAATGATATGATATCACAATGTAAAAGATGCATTCATGTGAAATAACATAGCTTAACATCAATAAATTGTCCTTTTTCGTTTGAGGAATGCAGCTATAAATATCTGTACATTCTTTGAGGTTGACATTGCTCATAGCAGGATAGCATTTTCCTGCAGAAACAAGCCAAAAAGCTTTCAAGCAAACCATGATGTCGCACAATATGTGGACAAAGTACCAATGTCAAAAAAGCCACAGTGGGTGAAATACAGCTGTGCTGCTTGATGGGGAATATCTTATATTATTTTATAATATGAGATTCACTGATGACTTGATATATATGAACTTAGGGAAGGTCCACTCCAAGCTTTTTGCTATTTTTAGAAATATAAATTAACCCTGTTCCTTTAACAAATAATACAAATAAAACTTATTCGAGTGACCTGGAAATGTAGATAAAAAGGGTTAAATAGTTGGTGGCAAACATCCTTGTAGAATTGGCTGCCCAAAGGAACATGGGTTTGTTTTCTATCACAGAAAGAAGAAAAGCATTAAAAATCGAGCTAAATCTCTTTAATTTGGAAACTGTGGTGTGACATAAATATGAAGCTGATGTAGAAGCTAAATTTGGGTATTTTATAAAACTTGTAAAACAAAGCAGAAATTTATGTCGGGCCTTCTGTCTTGAGAGCCTTTGCATTAATATTAATGTCAAACTCAATTTCATTGAGGGCCGCATCAGGGTTGTTTGACCTTGGGGGAGCCACGGTGGGTGTGGCCAGCTTGACATCACTCCTGTCAGGGGCACCTGTAGTGGTCCGAGCGCTCTGCTAACAAGGCTCCCGAGCTCTGTTTTCAGCTGCGATGGCTTCCTGCAACCCTCTGCCAGCAAAAACAGAGCTCGAGAGGATTTTTGCTGGCAGAGGCTGGCTGGTCCTTTGTTGTTTACAGGGGGGGGCCCGTGGGCCAGATCTAAGCACCCCACGGACCGGATCTGGCCCCCGTGCATTGAGTTTGACACCCCTGCTCTAGCTGTAAAGTTAAGATGGTCTCACAGGAGAAACACCAGTGCCTCAGTTTCTTTTGGATAGCTGTTTCTCAGACAACGTGAATATTAGATGGTCAGAGGTGTAGACTGTGGTGTAGTTTTAGTCAGTAGGTAAAGATATTTATCCAGAAATAGGATTCAAGTGTACTGACTCCTGCTTCCCATCAAAGTATTACATTTGGGATACAGTGGGTAACCTGAAAGATGCTTCTCAAAGTGTTTGATTGAATTTTTTAAATGTATTTCAAACAATGCTTGGGATCAGAAAAATTCACTTTAACAAAGGTCAGGGGTGGGTTCCAGCAGGTTCTGACCAGTTCTGGAGAACCGGTAGTGGAAATTTTGAATAGTTTGGAGAACTAGTAGCGGAAATTTTGAGTAGTTCGGAGAACCAGTAAATACCACCTCTGACTTGCGCTGCCTCTATTCTCTGTCTCCCGAGTCCCAGCTGATCGGGAGGAAATGGGGATTTTGCACTAACCTTCCCCTGGAGTGGGGAGGGAATGGAGATTTTATAGTATCATTCCCTTGGAGTGGGGAGAAAATGGAGATTTTACAGTATTCTTCTCCTGCCACACCCATCAAGCCATGCCTACCAAGCCATGCCATGCCCACCAAGCCACATCCAGAGAACCAGTAGTAAAAAAATTTGAAATCGACCACTGACAAAGGCGTATGTTGTCATACACTAACCAAATAGAAACGTTATGCCCTTGGATTCTTTAATGGTAGAAATTTCAAATTTTAAAAAGACTACTAGTCCTACTACCAGACTTTTAATACTATTGTTCACTTTTCCATGCTGTAGATTCTTAGGTATTTACTATTATTTGCTAAATAGATTAGAATGTGGGCTGTAACTCTGAGATACTCAAGATTTATTATTTTCCAAATAGGATCAATTATATTCATAACCTTCACCACAATGTACACTACTGATCAGCAAAACTCCAGATACACCTGCAGCAATCTTGAGGGGTTGGTAATCTTATTTGTTCTCTTGGTAAACTCTTGCAGTGAAGCAATTTATGGTTTAACATATTTTAATTCTCTAAATCTTTAAAGGCTTTGCATGACGCCATCATTTTGCCTGTTAATATACCAACATTTTATTGAGAGACATTAAAGGAAGTCTGGGTGCTTTTATTGTTGTCCTTGAGGCAGCAAATACTGCATCGAAGAGGTTCATTATTAAATATTTTACCACTGTCCATCTGGCTTACAGTCAATTACATTCAGTTAATGTGCATATTAATGAAGATCTTGATATCCATTACAAACTGCAGACTCCAGTGTCACTTTTTAACAGAAGATGAGTACTTCATTGGCATACTATTATAAAACTTTGTCTTTATATTAGCATTCATTACTAGCAAGAAGACTACCATAAAATAAACATTCTATATTCCATTTTATAAACTTGAACATAAAGTCAATTATGAATCATCAATAAATTTTAAGAAAGCCCAAAGTTCCATGGAAAACAGTTTTGAAATTCTTATTTAACAAAAGCCTTTAATTGCTCACCTGTGAGCAACTGCTACATATAACTACAGTAAGTACTTACAAGGGCATTTATAATTAGCAAAGCAGTAAAATCTCACTTATTATTAAGACACTTTAGATAGAATTTTCATTAATATTGAGTGCCAGAAGGTAATATTAGACATCTACTCTACCTTCCCAGAATGAGGCCCATTCCTAGGTTCTCACCATACAGTATGTCTCTCTAGCTGTCATTAGTAGATATTAACATCTGTAGTATCTGTACCTTCAGATCCCCCTCTCATTCCTCCTTTAAATCCTAGGCATCATCTAACACAGGGGTGTCAAACTCGATTTCATTGAGGGCCGCATCAGGGTTGTTTTTGATCTTGGGGGGTCCAGGGGGAAATGGCCAGGGTGGGCATGGCCAGCTTGATGTCACTCATGTTGGGGGGCGCCTATGCACTCTGGCAGCGAAAACGGGCTCCCAAGCTCCATTTTCGGCTGTGGCAGCCTCCTGCCAGTGAAAACAGAGCATGGGAGGGCCATATGCAACCCTCCCGAGTTCCATGTTCGCTGGCAGAAGCACCACAGGCTGGTCCTTCGGTGTTTCCAGGGCGGCTTTGCAGGCCAGATCTAAGCACCCCACAGGCCAGATATGACCCTTGGGCTTGAGTTTGACACCCCTGATCTAACATAACCACCATTACACAACAACAATCTACTGACTATCCTCAGCTTACTAAAAGTCCATTATTTCCCCCAAACTGCTTCTGTCATATCATACTATCAGGGGATGCCTGGCTGTAACAAACCACCCAGCCATGCTCACTGTCACCATTACTTATGCCCCTTACTATATCCTAATCCCAGTGCTGTTAATCCTAACAGAAAGTGCAATACTGTTCTATGCACATAGTCTCTATAGCCAGTCTAAGATATAAGCAAAAACACAATGTAATAAATCAGGGGTGTCAAACTCAAGGCCCGTGGGCCGAAAACAGCCCGCTAGGTACTTAGATCTGGCCCACGGCCCTCATGGGCTTCATTTTTGGCCGTGATGGCCTCCTGCAACCCTCTGCCAGTGAAAACGGAGCTCGGGGAGGGGCACATTTTCGCTGGCAGAGGCCTAGCAAAACAAACTAAAAACAAAATAGGAGAAATGTTTCCCCTTTTGCATTTGAGCATGCAAGGAGAAGAGACAGGAAAGGAGCAAGGGAAAGAGGAAAGAAAAAGAAAAAGAAAAAGGGAAGATGGGAAGAGAGCAAGGAAGGAAAAATAAGGAAAGAGGGGAAGGAAGAAGAAAAGAGATTGAAAAGGGAAGGAAAAAGAAAAGGAAGGAAGGAAGATTATAATGAGTGAGGGAAGGTCTGAAGGAAGTCCTGCCTTAACACTTGGCTACCACAGGTGCCCCCAACACGAGTGACCTCGAGCTGGTCATGCCTACCCTGGCCATACCTAACCCGGCCATGCTCACTCCAACTCCCTGAGGTCAAACGTAACCTGATGCAGCCCACAATGAAATAGAGTTTGACAATAGATGGTCCAATAGATCAATCCAACAAACAACCTTTGGAAATTTGTTCTCCAGAATGATGTACTGGTAAGCAGGAACCCATCTATGCCCAGTTAGCCACAAGGTTCAGGTAAATTTAGCAGTCACACCTTTGTCTATTTTTGCTGCCCAGACTGTTCACGCTAGCATATTTTGTCTTCAGCTGCAGTCTGATCTTCTCTAACTGCCAATTGTCCTGTCGCCACGACATCTTCTGGCTGCCATATTCCTCAAAAATGCAGGTTATTTAATCATATTAACAGCATTAATCTATAATAATGTTGGTAACAAACTGTATATCATTAGAAGCCAGAGGAAAATTTAATATTATGGCCAAGCTCAGAGATCAAAAATACTGATTAAAGGGAAAAAATTACATTTTCCAACCAAAGATGAGACTACCAGGCATGTCTGAGAAAAGGACTCTCAGTATAACAGTGTTGAACAGGAAATACAAAAAATGCAAATCAGGAATGATTTAGTTACCGTATTTGATGATTAATAGTTGTCTACAGGCAACTAGATTAAACTTGTTTAACATATTTAAGATAAGACCACAAAACAGATGCTTGATGTAAGCAGTGCCCAGAAACAGAAGTAATGCAAGGTTCTTCAGGCAATAGTATGTTGTGATTTTTTTTTCAATTTACAATGTAATGTTCAACTACAATACCTAATTCAAACCTAATGATAAACAAATAAGCTTTGTTTCTTTTTGGCTTATCATAATATGTGAATCTAAACCAAGAAAGAAACTACGAGTTGTAACAACTTCAAGCTTTTTTTGATTACTGTAATGAACAAGGATTTTCTTTTTAATTTCTGAAGACTTATACATATACCATATTTTCAGAGTATAAGACACACCTTTTTCCCCAAAACAAGAGGGTGAACATCTGGGTGCGTCTTATACTCCGAATGTAGCCCTGCGCAGCTTCTCAAACGGAGGTTTCAGAGGCTGAAAAAAGCATCAGAAGCTTCAGAAAACAATCCCCCAAACAGAGCTTCAGAAAAAAGCCCCCAAACAGAGCTTCATAGGCTTTTTTTCTGAAGCTCTGTTTCAGAAGCTTTCAGAGGCAGGAAAAAAAGCAAAAAAAAGCAAGGCACAGAGTTCACAACCAAGGAACCTGTTGCTGAAATTCACCTCTGGGAACAGCTAATTGGGGGTATTCCGGGAGGCCGATCCACCTGCCAATCAGCTTTTTTCTTATTTTCCTCCTCAAAAACTAAGGTGCGTCTTATACTCTGGTGCATCTTATACTCCGAAAAATACGGTATGTATTTGATGAAAAAAGGCAAAAAAAACACCAAAACCTAACACAAGTAGTATTCCCTATAAACATGTTATTAATTCAGACAATAACAAAAAATTTTAATTTGAAAAAAATGTGCATTGCAAAAGAGACTTATATAACATCCTTCCAGCACAGAATAATTATTAGCTTAGGAAAGTAGATAAAAGTGTCAAGTGAGGGTCAGCTGTTTATTACCATAAATGTATATATGCATTGTATGCATATAGACATCCAATTTGGTCTAGTGCCATGATGGCAAACCTATGGCACGTGTGCCACAGGTGGCACACGGAGCCATATCTGTGGGCACACGAGCATTGCCCTAGTTCAGCTCCAGCATGCATGCGTACGCCAGCCAGCTGATTTTGGGGCCTTTTGGGCCCATCGGAAATCGGGAAACGGGCAGTTTCTGGTCTCCGGGGAGGTGGGGAAGGCCGTTTTCACTCTCCTCAGGCTCCTAGAAAGCCTCTGGAGCCTGGGGAGGGCAAAAAACAGGCCCACCGGGCCATCGTGTGCCAAAAGCAGGGGGAGCGCAGGAGGCGGTCACATTGAATTATGGGTGTCGGCACGCTTGCGCTCGACCTCCCACATCCCCCCCCCCCGCTTTTGGCATGCGACGGCAAAAGGGTTAGCCATCACTGGTCTAGTGGCACCAGGCTAGAAAGCGGGAAACCATGAGTTCAGTTCCAACCTTGAAATCCAGCTGAGTAACTTTGGGCCACTCATTCTCTTTCAGTCCAATTCACCTCACAGGATTGTTGTTGTGGAGAAAATAGGAGAAGAACAAAGATTGTGTGTATTCTCTGCTTTCAGTTATTTGTAAAAATATATAAAGGCAGGAGGAAAGAAAGGGAGGGAGGGAGGGAGGGAGGGAGGGAGGGAGGGAGGGAGGAAGGAAGGAAGGAAGGAAGGAAGGAAGGAAGGAAGGAAGGAAGGAAGGAAGGAAGGAAGGAAGGAAGGATTGTGCTTAAAACTATAACACTTTCTTATGTCTAGTTTACAGCTTCTCCCTCATTTCAAACTATTCAAACTCCCTTTTAAGCTACATATCCACAGACTTTTGCAAATACAAATATTTAATTGTTTTAACAAGTCAGGGATCAACATCATTTGCATGCACTTCTGCTCCCCTTGATACCAGTTCAGCCCCATAATTCTGGCCTCTTTAAACAAAAGCTGCCCTTTAAGCCAGAAATAGAAAACATCAAATTAATGTCAGGTTACTAGACTGAACTTCAACCAAGAACATCTCATGGTGAGTCAATAACTGTGCAGAGGCTGATAAACAAAGTGACTTCTTGTTAGTTAACTGACATTAGAGTTCCTATTTACAATGCAGTGGGGAATTGTAGTTTAAACTAAGCAAAATGTTAGCACCAAAGATGGGAGATAAGGGAAGAAGGCAAGAGAGGAACATAAAGGCCTGAAAGTAAAGGTAATTTAAAGGTTCCCCTCGCACATATGTGCTAGTCATTCCTGACTCTAGGGGGTGGTGTTTATTTCCGTTTCAAAGCCAAAGAGCCTGAGTGGCGTAGCAGGCTAATGCCTCCTACCAAGGCAGCATTTAACATCCAGCTGTCTGCAATTACTGTAAGTTCGAATCTCACCAGGCTCAAGGTTGACTCAGCCTTCCATCCTTTCTAAGGTGGGTAAAATGAGGACCCAGTTTGTGGGGGCAATAAGCTGACTTTGTATAAAATATACAAAAGTATGAAGGCTATTGCTTAACGCATTGTAAGCCGCCCTGAGTCTCCGGAGAAGGGCAGCATATAAAATAATTTTTTTAAAAAAAGAGCCAATGCTGTCCAAAGACGTCTCCGTGGTCATGTGGCCAGCATGACTAAATGCCAAAGGTGCACGGAACGCTGTTACCTTCCCACCAAAGGTGGTCCCTATTTTTCTACTTGCATTTTTTACGTGCTTTTGAACTGCTAGGTTGGCAGAAGCTGGGAGAAGTAATAATAATAAATAAAAATAAATAAAATAAAATAAATAATAAAATAATGGGAGCTCACCCCAGCACTAGGGATTCGAACCACTGAATTGCCGACCTTTTGATTGACAAGCTCAGAGTCTTAGCCACTGAGCCACCACATCCCTTCTTTTTTTTTGCCTGAAAGTAGTCTCCGGTAAAATCAAAAAGAGTCAAACACTAGAACATGTTGAACATGGTGCCTCATAAGCAACTGTTCTTCATGTGACTAGCCACCACTGAACAGATGAAAAGAAATAGGATCAGAAGGATTTTTTACAATGAGAAGAAATGTCCTAATGGTGAGAACAATTAACTAGTGGAACAGCTTGCCTTCAGAATTTGTGGGTGCTCTGTCACTGGAGGTTTTTAAGAAGAGACTAGTCAGCCATTTCTCTCAAATGGAATGGAGCAGGGGTGTCAAACTGGCGGCCTGCGGGCCGGATGTGTCACATGCAGGCCACGCCCACCCCAGCTCCGCGAAGGAGAAAAACAATGCAAAACGTCACATGACGGCAACGTGACATTGTGAGTTTGACACCCGTGGTATAAAGTCTCCTGCTTGAGCAGGGGGTTGGACTAGAAGACCTCCAAGCTCCCTTCCAACTCTGTTATTCTGTTATTGCAGACATATCAACTTCTATCATTCAGAATAGCAATCCCCATAATGACTGCCTGTTTATAATTCATTGCAGAAACATAGTACAGGTAGTCCTCGACTTACAACAGTCCACTTAGTGACCGTTCAAAGTTACAACGGCACTGAAAAAGAGACTTATGACCATTTTTCACACCTATGACCGTTGCAGCATCCCCATGGTCACATGATTTACATTTGGATGTTTGACAACTGATTCACATTTGTGAAAATTGCAGGGTCACATGATCATCTTTTGTGACTTTCTGACAAGCAAAGTCAATGGGGAAATTAAGATTCACTTAACAACTGTGTTACTAGCTTAACAATGGCAGTGATTCACTTAACAAATGTAGCAAGAAAAGTTGTAAAATGGGACAAACTCATTTAACAAATGTTTCACTGAACAACATAAATTTGGGGCTCAATTGTGGTTGTAATTCAAGGAGTAGCTGTAGTAGTAATATTATTAAATAATACTTTTGGATATTGTAGATATTGGACTTGAAAAGTAGAATGTGATTACTGATCCTTTTTTTAAAAAGTATTGTTTTAAAAAAATATTTAAGGAGAAGGGGGGAAAAGGGGGACAAAGGAAAACTAAACAATGGTTAAATTAGGTGGAGGAATGTGGTAATAAATGGGAAGATATAAAAATTGTGGAAAGGAAATTAGGTACCTGTTTATGTTAAATGTAAATTCTATTAAATGTATTCTATTAATATTTAGATTAATAGAATATATTATAACGGTATATATATATGATATACTAGAAATATGTATATAAAAGATATATTAAGATAAGAAAGAGAAAATGTATAAATATGGATTACTGATGCAAAGATGTTAAAAAGAGAAAGATGTAAATATCTGTTTTTGTTTGTTTTTTTAAAAAAACTTTAATAAAAATTATTTTTTAAAAATAGTTAAAAGACTAGATGAATGACTTATGATGGATAAGAGACTGTACATTTAAACATGTTTATGAGAAATAAAAATAAAAACTTTTCAAAAAAAGAAAAAAATATTTTTTAAAATGTTTTTTAAAAATCTTTAGAAGAGGAAATGTTGTACCATTGTTTCCATTTTATTTGAATATTTCCATTTGGAAAAAAGATATTTTATCCTGCTTTTTATATGACACAATAGTTATAAATGTATAGATTGTATAGGACTCAAGGTAACAAATGTGTGAAAAATGTGTTCTGAATACACAGCTACAGGTCTGAATGTGTGATATTCAGGAAGTAGGCTGCTATGGGAAGAATAAGAACATCCTTAAATAAGTCAAAACCAGCTTTGTTTTTCACTGTTTCTTTCTGCATGACTGGTTCTTACAATAAATAAGCTCATTTCTTTTATATACAATAATAAGCTATAACCAGCAAATTGTTAGGACAGTGTGTCTCCATCCATGTGGTATGTGGGTACATATGTGTGTACATCAGGGGTGGGTTTCAGCAGGTTCTGACCAGTTCTGGAGAACCGGTAGCGGAAATTTTGAGTAGTTCGGAGAACTGGTCGTAAACATTCTGACTGGCCCCACCCCCATCTATTCTCTGCCTCCCAAGTCCCAGCTGATCGGGAGGAAATGGTGATTTTGCAGTAACCTTCCCCTGGAGTGGGGTGGAAATGGAGATTTTACAGTATTGCTTAGCGCATTGTAAGCCGCCCTGAGTCTCCGGAGAAGGGCGGCATATAAATCAAATTTAAAAAAAAAAAAAGTATCCTTCCCCTGCCATGCCCACCAAGCCACGCCCACCAAGCCACACCGACAGAACCGGTAGTAAAAAAAATTGAAACCCACCACTGGTGTACATGTATATGCATATACGTGTGTGTTTACGGATTGCCTTTATTTGCTCTGACAAGAGAGTTATTTCAGCTTGGAAGCAGAAAACAGCATAATGATTCATTCATTTAGTTTGGCAGCTCAACAGAAACATTTGTGTAATTGTTAGGCTAACAATGCAATTTCTTTTTTAAACTGCTGCTTGTTTTGTTACTTAAAATATATAATTACTATACGTTGAATATAAGAATCACTCTCAGAATGATCCGACCAGAAAGTGTTCAGTTAAATATAAAACTGCAATAAAATTTGTATCTAAAATAATGAAGTTATTACTTGAAATAACTCGTGTTTAATTGTGTGACCATTGAGTCACAAAGATGCTATGCCCAACATAAATAAAATTAAAGATAACATGTCTTACCAATTAATACTCAAATGCTCATTGGTTGAATAAAAAACAAATCTAGAAATCATATTTCAAAAACTTCTGTATCTTCAACTATCTATATCTCCCCCAGACCAAAACCTTAGAACAAATTTAGAAAATGCGAAACATAGTTAAACATTAAAAAATCATACCTCAAAATAATACTGTTTTCTGTATTATAGGATAATTCAAGCTATTCCTATTTCATTCCAATTTTTTTAGCTCAAAGTAATGAAAAGTGACAAGACAGACTTTACTTATGGTTATCAACATAAATACTAAATTATTCTAATATATAGATAGGTTTTCATATATATCAAGATTTATCTTCTTAAATGGAATCATATGACCTGAAAAGATATGCTACATTACTTCCTGATGTGATTATACAAGTTTGAATGTTTGAAACTGTCAAAAAAATAAACCTTAATATCTGAACCATTCTTACAAATTATAGATATCAAATGTATGAAATCAGTATGCATAAATACCTTTAGCAACAAAAACAAGTGATAGGCGGAAGATGCTAAGTAATCCTCAATTCAGACTGACTACTAAATTCATTCAAAATACTGTTTGAAATCTTTCCATTCCATTATTGTATGATATTTATGTGCATTTATAGTAGATGAAACTGAAAACACAATTTTTCAACATTTAGAACAAAAATCTCTACTAGCTCTGTAATATTCTTATATTAACCAACTCAGCTTAATTATTCTTTATGTTCAAGTGCATACTTATGAAATTGTTTCCAATTATAAAAAACAGGTGACTTTCAAACATAAACTAACATTTTGAGCTGTATGAATCTTAAGAGGTATTTTAGGATCATACATGAGTGCAATACAAATCAATTCACAGTTATGGCTTTTCAATTAGGAAGTTAGATAGTTTGTAACTCCTAAATGTGACTTCAGTTGTAAAACAAATTTACTCAAACTCCCATGAATATTTTCAAAATCATTGAGAATTCAACTGTACTGCAGCATAAAGTGTACAATGTAACAATCCTTCCCAACTAACAAAATAAATTTTCATTTTCAGGAAAATAAAAAATCAAATTTGGAAGGATTTTTTTAAAAAAATCAGAATAAGTTTGAAAGCATTTTTTTTCCTAGAAAGGAAACTTGATATTAAAATTCTACAATAAGTTGATAGAAACCCTTCCCACTGCTGAATACCTAATTCTTCTAGCTGGGTCTATAGTTACATTCCTACCACTTTGAATAATTCTGCCTTCTCTTTCTATAGGTATGTACTGTATAGAATAGAATACTTTATTCCATGAGCACTTAATTGCAATTGAAATTGAAAAATACATTATATACCCTCAGATTATCTTCCTAAAATAAGTTCCACATTTTTCAGGGATGAAAAGGTAGCAGTTGTCTCCAATCCTTCAGTGGAGCTACTTCATATCCAGAGCATGTAGTATCTGCAAAGGCAGTCTCTGAACTACCTTTTTCAAATTATTTCCAAAGTGCTGCACAGCTCTAATAAAAATACATTTTTTTCCACTGTGCTGCCTTTTTCTTTACATAAGGAAATGTATTTCTAAAAATATCAATGGGAGAATGCACACAAAATGTAGCATAGTTTCTATGCTAACCATGAAAAAAATCTAATTAAGAATAGACTTTGGCATTTTCCTGATGACTCATATTCTCTGCAGAACCATATTGATCGGTATTTTATGTTTATGTTTTTTTTCTCAAGATAACACTCTGTGAAAACAAAAGCCTTTGCATTCGCATTAATAATTAGATATTATCTTTGGTCCAATTCCTTTGCTACTTGTGCAACGAATACTCATGCCATCAAAAATATATTATTTAACAATTGGATATTAATTCCATAACAAAACTTTTCCTTCCAGCTCTACTATCTGGATTATCTAAATATAGGAGTATTTTACGCCCTTATTTCTTATAGCTAAGTGTGATTTGGACAGTCTGATTTTCTTTCAATATCTGGAATACAATAATTCAGAAAATGTAACTTACTCATATTCAGAGCATAAGAGTGATAAGAAAAACTGATGCTGTGCTTCACGTTGCCTCTTAATTTTATAGACTTGCTTCCTATAAAAGAGATGCTGTTGCATTCCCCTTTCTTTTAAAAATAAAGACATTTTATATATCTGAGGACTTACTTTGCTTGAGGAGGGTGAGAGATTTTCCTATCTTTCTGACAGAGCTCTAATAAAAATACATTTTTCCCCACTTTGTGACAGAGCTACAGTCCACTTTTAATGTTGCTAGTGGGGTGAGTTTAAGGTACATCTATTTAAAAAGCATATTTTGTCTTTCTACTGGCCCCAATCCAATATTCATTTCAATGGAAAATCTTGTTCTTACTGTCTTGCAGAAACAAACTGTATTGTCAAAACTCAAACTGTAACCATCTACCAGAAATCTAAATGCAGGCATTTCCCCCAAATATTTAATTAAAAGCAAGAGCTTTCGAAATTTGTACATTGTGTAGAACTGTTAATAATGCAGGACAGAAAAAAAATATTGAAAAAATGTATAAACAATGTTGCATTTACTGTATATGTATGATACATAGAACGAACACTGAGCTGTGGTGGCACAGTGGTTAGAATGAAATCTTGCAGGCTAATTCTGCTGACTGCCAACTGCCAGGATTTTGGCAGTTCGATTTTCACCAGCTCAAGGTTGGCTCAGCCTTCCATCATTCCGAGGTCGGAAATATAAGGACCTAGATTGTTGGGAGCAATATTGACTCTGTAAACCACTTAGAGAGGGCTGTAAAAGTACTGTGAAGCAGTATGTAAGTCTAAGTGCTATTGCTTTGCATGATAATACTTATTTTAAAAATTATTGAAAAAGATTTCATACAAAAGGCAAGAACTCTGAATTTTCTCATCTAGAAATGATTTCTAACTCAAGTTAATTTTCTCATTTAATAACTCTGACCTTTCCTTCAAATACTGTTTTTGTAAGAGTTGAAATCTCCAACAAATACCATGCTTTGTTAATTCAATAATCATATCAAGTCATAATTAATTTCCTTAGCTATAGTCTGGCATTAGACATAATTTAAGCCTCATAATTAAAAATAGAGTATTAATTATGTATAAATACATTCAGCACATAACTAAAATTTATTTTGTAAACAAATTTAAGTTACAGCCAGTAAGTAGCAGAAACATTTGTGCTGAATCCAAATTAGTCATTGTAGGTTCATTCTTTAGGTCCTAGTTATCAGTGTTAAAAGATAACAATGGTTATCTTAAACATTACTAATGGTCCCTATTATTAATTTGATTAGAACACAAAGAGGAAAGATAAATGTGAAGCACGTTAAGAAGTTACAATATGTTTGTTTATTCAATTTGGACTTGCAATTTAGATAGTTTGGAGTTACCACTGGTTGACACACCCTGTGATCACGATTGCTATTTGTTACTTTCCCTGCCAGCTTCCAAGAAAATCAAAAGGGAAGTCATCAGGGAAGGTCAGAAGTCACTGAGATCTCTTCCATACCCTTGCGCCCTCCTGTGCTTTCCTTATACCCTTGCACTTTTCCTGACCTGCTCTTCTGCAACTCCTCACACCTTTGACCGTCATGCCTCCTGTGCACCCTCTTACACGCTCCCTAAACCACACTGCACCTACTACACGCCCCCTCACCTAGCATCAGTCATTTATCTGTCTGCCAGTCTTGAGATTTCAAACTGCCTGCCAGTTTCCCATTGACTTTGATTGTGGAAAAGTGGCAGGAAGTAGTCTCATCTGATGACCATGGGATTCAGTTAATGACATTTTTAAAAGCCAGATTCTGGTATTAGCTTTCTATACTTGCATAAAGTTATATTTCCGTACCATACAGGACATCTTAATACATTTATCACATATTGTAACAGTAACAGAGTCGGAAAGGGACCTTGGAGGTCATCTAGTCCAATCCCCTGCTCACATAGGAGACCTATACTAGGGATTCGAACCGCCGACTTTTCCGATTGACAAGCTCAGATTGACACTGAGCCACCTAGCCAGTGCATATTTAAGTATAATATCACTTGAATTAAATATCTGAGGAACCTGATTACTACCAAGATTTGAAGGGTTATCTGCCATCAAGTTGGTGTCAACTCTTACTGACAACAGATAAAAAATTTTCCATGATGTTTTGTGTCCAACTTGGTCATTCAGGTTTTCTGATCATAATCATATAAGTTTATTTATCAAGCATATATAAGATCACAGGTAAAAGTATAAATATAATTTGAATACATGAAAAGAGTAAGTAAAAAGGAGTATTAGGACAAGGACAGTAGGCACACTGGTGCACTTATGCACTTCTAATAGTGCACCCATTCCTGCTGTCCATCTACCTTGCTGCTGGTCATCTTCTCTTTCCTTCTACCTTTTTCAACATTAGACCCTTCTCTAGAAAGCTAAGTTCTTATATAATATAGGAAGAGGGAACCTGATCATCTGTCCCTCAAATGAAAACTCTGGATTAATTTGTTCAATGGTCCATTTTCAACACCAAAACTCCAAAGTAGCAATACTTATCCTATCCGGCTTCCAATTTTTGCTTCCCTAGTGTGACACAGGGAATAACACAGCTTGCATTTGTATGATCTTTATAGACATAGACACATCACAGCATCTGAATCGCTTTTCCAAGGCCTTCAGGGCTCCTCAAACAAGTACTAGTTGACAGTGTATTTTTTGACTGCTTGTTCTTTTACTGTTGATCGTAGATCCAAAAAGGCAGAAACTATCCCCATAGTGATATCTTCATTCCCAGTTCTAAGACTGGTTGTTCTACCTTCTTTATATTTAATTTTAATCCAACTTTTTCACTTTGCTCCTTAACTTTTATTACTAAAGCTTGCATAGCCTTTTCATTTTCAGCTACCAGGGTGCCGTCATCAGCATAGCAAAAGTTATTTATACTTCTTCCTCCAATTTTAAAATCAATCCAGCTTCCCTGCATATATATTCAACATATAGGTTGAATAAGGAGAGAATATACATACTTGTTGCACTAGTTCAGCAATCTGGAGCCAGCGTCTCATCATGTCCTATCCATACTATGATTTTCTGATCTATATATAGGTTTCTCGTGAGAATAATGAGATGATAACAAAATAACAAAATAATGGAGTTGGAAGGAACTTCATGGTCTTCTAGTCCAACCCTCTTACTCAAGCAAGAGACCTGCCTACACTATTCCAGATAAAGCTCTGTCCAATCTTGAAAACCCATAACTTCTGGAGGCAATAGCACTTAGACATATATGACTTCACAGTTCTTTACAGCCCTCTCTAAGCAGTTTAGAGTCAGCATATTGACCCCAACAATATGGGTCCTCATTTTACTAACCTTGGAAAGATGGAAGACTGAATTAACCTTGAGTCGGTCAGGATCGAACTGTTGGCAGTCAGCAGAGTTAGCCTGCAATACTGTATTCTATCCACTGCACTATCACAGCTCTTCTTAGACATGCAAACTGTTCCACTGATTAATTGATCTCACTATAATGAAACTTCTCCTTAATTTTAGGTTGGATCTCTCTTTGGTAATATCCCATCCTTTACTTTTTGTCCTGATCTCAGGTGCTTTATTCTGAAATATTCTGGGATTCCCATTTTGTTGAGCATATTCCAGTTTGATATAATTAATACAATCAAATGCCTTTCTAGAATCAATGAACTATTTACTGACTTTTTTTATTTATTTATTTTGGCTTTCTTGGTTATCCAGCATTGCATTAGTAATGTTTCATGTCCCTCAGTCTTTTCTAAAGCCAGTTTGAACATCCAGCATCTTTTCCCACATAGGAGTTCTCATTTGCATTGGGTGATCTTATGCATTATTTGACCAACATGTAAAATTAAGAATATACAATAGTTTGCATGCTCTGAGAAGTTTTCTTTTGACAGTCTGACAAGAAGCTTAACTGTAAATTTTATATAATTCAGCAAAGCAATCTGTGGGCTGTTCGCCATCTTTGGGTAATACTTCTCTGCCAGCGGGTTAAAAATAATGTATAACATATCACTTCTCTTCTCAGAAAAAATTGAATAAGGAAACAAATAATTGAATAATGCTCTGACTACTAAAATCATTTTTACTATAATTCTTCCAATAATAGAGAAAGCTTCAAGAGTTTATCATTTATGGAGTATTTTGAAGTACTTTTATGTGCTCAAATTCCTTCATATACGTTGCTACATGCTATTCTAAATTGTAACCTATATAATATACCGCTTTACAATGCTTTACAGCCTTCTCTCTAAACAGTTTATGGACTCAGCCTCTTGCCCCAAACAATTTGGATCCTCATTTGACCCACCTCGGAAGGATGAAAGGCTGAGTCAACCTTGAGCCTGGTGGGATTTGAACTACCAAATTTCAGGCAGCCGGCAATCAGCAGAAGTAGCCTGCTGTATTGTACTCTAACCACTGCGACACCGAGACTCATGTTACTACTTTGAAAGTCACTTCAGAGTTGTGCCTTAACCACAAAATAAAACATATCATGTTTTCTAGGTTGTTTTTCAACTTCAAGATAAAAATGATGTCTTCCATTCCATTTTGTTTAAAAAATGTTCCCATGTCCTCTAATTGGCCTTGAAGAGCTACAGAGAATATTGGTGTAGAAACAGAAGGCAAAATTTTCACCTCTACTCCCATTGGCTGAAATAGTCGAGGGGAGAATAGCAGGAGTTTGAAAAACAGTCAAATTAAACAGAAGTTCAGAGATAGAACTTCAATAGCTTTGACTAGGAGTGTTCCCAGACTAATCACTCTGTCAGCCCCACCTATCTCACACAGAAAATAAAGGACAGACACTCATATTAAATCTTGTGTTCTCAGATAAACTGTGGATTATAAATACATATGTATGCACATCTGTATATTGTACACATTAAAAAAGATGTCCTTTTTTTAAGAAATTGAAAATAGGATAATTCAAAGTTAAGATAATTCATCAGTGATAATATGCAGGTATTCAGCGGTATACAGAAGACGTGTATTTCTAAATAGATATGTAAAATTTCTCTTTTGATGCACATTGTAATCAGTAACTAAACTTGTTGTTAATCCCACTTTTCATAACTGACAGATGCTCATTTAAGATTTAATTCTAATATAAGATCAAGTTCCATCTGTCCTTGTGTTATAACAATGCCTAGAATTTTAAAAAGTATCTTTCTTCATCCAGTTATTTTAAAGCATAAATACAAGTTTAAAATACATTAATAGATAAATATTCAAATACTTTCAAATTATTTCAGTCATTAATATCTAACAACATATATGAAACTAATATACTAATACATCTAGGAGGGATTCAGAACAAACCTTATCTAGTATTTTATCTAGTATTATCTAAAGTAATTTAATATTTTTATAGATTGATCACATGAAAATTTAGAAACTTGTTATTAACTCCTTATATATTATTGCTTGTTTGATTTTTGCAGGGATGAATGGAACAGCAAAAGTGGAAGATATTTCCTTAGTAATCAACATTCAAGACAACTTTCCTTTTAAGTTTCTCTTGGACTTGAGTTGAAAATTCAGTACTGTAGGAAGTTATATAAGATAAAAGACAAACTAACAAAAAAGATCCTGAACCCTAAATAAGGAATGAAACTAGATATTACTTCACCAGCATAGTATAAGACAGTGATGGCTAACCTTTTCGGCACCGAGTGCTAAAAGAGCGCGCATGAACACACCCGTAATGTAATGCGCTTGCAAACCCACACCATGTGCCCCCTGCACATGCATGCATGACCCTTAAGCATGTGCACATCTCCCATATGCACCCCACCTCCCGCACATGTGCAGTAGAGACCCAAAAACCAGCTTGCTGGTGGCAGGCGTACGCACGGCGGAGTTGAGGCGACGGCTCGCATGTCCGCAGAGAGGACTCTGTGTGCCACCTGTGGCACGAGTGCCATAGGTTTGCCATCACAGGTATAAAGGATCGATGGAAAACAACACTAACACAATGCCAGTACCCACATAACCATAGATGTCTTTCCTAAGTACAATAATGTCAAAACAATATCAAAATGCTCCTCCCTTCTGAATTTTGCATTGCAAAGTTGACCAGTATTATCTAAAGAGCAGAACTGGCACTCCAATATTATCTCTTGCAAGTGACATTTTGTGATGGATTTCTAAAGATCTCTATGCATGCAAGTACAGAAAAAGCTAATTAGTGCAACAAATGATAAAGAAAATGCCAAAGTCTAGCAGGCTATACACCACCTTCAACTGAATCAGAGATGGTATAAATTCTGATCATGGTGTGGAATTTGAGAGTCAGAAGATATTTACAGGATTTTCCTTACATTTCTCGGGCCTTTGTTCTTGGAATTATTGTTCAGGAGAGTGGTTTTAATGTTGATGGTCCTGAGGATCTAGTTTTTAGGAAAAAAAAACCTATAAAAATAATTCATTAATTCAGCAACTTGTGACTTCGTCCTTTAGACTTCCTGTCCCTCAGCATCTAAATTCTCAGATTTTTCCTTCAAAGCCAGCTTATTAGAAATTGCTCACATTCCTTAAAAGAAGAATGCAATCATCTAAGCACAACCAAGCTCAAAGAAGAATAAGGCAACCTTAGATGGAGAGAAAGGAAAACAAACACAGGTAACTCAGAGCACATTCCTGACATCCAGGACACATAGGCAAGAATCAAAAGCTCCAAAAAAACAGTGCAATAGACCCAGAATTTCCTTTTCCCCTCCTTTACATAAAGCAGGGGTCTCCAACCTTGGCAAGCTGGCTGAGGAATTCTGGGAGTCGAAGTTCGTAAATCTTAAAATTGCCAAGGTTGGAGACCCCTGAGGTAAAGTATACACAACTGCAAAAAGTGTTGTTTTTTTCATATTTCAGAGCATCTGAGCGTGTATATGAATTTTTCAGTTTAAATATTTTTATTTTACTTCTCTAATTTGACATCACTTTCCTTTTGGTAAAGTACCAAGAAGAAAACAAATCCCAGTATCAACCAATAGGCACTTAGGAATGCATATTTAGCAGCTACCATGACAACAGAATTTTTAAAATGACATTTTTTAAAACTGTTCTTTCCCTTCAGATCTTTTTTTTTCTTGGTGGACTACCGTGTTTCCCCGAAAATAAGACCCTGTCTTATATTTTTTTTTGAACCCTTAAATAAGTGCTTGGCCTTATTGCCATGTGTTCAAAAGCCCGATTGGGCTTATTATCAGGGGATGTCTTATTTTGGGGGAAACAGAGTAGATAGGCAAACTGGGACAACTGGTTTGGCTGTGTGAATTTCCTACAATACTGCAATGCAGACTTTAATATTAGAAAGGCTACATCTGTTTTAGAACTAAATTTAATCAACAGGGTTATTTGAATGAGTGATTAAACACAACTTTTTTTTTTTTTTAGTTTCCTCTACCCACAGACCTCTTCTCTTGATTCTTGTAAGCCTGGGGCAGACACAGAACCTAAACATATGACCAGGGATGAAATGCTCCCGGTTCGGACTGGATCACCCGATCCGGTAGCGATGGAGGTGGGTGATTCGGAGAACCAGTAGTAAAAATCCCTGCCCCCCCCCCCATGCCCAGCTGAGCCGCGCGATCATCAGAGGCTTTTTAAAAACCCTCTGCCGATCAAGGCAACTCAGCTTGGATCGGCAGAGCCATTTAAAAGAAAAAAAGGTAGAAGACCTTCGGCGAAGAGGTTGTAAAGAATCCAAGCTGAGTTGCCTTGATCAGCAGAGGGTTTTTAAAAAACCCTCTGACAATCAGGAAACTCAGCTGGGATCGTCAGAGCCTTTTGAAAGCATTTTTTTTACAACCTCTTCGCCGAAGAGGTTGTAGAAAAAATGGTTTTAAAAGTAAAAAAAAAAATTGGCCAAGCCCACCCAGTCACATTACCTCCCCCCCAAGCTACGCCCACAGAACCGGTAGTAACAAATTTTAGATTTCACCACTGCATATGACCAAACGCTTAAAAGAGAGGAGAGGAGAGGAGAGGAGAGGAGAGGAGAGGAGAGGAGAGGA
>WNWU01000049.1:16762481-16811404 GCA_012654045.1 Ptyas mucosa | reverse complement strand
AGAGGAGAGGAGAGGAGAGGAGAGGAGAGGAGAGGAGAGGAGAGGAGGAAAAAATAAGAAAAGAATCAATAGTACTTATTACTGATGTACAAGACTCATTGATTTAGGAATGCATTATTCCAAGAATATTTGAATGCCCTACTTTCACCCCGGATCATGCTGAACCTTCTCTGCACTATGCTGCTCCAAAGCCATTTAAAGATTTCCAGGAGTATTTCTTCAAAAGTGGTTTTAAGGGTTTTGGATACTCCAATTCCATAGCAGATGGAGAAGGCAAAAAAAGTCCATAGTCAAAAGGTACTGCGATCTAGTTTGCCAAAAAAACAATGTGAAACATTTTTTTTTCCCTATCCATCTGCTTAGCTTGGAAACCTTTCTCCTGTTTGTTCATCTCCCCAAAGGCTTGTTCCTTTTGGGATTGCCACGTAAAAATCATGTATCTGAACATTACTTCAAATAAATATTATTAGTATGACAGGAATTATTAAAGTGGAACAATACAAACTAACCCCATAACACTATGCTATGGAAGGATTGGATATGATCAAGAAGTAATTTCTACATATCCCTACGGCTGAAAGTTGTACCCTTGATATATTAAATATAATATTATCTTCATATATCCTCTGCATAGCAGAATACTAATTGTTCAAAAATCTGTTCAGAATTAAGTAAAAGATCCTTTAGCATATTAAATATTATTTTAACCTTGTTCTCCCAAGTTAATCGCTCCAGAGGAAAAAAATATATAGATAGTACTTTTCAAGTAGCAAAGTAAGCTCTTATGAGATAATACAATATGGTAAAAGGGCTATAGCTATACCATCTGTACATATTTACAACTCCCATTATATTTAACGGACATTAAGTCAAAATGGAAGGGGCAGAATAGGCATATTAGGCAGGACTGCACTAAAGTAATGGTGTTAAAAATAATCTTGGAGAAATAACATTTTTAATTTGATCTTCATCATCTAACTAATAGCTTATAAATTTCATCTATGCGTGAAACAAAATTCATTTTTCAAATTACTTGTTAGTGTAACTCTATCAAGTAATGATTTCTTTATTACTATACACATCACGTTCAAATTACAAATAGTTCTGAGGAGGTATAATTTGTATTATGAATTACATTGAGTAAAATTGGGTTTTTTTTCCTTAAATAAGACAGTTTAACAAGGCAATAGAAACTCCTAATCATACAAAAAAGCTGCCCAATCAGTTCCATACAGAAAAGCAAGATGACTTAAAGTAGCAAAAGAAAAGGAAGAACTCTGTTCATCCTAAAAGAGGAACAAAAAAGAACACTTATTTTTTTTCTTTTTAAACACAAAGCTACTAAGGTTTTATGTTTTTGAAGGGTCTACAGGTAGTCCTTTCTTAACAAGGGTAATGGGGCTTGGAATTTCCATTGTTAAGCAATGAGGTCATACAGTATGACAGAGTGGTGAAAATCAATTTTTTTTACTACTGGTTCTGTGGGCGTGGCTTGGTGGGCGTGACGGGAAGGATACTGCAAAATCTCCATTCCCACCCCACTCCTGGGGGAAGGATATTGCAAAATCTTCATTCCTACCCCACTCTGGGGCCAGCCAGAGGTGGTATTTGCCAGTTCTCCAAACTACTCAAAATTTCCATTACCAGTTCTCCAGAACCTGTCAGACCCTGCTGGGTTTCACCCCTGGTTTGAAATCATGTGACCAGTTTGTTTAGCAACAGCAATCCCAGCAGTCCCAGTGCCAGCGTTAAGTGAAAATCCTGGGTCATTAAGCAAGAGCTTCGTATGATTGCAATTTGTGACTTCTTGTCAGCCTCCCACAAGGAAAGTCAATGGGGAAGCTAGCGGGAAATTGCAAAGTTCCCAGGCACCTCACAAGGAGGTCGGAGGAAAGATGAAATGAAGCAGCTATGTGGGCTGGGGAGAGGTTGCTGTCAGAGGTGGGCTTCACATAATTTAACAACCGGTTCGCCCAGAATCGAAAATGTGAGTGCGTGTATGTGCACATGCGCGGTGTGTCAAAAACACGGTGATTGTATAGGATGGGACAGCTGTTGTGGTCTGCCAGCAGCCTGCGGAGCTGGCAGCGGAGTCAGACAGTGAAGAGGCTGGGAAGGAACATGGGCCAGTCCTGGAGTCTGGGGAAGGCTTGGATGAAGTCGGAGGCAGAGACGGGGCCAGAGCCATCTGGAAGTGATGCGCAGACTCCAGAGCCTCCAGAGTCAGATATCAGAGAGGCAGAGGAAGAGGAGGAGCCTGTTCCTAGTATGCACATGCGCAGAGCTGACAGAAGGCAAGAACAATTAAAACTAAAGGGACAACTCGGGAGTAAGGCCTGGAGAGGATTGGCCCCTCCCATAAGACTTAAAAGAGGAGCAAAGGCACATGGGGCCTTTGCAAGAAAGCAACATTCCCAGTCGGCATCTGTTTGATTTTCGACTCCGTGTGGCTTTGCCAAGTAGGTCTTTGGCAGCGTGTCAAGGACGATAAAGGTTATCCTGAAGGACTTCTCTCAAAGGACTTTTTGCAACTAATAGGGACTCAGCTGTGAATGAACGTAATTCACAGCTGTTGCAATAAAAGAGGTTTTTGGGACTACACGTGTGTTTTAATGACTCAGGAAGCATAAGTCACAACAATAGCTTCGCTTGCACGTGCACCTTGCACACATGCGCGCTGAGTCAAAAAGACGGCGATTGGATGGGATAGCTTGATCACGCATGCGCCTTGCGCGCATGCGTGCTCCACCAAAAAAACAGTGATTGTATAAGATGGGATAGCGCCAGGGCGGATGGGTGGGCCCAGCCATTGGCCGTAACTACCGGTTTGCCTGAACCTGTCTGAACCACCCGAATCCCACCCCTGGTTGCTGTGATGCCATACAGTGTATGTGTGGGATTCAGATAACTGGCTGCAGCTAGTAAGGACTGCTGCAGCACTGCACAAGTGCATGAGGATTGTGGAAGGGTGCTGCAATGCCACGTGAGTGCATGCAGGCTATGGAGGTGGTGCTGTGGAATAAGCACACTCCTGTGAGTCCCTGAGATTTTCTTGCATTCTGCAACACAGGTCCTTGGAAAAAAGTTAGAAACGGCGACCACATAACCACAGGATACTGCAACCATGCCCCTGGAGCATGCAATAACTGGAACCTTAAGGACTGATTACAGTCCTCAACTTACAACCACAATTTCTGTTGTTAAGCGAGACATTTGTTAAGTGAGTTTTACGACCTTTCTTGCCATGGTTGTTAAGCGACTCACTGCAGATGATCAGTTAGTAACACGGTTGTTAAGTGAATCTGGCTTCCCCATCGATTTTGCTTGTCAAAAGGTTGCAAAATCGCATGACCTTGGGACACAGCAACAGTCATGAGTTAAGTTGCCAAGCATCTGAATTTTGACCTCGTGACCATGGGGATGTTGCAAAGGTCGTAGGTGTGAAAAACAGTCATAAGTCACTTTTTCACTGCCATTGTAATTTTGAACAGTCACTAAATGACCTGTTGTAAGTGTAGGATTACCTGTATTGGTAGCTGTCATTCAGCACTGCCACAATTTCAAAAACGTCATTAACACTACCTGCATTATAATAGGTATCATTAATAAAAACAATAGGAATATTTGAAACTGCATGAGAAATTGAAGACAAAATTATTTCCAGTAAAATTATTTTCAGTAAAAATTCAAATTGAAACTGAAATAATTCATTTCTTATTTCCTGTTTTATAAAAAAAAATAATTGGGTCTGATTTTTTTGGTCATGACAGAATAATGGAGAATATTTTTTTTAAAAAAACACTTTTTAGTGTCAAATTTTACATCTCCTTCATGGAAAAATACAGAAGTGCAGAATCTCATACACTTGATGTCATTACCCAAAATGTTAAGGTCTTCAGAAAAATCAGAATTACAGTTAAATTTCTTAAATTTAATTTTAAATTTTAACTTTATCTGTCAGGTATACTATAAAGTCTGCCTTAAAATCATGTACAATTTATAACCTGGAAAGAACATTAAAAAGCTAATGAATCAAATAAAAATTCCCTTGCCAAAATGGTAACAACCAGAGTAATTGCAACCCAACAAGACAGACACAGACTTCAGAGGATAATTAGAACTGCAGAAAAAACAATTATTACCAACCTGCCTTCCATTGGGAACCTGTATACTGCACGAGTCAAAGAGGGCTGTGAAAATATCTACAGACCCCTCACATCCTGGACATAAACTGTTTCAACTCCTACCCTCAAAACGATGCTATAGAGCACTGTACACCAAGACAACTAGATACAAGAACAGTTTTTTCCCCGAACACCATCACTCTGCTAAACAAATAATTCCCTCAACACTGTCAAGCTATTCACTAAGGCTGCATTATTATTACTATTAATCTTCTCATTGTTCCTGTCGCCCATCTCCTCCCACTTGTAACTGCATAACTGTAACTTTGATGCTTATATCCTTGCGATTTATATTGATATTATTTCCTAGTATGATTTGATTGCTTATTGTACCGTATAACTGTCACTGAGTGTTGTGCCTTGTGATTCTTGGCGAATGTATCTTGTCTTTTTAAGTACACTAAGAGCATATGCACCAAAGACAAATTCCTTGTGTGTCCAATCACACTTGGCCAATAAAGAATTCTATCTGTCTGTCTGTCTGTCTGTCTGTCTGTCTGTCTGTCTGTCTATCTATCTATCTATCTATCTATCTATCTATCTATCTAATAGTAAATGGGAAAACCAAAGGTTCAAACTGTAATCCACAAAAGTATAGATAGAAAACTAGTGAACTTTTCATTAAAAAAACCCATTATTGAAAAGTCAGTAACTACATCTTTAACAGACTTAAGTCATTCCAACAATTATTATTATTACTGTGTTTTCCCGAAAATAAGACCCTGTCTTATTTATTTTTTTAACCCGGAAATAAGCACTTGGCCTTATTGACATGCGCTCAAAAGCCCGATTAGGCTTATTATCAGGGGATGTCTAATTTTGGGGAAAGCAGGATATTATTATTGAAAAACAATTTCTGCATGGACAGATTCTATCAGTATCTCAAATTCCTTCGGAATTGCACTTTAATGACCTAATAATACCAGTTGGATTTGAATATAAATTTGTTATAAACCACTGACAGAAATGAATATTAGGTATATTTTATTTAGAAAAATTGTCTTTGGGAAGTAGACTAGCTACTCTATTTTAAATCAATCCTAACTTGTAGGAAGCAAGGGACGCAAACCTACAGAAGAAAAACTACCTGGCATATAATCCAAAAATAATACAAGGTCCCTTTATATATATTCACTACCTAGACAAGATTTCACTACCTAGACAAGATTTAAAGCACTTCCAAAATGTTCTGGTCAATTTCCAGATGGACTATAATTTCAACCAATAAAATTATAACTTGTCTGGAATAAGATGCTGTGTGTATATATAGCCTTCACTCATTCTATTTATTTTCTAAAGATAACCAATAAAAATAATTCCTGTTCACTATTCTTTTCATCCAAACCTAGCTCTTCAGATTCTGCTTCCTTGACTGTAACTATTATGTTCCTGCAACTCTTTGTTAACTTTCTTTAAAGGTAAATTTCTTGGCAAAATAAAACTTTGTTCCAAATATGAAAAGTGTATTTTATTTAAACTTTCCAAAATAAACAGCATTTTAACAAGGATTTAAGCATGCTACATAATCGATAAATCTACCAATCAAATTATACTGTGGAGGATGTTGAAATAAACTGTAATACATTTCTAATTATTGTTAAACAGCATGAATTAAGTTCTAGTGTCCAATTTTAAAACCTTGATTCCATCATTTATATTTAGCAATACACATTCATCCAAGACTTACATGGGAAATAACAAAATAGAATTAAGTTTGATTTTTACACTTTAGTTTTCTTATTCACGTGTTCATGCATCATGACACAGCTGGGAAGCGTCAGCTATATACTATCATCCCTACATATCATATAGAAAATCAGAGGAGTTGGACATTTCTTTTTCCCTGTCGCTCTTTCCACTGATGTGCACAGAAAGAAGGTCTATATCCAGCTCAATAAATCCATTCTAAATTTATTTAGCAATTTTTCAAAAGCAAGGAGGCTTGTTTAAATTTTTGCCTTTTTTTTAACCTTGGTATTATCATCATCTTCCTTCCCCAGAGTTGGTTTCTGGAATAGCCTCTTCATTTGGGGTAGGGGGGGGATGTAGGAGGAATGAGTGGTTTCTTTGAAATGTTCGTAACTACTTACTCAAAATCATAGAAACTTAAATAAAAAAAAACCCCAGAAAAGCTTGTCATCTTAGAAAGTACTATTTTTGTATGGTACAGGATAAAGAGTTTTACCTTAATTAACATTTGCCCTTGAGCTTCTGTAGAATTACTGAAAATCTAGCCATTGATTTTCATACAGATTAGCTGTTTGACAATAATGAGTATATGCAGTCTTACGGGCCTTGAAAAAAATCATAGCTTAAAAAAAATCCTGTAATAATGAATAATAATTATTCACTGTAATACACAATATGCTTGCAGCATACCACACTCTATCTCACGGGTGTCAAACCCGCGGTGTCACGTTGCCGTCATGTGATGTTTCGTGATGTTTTTTCCCCTTCGCGGAGCTGGGATAGGTGGGGCCTGTGCGTGATGCATCCAGTCCGCAGGCCGCCAGTTTGACACCCCTGATCTATGTGTAATGGCTCATACGCCTCAAAGACCAACAGGTGAGCCTATCCATTGACAGAACAGAAGAGGCTTTGAAACTATTTCATATCAAGGCATTCAAAATGACATGCAGTCCTCATGCTCTTCTGTTCTTCTAGCATGGATCCGTGCTTGGTTGGTACTGCTATATGTTAACTACCCTGTTTTCCCCAAAATCAGACATTCCCTGATAATAAACCCAATTGGGCTTTTGAGCACATGGCAATAAGGCCAAGCGCTTATTTCAGGGTTCAGAAAATATATAAGGCAGGGTCTTATTTTCGGGACAACACGGTAATAAACGACACAATCAACAACACTGCTTTTCCAAAGAAATTTTCTTCATTCTTTCCAACCTAATGAAGTGTTGGAAAGAAAATAGGTAAAGCATTTCTGAACATAACTCTCTGAAAATTTAGCACAATTAAATTTGGATTAAATTTGATCTGGAGAAGAATTGTGCAAAAAAAAAAGAAAAAATAGTAAGTTAAAAAAGGGATTGAATCAAGTATCCTCTCTAACAATCTGGACTGAACTTTATAGGAAGAGGTTGGAAAGAGTTCCAGAAACCATAATCTGCTTGCTTTTCCTACCTTCTTATATCTTTTTATATTATTACATAATTATTTTATTATATATTATATAATTATGCCGTATAAGGCTCTCTTGAGGTTCTGCCCAAACTATCCCATACGTTACGTATATCTATATCATCTATATCTATATCTATATCTATATCTATATCTATCTATCTATAGAGAGAGAGGGAGAGGAGAGAGAGAACGAATATAAACTCTCAAAAGATTGTAAACAGCAATAGATTTATCATCACTGGATCATTCTCTTAAAAATCTTATATGGCTTAGCTATTTTAACAAGCATGTTAAAAGTATATGAGTTAATTCACCAAAATCCATCAAAATACTATCTCAAGTTGCAAATGCAATAAATAAAAATATATGTTACCTACTTGCAGTGAGACAATTGTCTACAGTTCAACTTGCAGGTAAATAAATGCCTACAATTTGGTACAAAAGGTTTGGTACAGTATGGCTTGCCTTCAAAGCAACTGTTTTGTAATGTTTAACTTTTATACAACCACTTCATTGTAGCACAGCACAATATTCCACTATTAGATGAGAACCCAATAACATAATAAAACATCAGAAGCATAGATGATAAAGTAAATATTCTATTAAAATCAAAGAGTCCAAAAATAAAGAAATAAGTAAGCCATACAGTAAAATGTGCTTTGGATGGATCAGTATAATTCATCTTAGTCTCTAATTAAAATGTTCAACCCAGAAGCCATACAAAAATTATCTCCTGCTCTTTCACTGCCTTTCATTGTCATTGTTATCGTGTTATCAAATATATACTATGGGGCATGGGGGAAAGGGTGTTACTATTTTGCCAGAGCAAGAATTACTCCTTACAATGTTTATTTAGTTCTCTTTTCTACTGAAGATAATGTCAGAGAAATGATACAAGGCTTTGAACTAGAAAAAGCTAATCAATATACCATGTCCACTTTTAATTTTCTATAGCAATTGCTAAATGTTTTAATTTTTAACTCCTTTTGAAACTGAAAGGAACCAACTGAATATGTTAAAGTGCTTTGTATGAAGATCAGACAGGCATGGGACTGCAATTATATATCACAATAGCCTTTTCTTGGTTCAGAGCTCTATTCATCTTTTTTGAAACAGTGAAAGGCAGATTGGACATAAGGAAATGGATTAGCCACAGGATGACCTGTGTTTTCACACAAAAGGCTAAGTGTGGAAAAATGGCACCCTGTTAGCACCTTCCTTCATTTTGGAGAAGGAAAAAAAAACCCATATTCATGGAAACAGTCGAAACAGTACTTTCCCACTCATTTCAGGACAAATCTAATCTGTTTTCTTATCACCTACAGTATAATATGCATAGCGTCATCCTCTGTTAATGTGAATTGATTTGTACTTCTGCTAAGTATACTGCTACAACAAAGAAAACAAATACACTGAAATTAACCATGTAGGAAGCCAATGCAGAAAATTTATTATATACAAAAGTAATATGGTAAATACCATTGTATTTCCATATGTTTCCAGGAAAACATATACTGACATTTCTAGGTATTAATGATAATTAAATCAAAATCTTACTTTATTAAGAATATGAACATGCTCTAAGCAAATCCTGAAAGAAGGCAGTGGCGTACAGCTTCTATAGCGTTGCTAAGAACCTACATGGAACTTTTCCATGTAGTCACCAAACAAGTTCAACAGAAGCTATTATTTTACCTTTACTGCAAAGACAATTTAGTTTGAATCCATATTATTATATTTTTGCTACAGTTCTATAAGATCTGATTGAACATTTATTTTATAAGTAAATTAACCAGTTATTGTATTCCATTAAAATGTATTCTCTATCTAAATTGGATGACGGAATGTATCTATACTTACGAAAATCAGAACCGTGCAAGCAACAGTTTTCTCTGTTATAGTTTATGGGAGCAAAAGTTGGACTATAAAGACACAAGATAGGGCATCATCTTTTGAACCTAGGTGATGGGGAAGACTCCTGAGAATTCTATGGGCAGCTAAGGAATTCCTTAGCTGCCCATAGGATCACTGATAATAACAGCTGCCCATAGGATCACTGATAATAATATCAACTGAGAGCTGATGGGTCAAGGTAGAAATGACCAGGCTCAATTAACATATTGCAGACATTTTATGCAAAGACCCAGATCTTTGGAGAAAATCTATAATGCTGGGGAAATTGGTAAGAAAGAGGAGAAGAGGACAATCAGTAGCAATGATGGTGCACCTTTGGAATAACCGAAGGTCCCGGATGGGGATAGATCCTCCTGGAAAAATCTATGTGGTTTCTTCTAAGAGTCAACATAAACTTGATTCTTCATAATCAGTTGATCTACCTCTACCTAAAACAATTTTTAAGCAACAGTTAACACACTAGCCTACTTTAAAGCAGTTTTACAGCAATTTTACAGCAGTTATTGATGAAGTCTTAGATCTTAGGACTTCATCAGTAACTGCACACATATTTTGTATACAGTTGTTGTTTTTTTAGAAATCATATAGTTTAGGATCGTCTGAGAAGATTTCTGAATGTCTTCATAAAGTTTCAGCAAGTCAATCTCATTGTATAGCAAGCTCCTGTACTGAGATATTGTACACTTAAATCTCAGAAGATAGTAAAATCAGACTTGTTTCTTTTTTGAAACATATACAGGTATGAATCCATAATATCTGCATTTAATTATATATTTATCTTTGGTTGGCGAAAGTTGAAGTTTTTTTTAGTAACCATTGACTTTAGGCCTAAACATAGCATAGTATTAAAAAAAAAAATCAAGCTTTTTGCCATGTCATGTCCTCTATCTCCATTTGCATTGATCTAAAGAAGGTTGAGTCTGAATTCTAATTGGGCAAAAATGATTCCTAAACATTTCCCTTTATGAAGAATCTCCCTTTAGGATAAGCCATGAAAGGAACTATGTTCCAAACATGCAGGCAAGTAAAATTTGCTTTCAACATGAAATTACTTCCAGATTTAGTCAACTCTGTAATGTTACTAAAGCCCATCAATCATTTTAAATTGTGGCCTTAACAGAATTCACAAACAAAATGTTAGTAGTATCATAAAACCTAGAATCAACATTGCAGTTTACATAAAAATATTCCTTACTGCATATGATGGAAAATATAAAACAATATCAGTGAAGAAAATATTATTTGCTTCCGAAGTCTGAAACTTAATTTATCTTCTTGTAAAACTAATTTGATGTACCATGTAGTGTTTAATGTATATGCCTGGTCAGTTAAAGGATTTTACTTTTAAAAGATAGTCCACTATTTGAAATTTATAAACTTAAGTTTTATAAATTTCAAATAGTGGGCTATCTTTTAAAAGACAACATGAATATTTAAATTAGATTTAAATACTGTATTTCTCCTATTGATATAGACACAAGGGAATTTTTACCAAAATAAATGATGAATATTTCTCATATTATTGTTATTTTTAAAATGAATTCTGGGAGATAAAGCAAGGCATTGAAAACATCTGAATCTAAAAATAAAATTGTAACTAAAAAATGTTTAATTCAAATAATGTTGTATTTCATCCCAATCACAGCTACATAATTTTAAAACAACAATAATATAATGAGCAGGATGTGTAGAATAAGAATGAAATATTACAGTGGCAAGTTGGATGTTTGTTTTTTTCTAAGATCCACTGAAAGTACTTATGAGTCATCTGACTCTGTATTTATCGTTTATAAAGATGGGTGTGAACTTTATTTTGTATGTGTGTTTCTATAAACAAACACTGGCTACAACAATGAGATAAAGAGAGATACAAACACATATAACATTCTGTAATATACAGCATCATCTTATTCTACACCTGCAATATGCTCATTAATTATGAAATAGCACAGTATTTCTAAAAGAAATTAAAATTATAAATGAAGAAAATGATCTTGATCAATTAACGAAGTTTTCAATTAATGAAAGTCTGTGTGCAAATAATGCATGCTCCAAATTATTTGGAAATCATTTGCGCTGCTTTTAAGTCACTACCTTTCCTTTCCTTATATCATAATTTCACATTCAACTGAGAAATCCTAAAATTAGGCAGAAAGGCCTTTTCCAATTTTAGAAGGGAAGGAGGGGGAAGAAGCCTTCAACCCAAGAGCTCTTCCTTGCCCTTGCTCCCATAGAACATGAGTGCCATCTATTGAAAATGGACTGAATTGGCTTTTTAAAGAGGGATTATTATGCATGTACACAGAGAAACACACATATACACACACACACTCTCACACACACATATTCATATACATATTATTTACTTTTCTGAGTAATGTATTGTTACTCTTATATGAGAACTCCTATCTGTTTACTGAGTAACTACCCAGTCCATCGCCCACCAAGAAATACAGCCAATGCATCCATGAACTGCTACCAAATTCCAGCATTACTCAAAATAAACCATAAAATGCACGTTAGCTTCCCATGACAGCTTTGCCAGTAAAATAAAGTTGTCATTTTCTTTAAAAAACAAAAAAACAAAAACCCTGTTTGTCATCAATACAGAGAGAGAATTATGGAATGAGAATATATTGGACATTATGAAAGATGCACTCCAAAATATTAACCTCGGAGTCAGCATTTGGGGAGAGAGGAGGAAAAATAAAAAATAAAAAGGAGGACAAAACCCAGTCTATGCAGGCATGCAGATATAATTACCTTCTTTAAGGAACTGGGAGTGGATTACAAATATAAGAAAACAGCAGATAGCTGTTCCTGCTAATGCCCATAAAGCTTTCAAGAACTGCATCTCGGGTTGGAACTCAGCAAATACCAAGAAAGTCACACAATGAATTTCCAGAGCGAGGCATCAATGTTTCTCGGGTTTGAGCCAGCCAGTAAAGCACACTTCCGAAATAGAGAGAGAGAGAGAGAGAGGAAAAAAAAGGCGAACGATCGGAGGAGATAACGGAATATTTTTCCCCCTCCCTTCTAAAACTGGGAGAGGGGAAGAAGGGGGGGGCGAGTGAGGGGGGGGTTAAGACAAAGTCTCAATCGGCAGCGGTAGCAGCAACATGATCTCCCCAAAGAGAGGAATACGGAGAAGAATGGTTCGGGGCTCCATGAATCAGCTTTCTGTTTCCTTGCGAGTTGAGCAGCATTTGGGGGGGGGGAGGTCGAGAAGAAAGGGGGAGAGACAGACAATCTGGGCAGAATTGCGCAATCGCTTCCCCCTTACTCGGATGAGGGCTGCTTCTTCTTCTTCTTCTTCTTTTTTTTTTTGGTCCTCCCCCCACCCCACCCCCACCCCCGCTGCTGTTTCTTCTTCTTCTCCTCCGCCGATTGCTTCAGTTCAAGCAGCTAGCAGAATGCGGGAGGCGAGCCGATCCTTTCCCCCGGAAAGCCGATGCCCCATTGGCAAAGGGATCTGCTGCTCGCTGCCACTGTTCACCCAGGGCTTGGCTTGGCTTGGCTTGGCACAGTCCAGTTAAGGCGAGAAGGGAAAAGTGCGGCTGCGGGAAGGGTTTTCCTGCGTTGGAAGTGGAAGGCGGGGAGAGGGGGTGAGAGAGAGAGAGAGAGAGAAACGGCTCGCTAATTTCCTGCAACTTCCCTCCGACGCCAGCGGTCCGTGCTTCGCCCCCGCGAGCTCGCGAGCTCGCTCTTCCTCCCCAATTCGAAGCAATTCAATTAATCCTTTTTTTTTTTTTAGCGCAGGTGCCAGCTGGCCAAAGCAGGGCAGTTTCTCGCCGCTCTGCGAAGCTGGGAAAGGATGCGGGAGTTTCCTTCTCTCCTGCCCTCTTCTTTCTCCCCCCCCCTCCCCCAAACCCCCCTGCCACCTTTCAGTCGCCCCCCCCCCCCAGCCCCAGCCTCGTCCGGAGGGAGAAGCGGCTTTTTGGTGGCTTCTCCTTTCCTTGGCACCCGGTGCGCCTCCCTCGCCAGTCGCCTTTTGCAAAAAAAACAATAATAATAATAATAAGCAGGTGCGCCGCTTTGGGGCTGGCTTGGCTTCCCGATTAGATAAGACCAGCCGGTTTTCACCCCCCCCTTCCCGGTTTATTATTTCGTCGTCATCCGCCACCCCAGAAATCCGTGCAATTCGAAAGCCGAGCAAGGCGACGACGAAGACCCCCCCCGGCAGGGAAGCAGCGTCTGAAGAAGCCTCCCCTTCGCAAAAGGCTCTTCGGCTTCTTCAGCCAGCCAGCCAGCCAGAAGAGGCTTTCCCAGTCTGCCTCGATGGGCACAGGGGAAGGACGAGAGAACTGCAGGCGGCTCGGTTTCCCCCCCGAGCTTCTTTCTCTTGTAGCGGGATTGCCGGCTGTAATCTCCCGTGTTGCGCGGGGTGCCGAAAGCTCCGTGGACGGTTGGCAAGCTGGACGAGGTAGACCCTTATCAATGCCCGCAGCTTCCAAGTACCGTCTCTGCCAAGCGGCAGGTCCGAGTTCCCCTCTCTGGAAGGAAGGAAGCAGAGAGAGGAGCGAGGATCCGTTCGTGTCTTTTTTGGAGGGGAGGGAAGTGGGGGGGGGGAGGGATCCGCCACTTCGCTTTCCTCTTCTGGAGAAGGCGGCTGCTCTGGTGCTGCCCGCCAAGTGGATCCTCTCGACGCGCTCGAGCCCAGCTTCTCGTTTAAAGACTGCTTAACGCCATCGAGTAACTTTCCCACAGCCTCGGCGCGCGCGGCACGGGGCTTCTTCGCTATTAATGAGCATGCCCAAGAGGCGAGCCTGCGCGCTAGGCGCAAGGAAACTGAGGGCTGCTGCACGGGTTCCGCTCTCGCTCCCTGCAGTCAGCTCTCCGGGTGTAAACAAGGGAAGATGAGGCGGGGAGGTCTTGGGTGGTCTAACCCAGCTTCGAGTTCTCTCTGAGGGGACGAGGAGGCGGTTGTTCAGACCCACAGGAGAAAACCTAGCCATGGTGTCAAAAATAGGTCAAGAAACTGCGTGATTCTCCAAAGCCACGTCTATCCTTCCTGTTCGACCTCGATGAGAGGCATCCAAAAAAAAAAGAAAAAAAGCTTTTTTGTTCTGTCAACTGGCCCAAGAAGGAGTTTCGAGTTTTGAAAAAGGCTACAAAGCAACCTACTTTCCAAAGCAGGGAGATAAAAGTATTCCTAGCTTACAGAATGTGAAGCAGATCAGTAGTATGTATATAGCAGTGAGGCAGATAATATTTGGAGTACAGCCATTGGGAAACAAACACCAAAGAGATGGCTAATAAGATAAAAGAGAAGAAAAATAATCTTGAGGTCTAGTATGCAAGCTCTTCATCCCCCTTTTTGCTATTTAACATGGCTTGTTTTTCCCAATTTCCATTAGTTTCTTTCTACCAATGTTGCCCTTGTGCCACCTGCAGTTTTATCGCTGCTCATCACTTGCTACTCAAAACTACCCACTGACATCCCAGCAGCTCCCAGGGGGGAGGTTTTTTTTTATTATTGGCATTTCATCTCCTTATCATAATTTCTTAACACTGCAAGTTATCTACTTCTCAGTGAGTGTCACTAAAATCAATAGGGCTTACTTCATTGAAATTAATAAGACTTACTTAACCATTTTTCCATCAATCTTATTGCCTAAGCAAAAGATTGTAAAAGCCATTGTTATGCGTATAACACTGTGTACCAAAAACCATTAAGGTATTATGAACTCTTGAGTTCACATCCAAAAAAAAGAGTGGTTGCTTATCCTTTGGGATTATCAGTACAAAAGACGAGACAGGATATATTTTGTACGGAGTGGGATATGGCTCAGATTTTATTTCAGCAATCACTGTTGTAGCTCACTAGTCTGCAGAACAGACCAAAAGAGTTCCATTTGAATTGTCTTTTCATGTTATATAGAGTCCAGAATTATTCAAGGATGAGTTTGCAGAACCACATGGAGGACAAATATCCTGTTTTGATACCATATCTAGTTTTGGAGATTTATCTCTTGTGCAATGCAATCCTTATTTTTTATCTGCTGATCACATATGGATACTTAAGTCAAACTAAGGCTGAAATTCTATACACACTTTGGGAGTTAAATATTAATAAAATATGTGGGAATAGTTTATTAGGCTTATTCTTGGCCAGAATGTTCTCTTCAAATATAAACTGAAGAGTTTAGAAGTTAATATCTTGGTGGTATAAAAGAAGTTGGGACGACTAATATTTAGTCTTTTGGGGAACTATGCTAATATTAAAACAATAAGATGATCATGCAGGTCTGACAACAGGGGAATAGGTGGAAAGTAGTCGAATTTTATTGATTTCAGATTTTTTTTATCCCACCTTTATTAGTTTTATAAATAACTCAAGCAGATGAAGATAGCTAATACTCCTTCGTCTTTCTATTTTCCACACAACAACAGCCCTTTGAGGTGGGGTATTGACCTGTTCAGTTTTGAATTTTAACGAATTTTCACATGAATCTACGTGTGAAAATCAAGAGCTTTTTTTAGTTATGAAGAAACTGTTAAGAGGAAGTAAATGGCATGCAGGTAAAGGCAAATATATCATTTGTAACATGAATTATTGGTACAATGCATAATATAAAGGAAAATGTATAGTTTCAGTAACCTGTTGATCAATTAGCTCAGCAGACTAAAAGCATAGTGATCAACACCAGCTGTCTGCAATTACTGTAAGTTCAAATCCCGCCAGGCTCAAGGTTGACTCAGCCTTCCATCCTTTCTAAGGTAGGTTAAATGAGGACCCAGTTTGTGGGGGCAATAAGCTGACTTTGAATAAATATACAAAAGTATGAAGGCTATTGCTTAACACATTGTAAGCCGCCCTGAGTCTCCGGAGAAGGGCGGCATATAAATCAAATTTTTTAAAAAAATTATAGCAAGGAAAAGCATACATTGTTATATATAAAATTATTACAGGATTTTTTTTAGAAGAGATGGAAAAGTTATTTAAGAATACTAGAAAATCTTACAATGTAACTAACAGAAAAGATACCTTTTTTGCAATATATAAAGCAGTGAACTAGGAAAATTTACAAAACTAGCCTATTATAATTAAAATATTAATATATTCTATACAGGCTATTCATGAGGTAAAGTAATAATAATTGTTATTGTGATTACTATTACTACTATTATTATTTTAAATAGCACTTTCTCATCCACAAGGAAGGGAAATCCAATATCTATATTGAAATAAGAGCATTATTAGTTCAATTTCATAATTATAGTTATTTACTTAGGAATTTTGAAGTAATGATAAAATATTCCTAAAAAATATAAATACTAATATTCAACACAGTAAGTACTAGAAATATTCTTAGTATAACATTAGGGGAAAGATGGAAAAAATATGTGTTTCCACATGCATAAAATGAATAATTGTATTCATGAAAACATGCATTTTTCCATGTTGCATTATATCTTTGTTCAGAATAATACATTCCAACCATACATTCTAGAAAAGTAGATTTTGTCAGAAACTGCTTTTTAAATATACAGAGGATTTAAATACAGTATTCCAGAGGAATACTTAAGTTTTATGTTTAAAAAATAATAATTTTGGCATTTGTTAGATAGAATTTAAAATACTGCAAGCATATTTAAATACAAAATTCTGATCTTTTCCAATGATAATTGTTTATTTACTTGGTGCAAAATTATTCTTCTTTCCTGAATTATAAATACTATTTTTTATTATATTAGTAATCTACCTAGCAGCCTTTTTGTTATGAATAGCAAGGAGTTCTAAGACACTACAGAGGTGAAAGCATTGATTAAATTTATTAGCATTACATTATTTTTTTTAATTTTTACAACACTTTCAAAATGGCGCCCTTCATCCTTCTTCGCTACGTGGCACTCAAATAACTTTTTTTCAAAACCTAAATTTCATGGGACCTTCAACTTAATGACATTCAACCTCATTAAGGTTGAAATGTTGCAAGATTTTCACAAGAATGGTGAAATGAAAATGCCAAAAATATTCCAACTATTCTCAATTCACAATATTTTCCCACCCACATCAGGTATACTTGTAATATCTAGCTAGCACTAGAATAGAAAATACAGATAGTCTTCAAGTTATGACCACAATTGAGCCCAAAATTTCTGTGGCTAAATGAAAAATTTCTTAAGTGAGTTTTGCCCCATTTTACAACTCCCCCCCCCCCACATTTGTTAAGTGGATCACTACAGTTGTTAAATTGGTCACATGGTTGTTAAGTGAATCTGGCTTCCCCATTTATTTATTTATTTATTATTTTGTCAGATTTATATGCCGTCCTTCTCCTGTAGGACTCGGGGCGGCTCACAACAATAAAACAATCCGACAATAAGTAAGAAATAAATAATATTAAAACCAATTTAAAAATCCCCAAATTAAAATCCACGGCAGATCAGGGAAGTTGGTGAAAGAGCCATGTCTTTAGGTCAGCGCAGAAGGTGCAGAGGTCGGGGGCCGTCCGGAGCTCGGTGGGCAACCCATTCCAACCCATTGACTTTGCTTGACAAAAGGTCGCAAAAGGGGATCACCTGACCCCGGGACACTGCAACCTTCATAAATGTGAGTCGGTTGTCAAACATCCAAATGTCAATCACGTGACCATGGGGATGCTGCAACAGTCATAAGTGTGAAAATGATCCCAAGTCACTTTTTTCAGTACCGTTGTAACTTCGAATGGGTACTAAGCAAAATGTTGTAAGTCAAGGACTACCTGTATTTTATTCTATTGTATTCTGCTTTAAACTTGATTCAGCACATAATAAATGTGCTATTCTTTAACGTGGCCAGAGATTTATTTTTTTTTCTGAATCAAATCAATATGGTTGTCCCACTGCAAATTCTGGACATTCAGAATTGCTGAAACAGCTAATATGTTAAGCTTAAGCATTAAAATCAAAATGATAAAACATAGAACCCCTATTATTTACTGCAGGGATGGATCAGAAGAATACATTTTCCTAAAATAAAAGAAGCCACATATATGAGAAAATAAGAATTAAAGAGTATAATTGAGTATCAATTATTCTTGGAACTGAAGAAGCTCCCTGGATAAGAAGCAAAATGTTTTCAAGAAAAAGAATTCCAGTTGCCTTTTGAAAAATGCCTTTGGGACAATTGGCAAACTGGTATCCTAATTCCAATATTTATCACTGATGAGAGAAAGTTAGGATTGGGTAATTGTCTCTTCCAGATTGGAAGAGATCTTCCAGAGATCAAATTATGGTGGTATCAAAGGAGGTCCATCTTAACTGGAGAGTCTCCAATCCAGATTCCAGATCGGGAGTCTCCAACCTTAGCAACTTTAAGCCTGGTGAACTTCAACTCCCAGAATTCCCCAGAAAACTTTGCTGGCTGGGGAATTCTGGGAGTTAAAGTTGCCAAGGTTGGAGACCCCTGGCTAAGATACTGTAAATGTTTGGGAAGTGAGCCATGCCAACTTCCAGATCAGCCAATGATAAACTGAGAAGACAGCTTCATTAAGATTGGAAATCCTTCTTATGATGGCATTGGTTAATACAGTTCAGGAAAGAGTAGCAAGCAATGGAACTGAATGATGGTTAAAACAGTCGAAACTAGTCTGCTGGGAGGAAAATGGGCAGTCACTCCTAATTACTGTTTATTATTTCCTTGGTTGTATAAAGCTAAACTTAATTGTTAGTGTTTAGAAAGAAAAAAACACATAGTGTTAGGGACCTATTCGAATGTGGATGAAATCACAGTCTATATGATTCACAGCAATATCGAATTGTAGCATCTGGGAAGGATTATGTAGGACCCTACACCACGGTTCCTGTAAGTGCCTAGGATGGAGATGAAGCATCAGCATCATTTGATATCCCCAGATTTGGAATTTAGGGAAAGTAGGCTAGAGGTATTGAATACCAGAGGTATTGAATACCAGAGGTATTGAAAGAAACTGGAAGGTATTTGTTGCTTTTAAAATAAGGGTGCAGCTTATGCCTAATTCTATGCAATCCTTAGTTTCTGGGTTACAAAAACTGCAGTGAATTCTACTAACATTCTATTTCCCTATAACACTTGGAATCAATCCTTAGACTGAAACAAAGAACTTAGCTAATTTTCTCGATTTCTCCAATGAAATAGCGTTTTAAAAAATTGCTAAAGCTGAAAAGCAAAAGGGCATATACCAGGGGTGAAATCCAGCCAATTCTATCCAGCTTGGGCAAACTGGTAGCGGCGGCTGCGGGAGGCTCTGCCCACCCACGCGGACGTCATGATGTCACTTTTTTGAGACATTTTAAACCTCTGCGCATGCGCAGAAGGCTTTGCACATGCGCAGATGACGGCGCATGCACATTGGCAAACCAGTAGGGAAGGTAAGTAAATTTTACTCCTGGCATACATGGTCATGTAAATATTAAAGGTAAAGGTTCCTCTCACACATATGTGCTAGTTGTTCCCGACTCTAGGGAGCGGTGCTCATCTCCGTTTCAAAGCCGAAGAGCCAGTGCTGTCCGAAGATGTCTCCATGGTCATGTGGCCAGCATGACTAAACGCCACAGGTGCACGGAACCTTCCCACCAAAGGTGCTCCCTATTTTTCTCCTTGCATTTTTTACGAGCTTTCAAACTGCTAGGTAGGCAGAAGCTAGGACAAGTAATGGGAGCTCACCCCATTATGCGGCACTAGGGATTCGAACCACTGAACTGCCAACCTTCTGATCAACAAGCTCAGCGTCTTAGCCACTGAGCCACCACGTCCCCATGTAAATATTAGGACAGTTTTAAAAAAATTGGAAGAATACTTTAGAAAGGAAACCATTGCTCAGAGCACTGGAGTAGCCACATTATTTAAATGCTTAGCGCAATGACTTTGAGCCCCTTTTGTGGTTGTTATCTCTGAAAAGTCCAGAAAAAAAATCTTCCTTGATACTGAGCAGAGCAACAACGGTCTCAAAATGTGTTTGCCATGCACATTTGTTTACAACTACAGTTAATTCCATTAGTGATATCTTCTCCAGTTCTCAATATTGGCTATCATTCATTCAGTGCTTTCTTTCCATCAACAAATTCTATAGTCTTCCAGCATTTCATATACTATATAGTTCATCTGGGCATTTCTTTTACAGATTCTTAACGTTTAAAAATAAAAAAGTTTCCATAGAATGAATGTCTTTACTGTTCTAAATTGAGGACCTGTATGCTTGTCCGCAATATTGCTATTATGATTTGAAGTACCAGTATGTCACCAGAAATATATCTGCTCATTAATAATCATATATCCATCTAGTGTATAATCTATTTTACTATCAAGAAGAATAAATTTGCAGTGTATGTATTTTCCAATATCGCTTGATCTAGATGTATCTGTCTAACATGCCAACATCCCTTTAAATAGAGCAGAGTTGAGTAATAATAGCAATAGTGCAGAAACATTAGTCATTAATCACTTTCATCCGCCTCTTAAAAAACAATCTCATAACTGGAAGACAAGAGTCCCTGGAAAAAGCTACACATAAGCAACACTACTGCAATGTAACCATGTCTAAGATTCCTTGTGATGGCAAAATCTTAAATAACAGATGACAGCGCGCAAGGCACCTTAAAAGCCGTTATTGGGTACAATATCATGATGGAAAACAATTAGAAGAGAAATATTTATGTGTACTGTTCCCATATTTATACCATTGTTAATATTCTCCAAATATAAATGACTTTACATTAGAAAACATTAAGAACCTGCACTTACTTGGGTCTTCAAAGCACAAATGATATGCATCTAGGTCAACAAAGTAGATATATTTATATACCCAAATAAATGTGTATTATCTTTCACTGTAATTTTTCAATTTTTTTGTTTGAGTCACAAACCAGAACTAAAAATTAAAACATTAAAATGAAATGAAACAGAACAGTATAAGAGGTTCTAAGCCCAAATACTAATATATAGACTATTCTACCTTCAGAATAAAATAAAAACATGGGACAAAATAAAGTATCACATAGTAATACAGGAAATTGATTATTTCTTAATAAATAAAAATATATTATGGAATATTAGTGAACTGGAGTTTCTAGAAGACAGATTTTATAATGTATCAAGATTCCAATTATGTACTGATAATATATAAGAAGAAAACCAATTTGGAATCAAAGGAAATAAGTACATTGTCCATTGGCAATTACAGTACTTTCCCACATTGTATCTGTTTCTCATAAACAGGAAGGAGAAAAAAATCATGCATATTGTCATAAAACTGCTTAATGAAATGGATATTTGGGGAAGTATTCATTTATTATTTATTTATTCATGCATTAAATTGATACAGCTGCTTATATTAATCTGGACAGTCAACAATGAATAAAAAGAAGATTTTAAAAAATCATAATCGAACAATAACACACTGTCCAAGAACCAAGCATTTGAAATGTGGATTTACAAGATGGCTGTTACATATAAGCTGGGCTGACAAAATCAGAAATGAGTAAGTGATAAGCCGCCTGGGAAAGCCAAGGGAAATCATCAAAACCATTAAAAAGTGAAAGTTAGAATATTTTGGACATGTGATGTGACACCTGCAAAAATACAGCATATTTCACTTAATCCTCCAGGGAAAGATTGAAGGCAAATGAGGTCCAGGCAGAAGAAGAATATCATGGCTTCAAAATCTAAGGGGCTGGTTTGGACAAAACTCAGTAGCACTTTTTCATGTGGCTGTTGATAAAAATAGGATGATGGATATGGAAAAAGAAGGAGGAGGAGGAGGAGGAGAAGGAGAAGAAGAGGAAGAAGGAGGAGGAGGAGGAGGAGGAGGAGGAGGAGGAGGAGGAGGAGGACCAAGAGAAAACCAAGACAATCAATATGATTATGGTATAATCATGCACCCAGGGTATGAGACTTGGTAACAGAAATAGATCTTTATAGCTCTAAAATAAGCCAGTAAGGTCCATGCAAGCTAATCCTCAGGGGAATGGTGCCATGACAAAAAGAGACTTTCTGGGTCTCACCAGATGATGATCCCTAATGCCTTCCCTGCCAGATCTAATAGGACAAGTCCGTACAACCAGGGAAAGATGGTCCTGCAATTAACATGATAACAGGAGAAATGCCTTTTCAGTTACATTAGAAACTAGAATGCCTACGCAATTCTGAATTAATACCATGTTTATCAGCATACCTTAACAAAGAACATAGCTTAAAAACCTTAATCTCACCAACTAGGTATTAATGTGCAACATAGCTTATTGGCATCAGGATACGATACAATATATTATTTAAGCCGCCTTGAGTCCCCCATGTGCAATATAAATTCTATAAACAAACAAACAAACAAACAAATAAATAAATTGCTAACAAATAATCTCGAGATAGTTTCCATCTGAAGGCTGTTACTGTAAGTAAAATACTCTTGCAAAATAAGAACAGGGATCATAACTTTCTCCACTGCGACCTTCAATATCAGTTTCCCCCTCTCTATAATATAAGTGATTTTGAGTTACCATCATGAAATTATATACAACACTTAACAATAAGAAATCCAGCTAGCACATTGTTATTTGAGATAACTCAGTTACATTCTTTCTCCAGACCCCCATGTATATTATTTTCATTAACTGTTTGATAAGGGATCATCTTAATATATACATTTATCCCTCTGAAGCCTAAATTAAGGAAAAATGTAGTGGCATTTGCATTTTCTAAGCTTCCTATATTACTTGCATACAAAGACATTTAATAGGTTAAATAAGCAGTCGTTTAGGACTAGAATATTTGAAAAACAAACATATAATGGAGTATGTATAAAATTACACAGTATAATCAAAGCTAAATAAGCATAAATTAAGTAGTAGCACAGAACAGATTACTTTCATTTAAAATATGAAACTCCCTTGGGATTCATTTTGTAACAACGTATCTATAGAGAGAAATATCCTCTATTTTAAATATGTTATAAATACGTTTTTAAAGATATTATAAATATGTTTTTTTCTCATTTTGTAATAAGATCAGTATTTCTTTCATTCCTATTGCTGTATTAGGATATTTAAATTGTGCATCAATTAAATATTAAAAATAAAATATATAAGCAACTATTTTAAACCTTAACAGGTTTTGTAACAACATACATTTTGCTAAGCTTTGTTCTAATGGATAATCCATTTAATAAATCCTGAGCTGTATTACCAGTGCAAATTGCCCTAATCTAACCAACAGTACCACTCTGTAAATTTATCAAAAATTGGTAAACTTTTAAATATATTAATATTTTGCAAAACACTAGTGCTTCATTTTACATGTAACGTAAAATGTACTGTATATAAAGTTTCCCAGGTATCTTACAGAGGAATGTTCAAATCATGACAGATAGATAATAGATAGATAGATAGATAGATAGATAGATAGATAGATAGAGATTAGAGAGAGAAAAAGAGAGAGAAAGAGATAAACAGAGAAAGAGAGATGCATAGAAAAAGATGAAATACATAAAATAGTAACAATGTGACAAAATTATCACTCAATTTTAAAACAAATAAACCAAGTAACAAGCAGATTATAAAAGAAAGAGATAGCCAAGGTTTCACTGAAAATGCACAGACATTTAAAAAAAATCAAAGCCCTTTATTACTGTATTATCAAGAATAATTATCAAATTTGCACTTAAGTTCTGTGTGGGAAACTGCTATCCATTCAGAACTACAGAAAAAAATCCACAGTATTGGAAGAACCACAAATCCAAAGCCATTTAATCTTGTTGAGCTTAATTCCTTTGCTCTCCAAGACAAAATCTCCACAGCATCACTTGCTTTTCCCCTTTTTTCCTATTTCTTATTTTCAAGCAGATAAATTTATGCTAAAACTATTTCTGATACAAAAATGTTATAGTTGCATTGTTTACATAAATTCTGCTCAATATCCTAGTTAAAGAGCTTTTTGAGAATCGAGGCACCAAAATTTGAAGATGGCTTGTTCAAAATTTATTCATATTCTGTTTACATTGCCATCTATTGCTTTATGAGTGAATATTGGACATGAAATGAGGATTGGCTTGATCTAAAATGTCAAATAACTTCTTTATTTGAACATAAGCAATATCCCAGAAGTTATTTTCCCTCTTTGCATATCTGTTTTGTAACATTTTATTCATAGTACAAAAATTATTCCTGTATACGTTGTTTTTACCCTTGAAATGAGGCCTGCTTCTGATGCATGCAGATTTAATATAATTTAAGAAAACAATGGATATAAACATCGAGAATGCTTTAACTCCATACTAGAGGGCAAGATTGATGTAGAATACTGCAGTCAGCCAGACACAATATCTTAGAAACCAGCTTACCATTACCAGTATTAGAATGGTATATTCTTCTCACACACACAGAGACACACACAAAGAGAGACAGACAAACAAACAGACAGACAGTCACACACACACACACACATACATATATATATACCAGGAATAGGTTCTACTCACCTTGACTACCAGTTCGCAACGGGGCCGTGCACATGCTTTTCTGCACATGCGCAGAAGCGTTCTGATGATGTCGGGGTCGGTGGGCGGAGCCTCCCTCCATTTTTACTACCGGTTTTATAGAACCGGTCTGAACCAGGGGCAACCCACCACTGATATATACATATACCTATAAATATATACATACACACACATGCATACATGCATGCACATATCAAAATACTCCCTAAACATAATAAAAGAAATTAGTACTGCACTAATTAAGAACTATATAAATATGTAAAGTAATGACTTTTAAAGAATGTATCTACCAATGCACCAATGCAAATCAATACGTGTGAATTTGAAACAATTAAGCTACAAAATATAGCAAAAGCAATTGTTAGATATCAGAAACATTCTATCTTGAAATTATAATTATTACTCTCCATGAAGGCTCTGAGATTAGTGCTGTGATTATGTAAGGGAGGATACTGTTCTTTAAACGGAATAGTACTGAATGTGAAATTGTGTATTCATAGTTAAAAAGTATTATACTATAATGCTTAAGGAGTTCTTCCCACGTTTTCTTGACTTCCATACTGATTGAAAAGCAATATTTATTCTGATGATTTCTGCGCACAGTGAAAAGGAAAGACAATTGTATTGATAGAATTACACTTCTGTCCTATCCATATTCCATATTTGGGACAGCTTACCATGAATATAAATAATTCATGCATGTGGATAGGTTTCAAATATAGAGGAATGCAATTTAAACATCTCACTGAAATCAACCATGTAGATATGAGACCTTTTATTTACTTCTGTTCCTGTGATATACCCTCTTTTAAAACTGATTATTGAGCTGTATATAGTAATCCTATTCTGATTTTGACTCCACTGGAATTTTAAAAAGACCTATAGTATAAGACCTATTTTTTAAGGTAGTGTTCAAAAATGCTAGGCAAAAGAGAAACTGAAAGAGAAACGTAGATGGATTTAAATTATTTCACTGTCAATCAGTTTTGCAGTGGAATACATTTACTAAGCAGATATTATGGCACACAGTTATCTTTCATTCATTCAAGTTATATGAAAGTTTACTTTTTTTTCTTGATTTACAAAATTCATAAAATGTAAGGATTAAAATGGCCTTTGGAAATCAGCTAATCTAGTACCCTACCTAGTGTAATAATGTACCCTATTTTCCCCCAAAATAAGACATCCCCTGATAATAAGTTCAATCAGGCTTTTGAGCGCATGGCAATAAGGCTAAGCGCTTATTTCAGGGTTCAAAAAAATATAAGACAGGGTCTTATTTTCGGGGAAACATGGTACTGCTATACCACCCCTGAAAGATGAACATTTATTTTATTTTTTTCGTTAATTTTTTGGCCACCTGATTCTTTCATATACAAATGATATGCAAAGCTCTAGAAAACTTCTAGTCTTCTGCAGGATTATATGGAATAAAATTACGTACTGTAATTTTCAGAATCATGTTTAAGAATTATCCTAATAAAGAGCCAGAATTATTTTAACAGTACTGCCAAGTCTATGGGGACTTGGGAGAGGACAGTGCGGTGATTAAGACACTAGGGTCAGCTGGAAATCTAGCAGCCCAGGTTCAAGACCCGGCTGCCATACGATAATGTGAGCTCCCATCCTTGCCTCTGCTCTTGCCAAACAAGCAGTTAGAAAGCATGCAAATATGAGTAGATAAATAGGTACCATTTCAGTGGGAAGGTAACAATGCTCTGTGATGTCATGCTGGTTATATGACTGTGGAAATGTGTCATGCTGGTTATATGATTGTGGAAATGTGGAAATGTGTGATGACCCGGGTCATGGCATGGAAGCAACACAGCCAGAGAACATGTCTAACTCCCCTTTATTGCTCCAACTTTGCCCCCAAATGTCCCCACATTAACTACAAGTCCTGAAGCCAAGGACTTGTCTCACTACAAGTCTCACATGCACCTTCAACAGCCTCTGGATGAGAGTAGTCCAGTAAGCAAGGTTAACAAAGCAGTAACCAAGGCCAGAAGTCCAGCAAGATAGGCAAATGGGGCAAGGCACACAAGACAGAGCACAGTAATCTCCAGACATCATTAAGTGCACATGAGGCTCCATAGATTTAACACTTGTTCCCGACAAATGCCCCTTCCCACAGCCTCTCCTTAAGTCTCAGTCCCCAGGTGTGCCTTGTGAAAAAGGGCGTGGCACTTTCCTCCCAAGTAGCCGGCTCAGTCTGCACTGTTCTCGCCTTCTCTCATCTCTCCATACTCAAGGATCAGGAGGGGGTGGTCCTTGCTTCTCACCTGAGCTCTGTCTCTCCTGCTCACTGTTTAGCCTCTCTTGGTCCTTCTGTCCGTTCTTCCCTGCCTTCAAGCTGTTCCAATCCTGAAAAGCCCTGGCTCTGCCCTTCCCTGTTTTCCTCTGAAGCCAACGGAGCTGCCCCCACGCTCTCTGTCATCTCCAGTTCCGGTTCATCTTCCCTCACAGATTCAGACTCTAACAGGGGCATGACAAAATGTCTTTAGATATCTCTGGCTCAATGGCCTTGAAATGGAGAAGAGTACCGCCCCCTACAGTCGGCAACAACTAGCAGAGTAAAATCCTCAGGGACTCTTTTTACTGCCAAATACCGAATAATTTGTTGGTTGATGGTATCAAATGATGCTCACAGACCCAAGAGAACCAGCAAAACTTGGAAGTCTTGCCATAGGTTGAATGTTGGATGAAACCCAACAGAAATTAATCCAGATAATAGTTGGTTGATATTCTCTCAATGGAGTAATTAAAAAGTTTAAACCATTAAGGTAGTTGGAATTTGATGATCAATACTCTAATTGCTAGATTTCAGAAAACTCTGGCCAAGAGTGTCCACTGTTGTTGTTTTTGTTATTGTTATTTTCTCACCACTGAATGGCAAAGTTCCCTGTAAAACCTGTAGCTTGAAAATCAAATATAAACCAGCCTTTCCTATCTGAATTGAAAATTTGTTGATAAACAAATATAAATATAAATAAATTCCCTTGAGGTGATGGAAATGGTTGAGAGTTGAAAAAACAGACCTCAAAACAGTATGCAACACATTCAGCTCACCAATTTGCTGTGTCCCTCTATGGGAAAGCAGGAAAAAAGAATCAGGAATATCCTGGTGCACATTTATATGGATCAAAGATCATTTCTAGGATGAAGTGGCTATCAGAAGTACTAGTCTACTCCTATTGCACATATAGCAGTTCTTATCTGAGTGAGTCTACTTCTGTCCTTACTCTCAGTTTAATTAAAGCAGGACAATTACAACAAATATAGTTTATTGCAATTTGCCCTTTATACTTTCTCTCTCAGTTAATTATTTAAGAATCTCAATTGCTGCTCTTTCAGTGCCTTAGTTGTCTCTAGCCTATTGGCCTTAGTAAATGTAAACATAAACTATTTTACATTTCTATATTTTACAAGACACTATACTGCATTGGATTATACCATATGAACTCTTTTTTCCCCATGAGTTTTCTATTCCACCAAGCATATATAGCATACAGAGACAGTTTTGCTACCATAGTAGCAGCATTTTTCTCTTCCTCCCCCATGTATGCTAGGATTGTTCTATAAATTTCTTAAATAAAGAAATAAAAAAATTTCCCATGAAAACATTTGGACTAAAATTACCCAGGTGGTCTTTTTTATTCCAACACGTGAAACTGTGAAAATCCATTTCGAATTGATTTGGAAATACTATTCTATATCATTCTGTGAAGACACACAAAACAACACTCTAAAAATAAATGTAACTGCATCCTATATGGACAAATCTATTTGAGCACAAAACACACTGCTATGTAATAATGTCCATTGCAAAACCACACCTAAGGCAATTTGATCAGTTATAGTAGGATGTATGTATTTATTTCTAGATATTCCAACATCAAAATCACTTGCCCAATGAAACAAATAATATGAAACCACTAAGGAAAATATTTGTTACGAGATTGTGGACACTTCAAAATGTTTTTGTCGATGTGCTTACGAATGTCACGGAATGCATTCATTCATTTAATTATTCCTTCAAACTTCATTGAAGAAGTTAACGAAATCTGAAACATCAAAAATATTTCAGCTCTTTGCAGGTACATTCTCAAGTGCTCGCTTAATGTGGAAACTGAAATTTCAGTAATTAGCGTTTCCAAACTCATGCAGCTCAGATATGCTGAACTTCCATTCATGCAACTATTAATGAAGTATAAAATCAAGATGATTCTCTAAAATTGAAATATTTGGTAACTTAAATCATACGTGATGTGGAAAATGGACATACTATTTTCACTGCTGCTTTAGCAAAATGAAAAAGCCATATATTCTTCCAGACCAAATAAAAGCAAAAGAAGCAAAACCAGTAAACAACAAAAAAGCCTATATACTACTGCAAGCACCTTTATTGCAATAACAATGCTATCATTTCAGCACATCAGACAGACATATTTGTAGGAACGTTGCAACTACTTTTCTGTTATTTTGACCCTTCACACATTTAACAGGAATTTTATTTGGTATTTCAATCTACAAAGCAAAGTTAGCCTTTCAAGCAGAAGATGAGCTGCTATAAAAAATAATATGGAAACATGAGACCTGAAACTATGTTCATAAATAAAGATGCATTTTAAAAGCCAATATTTCCACATATCTAAAAATGGTCTTTTGAGGATTAGGAATAAAAGGCATATTTGAAAAGTTAAAAGAAAGATTGCAATGAAAGTACAATGCTAAAATTTATATGTTCATTTTTTATTTGAAACGTTGACATGGATTACTCAAAACTTCTAAACTGTATTGAAGATAGTAGTTATGATATTTCAATTTAAGGTTGGAATACTGCTTCCAGTTCTGGTTACCATGATACAAAAAAGATCTGAGACTCTAGAAAGAATGCAGGGAAGAACAACAAAGGCATCTGGGGGCTAAATTGTATGATGAACAATTAAAGGGTGACATGATAGCAGTCATCCAGTATTTGAGGGGCATCCACAGAGGACTTATTCTCCAAAGGACCTGAAGGTATGACAAGAAGCAATGGGTGGAAACTTGTTAAAGAGAAATCATACTTGGAATTAAGAAGTTTTCTGACAAGAAGAACAATTAACCAATGAAACTGCTCGCTTCCCAGAGTTGTGGGTGCTCCATTGCTGAAGGTTTCCAAGAAAAGATTGGACATTCATTTGAATGGAATGGTATAAAGACTCCTGCCTTGAGGAGTGGGTTGGACTAGAAGATCTCCAATGTCTCTTCCATCCCTATATTTCTAAGATATATTATCTCAGTAATGAGAATATTATATTTGCTAATGATAAAAAAATAAATGTATAGAACCAACAGGAGACCAATTTAAAGAATACTTCAAATAAGGTAAAGGTTCCCTTCGCACATATGTGCTAGTTGTTCCTGACTCTAGGGGGCGGTGTTCATCTCCATTTCAAAGCCAAAGAGCCAGCGCTGTCTGAAGATGTCTCCGTGGTCATGAGGCCGGCATGATTTAATGCCAAAGGCGCACGGAACGCTGTTACCTTCCCACCAAAGGTGGTCCCTATTTTTCTACTTTTATTTTTTTTAATGTGCTTTCGAACTGCTAGGTTGTCAGAAACTGGGACAAGTAACAGGAGCTCACCCCATTATGAGGCACTAGGGATTCGAACCTCTGTGCTGCCAACCTTTTGATCGACAAGCTCAGCGTCTTAGCCACTGAGCCACCGCGTTAAATAAAGTGGGTGGTTATATATCAGAACAAAATCTAAGTAAGGTGCAGGACATTTTAAAAGCACCATGAATTTATGTGCCAAGAATCTAAGCCGTTAAAACAAATAAATCATCTTAATTCCTAGAACTAATAAAAAAGCCTGGAATATCAAATGGTCCGGTTAATCAGTCATTGATGGCTGAAGTGAAACCTATGGTGAGAAAAAGCCTGAAGGTAAATTCTCTTTCTAAATATTAAAGAATCTTATGGGAAATGTATAAAAAGATACTGACATTTTTCTAGATTCCTATGGCAGAAGAAAAAAGCATACTCATAAAATAGCCTTCCTAGCCTGGGGAGCAAGAAAAGTATTCAAACTTCCCTGCTTGTATTTACCATGCTGACTAGTAAATTTTGAGTTGTAGTCCAAATGCATCTTGCATCAAACAGGAAGATTTTAAAATGTGCATGTCAGATATACCACCAAGTACTTCCCTTTTAGTAAATGCTGAAATGCATTTCAATTTAACCAACATTAAATATGTTATAGTGCAGTGATGGCTAACCTTTTTCTCATCGTGTGCCGAAAGTGTGTGCGACGGCACGTGCATGCCGGCACCCATAATGCAATGCACTCACCCCCTGCACATGAACGCATGACCTCACTGCCCTGCCCACACATGGGGTACAGTGCTTTATGCTGATGATACTCAGCTGTACATCTCCACCCCAGACCACCCCAATGATGCCCTTGCAGTGATGTCCCGGTGCCTCGAAGCTGTGCGGATCTGGATGAAGAGAAATAGGCTCCAACTCAATCCTTCCAAGACCGAGTGGTTGTTGCTGCCGGCATCCCAATATAGCCAGCTGATACCATCGTTGACTATTGGGGGCGAGTCATTGGCCCCCACAGAGAAGGCTCGTAACTTGGGTGTCCTCCTGGACACGCGGCTGTCTTTGGAAGAGCATGTGACGGCCGTGGCCAGGGGAGCTTTCTATCAGGTTCGCCTGATTCGCCAGTTGCGCCCCTTTCTAGATCGGGACTCCTTACGCACAGTCACTCATGCCCTTATCACTTCCCGACTGGACTACTGTAATGCTCTCTACATGGGGCTACCCTTGAGGTGCACCCGGAGGTTCCAACTGGTCCAGAATGCAGCCGTGCGGCGTGAGTGACATGGCACTCACATGTAACACCTCTCCTACGCGAGCTGCACTGGCTCCTGGTGGTCTTCCGAGTGCGCTTTAAGGTGTTGGTTCTTACCTTTAAAGTGCTCCATGGCTTAGGACCTGGGTACCTACAAGACCACCTTCTGCAACCAATAACCTCCCACCAACCAGTACGCTCCCACAGAGTGGGCCTCCTCAGGGTGCTGTCAGTAAAGCAATGTCGGCTGGTGGTTCCCAGAAGGAGAGCCTTCTCTGTGGGGGCACCTGCCCTATGGAACAGGATACCCCCAGGGATACAAATGATCCCAGATCTCGGTACTTTCTGCCATGCCTTGAAGACCTTTCTATTTCACTAAGCTGGACTGACATAAATTTTCAGTTTATCTAAATTCTACACTCAGGATCTTAATTGAGGAGCCAAATCGGTTTAATTATTTTAAATTATTTTTATTTCACATTATATGTATGTTATTCTGACTGTTCACCACCCTGAGTCCTTCGGGAGAAGGGCAGTATAAAAATTAAATAAGTAAATAAGTAAGTAAGTAAGTAAGTAAGTAAGTAAATAAATTATTATTATTATTATTATTATTATTATTATTATTATTAATAATAATAATAATAATAATAATAATAATGTGCACGCCCCCAGTTTTGGGCCTAGCAGTCCTCCCTGCAGCCTCCTGGGCCCAAAAACAGGTTGGGGGTGCAGCCCCACCCCCTGTGCATGGACATGAACCCTGCGCATGCATGGTTAAACTGAGCTGGACAACGGCTCGCATGCCCGCAGAGTGCTCTGCGTGCCAGCTGTGGCACACATGCCATAGGTTCACCATCACAGTTATAGTGCCATAATATATTATAATAAACTATAATTTCTTCTGCACCAATTTCTTTGCATTATTATTTTGTTCTCTTCTAGGGAGTTGTCTTGCTGACAAATAGATAAAGACCAGAGGCCTTTTACATGCTCCAAAGAGAGACTGTTACATACTTACCTGCCATCAGTGATTCAGAGAAAACTCTGGGCCGTACAGTCTTCTGCACCCTGATATAGTACTTAAGTAGTATCTTCTCTCTACCTTCCCTCCAGTATTTAAGCTTTCTGTACCTGCTTACTACTATTGGAGATTCAGCCCACTTTCCCAATTATCAAAGTTGTGATCATGGTCAGGGGTGGGCTGCTGGGGGTTCGCAGGTCTTCGGGAGAACCTCTAGCTAAGATTCTGTGCAGTTTGGAGAATCCCCAAATCCCACTCCTGACTGGCCCCGCCCACCCCTCCCCTCCCAGGAGTCCCCACGTGGCCTATTTTGGATGCTGGTAAGTGTAGGGTGCGTGTGGAGGCTCGGGGAGGGCAAAAAATAGGCCTACCGGAAGATCAGCCTCCAGAGGGCCTCTGGAGCCTGGGGAGGCCATTTTCATCCTCCCGGAGGCCCGAAGAAAGCCTCCAGAGCCCAGGGAGGGCAAAAATGCCCCGCACCATGGTGCAGGAGGCCGAATAGGCCACGCCCACTATGGCCCCACCCACCCAGCAACCAGGCAGAGAACTCTGTGCTAAAATTTTTGAAGCCCACCCCTGATCATGGTGTTTGATACAAAAGTGTGTGCATTAGGAAAATCTAGTAAGAATTAGTGAGGGAGACCTGAAGAGCAAACAAAGGATAGAGCTTTATATAGGTAGTCCCATTTAAATGGATTAGCAGTGAATGCTGTCAGTTACTGATATGATTTTGCCTCTTCCCCAATCTGTTCTTCTTGCAGGGTCTGTTGCCTTGGATCTTGGATCACTTTTGGTACTTCAGGAGATACTTATTCTCACCCTGCACCACATTCACAAGGTTATTGCCTTCATCATTCCTTCACACCACACCGATCAAAATAAGATTCCCAATTTGTTTAGGGGTCACAGGTTACCTTATTTTTATGTTGCATCATTAACTTCATTCTGCACTTTTTTTCTCCTCTAATTTCCAACCATTTATTACTGCACTTCAACAAATCTTTCTGATTCAGGGATCCTAATAATTAGGAACACAAGAAAACGGATGTTTATTACCCTGAAATAAAGAAACCATCTTCCACAATTAAAATATCAGCATTCTTAAAACTAATGCTCTAAAATTTTGTTTGAATTAATTAGCATTGCAGAGAACTTACATAGGGCAGGCATTCCAAAACTCATAAACAATCATAGACACTATTTCACTGACCACTGTTTTTATCTAATTACTGCATCTGGCTCCTCTTCCACAAGGTATAGCAATAGCAATAGCACTTAGACTTATATACGGCTTCACAGTGCTTTACAGCCCTCTCTAAGCGATTTACAGAGTCAGCATATTACCCCTAACAATCTGGGTCCTCATTTTACTGACCTTTGAAAGATGGAAAGCTGAGTTAACCTTGAGCCGGTGAGACTCGAACTGCAAAATTGCAGGCAGACAGCAGGCAGCAGAAGTAGCCTGCAGTACTACACTTTAATTACTGTGCCACCATAGCTCTATGGTGGTATGAGGAAAGAGTTGAATATCTCTGTAGGCTCCACTTCCATGATAAAATAGTCAACTGCTTTAATCTAAAAGAAATGAAAACATCTCTCCATGAAATCCTAAATGTAGAACTGTTACATCGTGTGTTCTTGGTTTAGAAAAAATCCTGAAATATATAGTGTCATCTATGAGCATGATAAAAATGATCTTCAGTTAATACATCACCATCACTTCTTGTTTGTAGAAGTACTGATACAATGCAGTGAACATCTAAAACAAATGCTGTTTGTTGCTTTCAAAGAGATACACATTCAGAATAATATAATTCCTTAATCCACAGCCAATTAATAAAAATGCATATTTAAATATTCCCCAGGAATCTGTTTTATTTTCCTCTGACAAAATTAACTGAGCAGATTTGATTAGATGTGTTTAGAAAACTGCATAACACAGAACTGTAAAATATATGGTACTTTGTAATGCATTTCTAGACCCTATATTTATTCATTATAATTTTTTTTTATTTCTTAAAGGACCTCCTATTATTTTCTTCTTACTATTTCACCCAGTGAATAGAATAGGCTACTATAGTAACTAACAAAGAGTTTCTTAATTATTTCCATGGCTAAATCAAGAGAATCAAAAGTAAGGTAGAAATGCTTCAAGTTAAACTCAGCACCAATGCCTTCTGGAATTTTATTTCATTTTTTAAATCTTGCCTGTAGCACTAAAATTCATTGATAGTCTTCCATCCTCGTATCAACTAAAAACTGTTGCAACAGCACTACACCATACTAGCTCTCCATTACTATATACCAATAGCAATTATACAATAACTGAAGGCAATGCCAGAATTTTACTGAACACAGTAATCAGTTTTGACACTGCTGTTCAAATGGAAATGAAAGAGGATATGTATCTCTTCTCTTCCCTTGGGAATGCTATTGTATGGTGCCCCTTACATATACATTTGAAAAAATTACAAGAGTCACAGACTTCTAAAAAAAAGAAAATAATCTATAAATACTTCAGGCAATATAGAATAGAATAGAGCGGAGCGGAGCGGAGTGGAGCGGAGTGGAGCGGAATGGAACAGAATGGAACGGAACGGAACGGAACGGAACGGAATGGAACAGAACAGAATTCTTTATTGGCCAAGTGTAATTGGACACACAAGGAATTTGTCTTTGGTGCATATGCTCTCAGTGTACATAAAAAGACAAGATGCATTTGTCAAGAATCATAAGGTACAACACTTAGTGATAGTCATAGGGTATAAATAAGCAATCAAATCATACTAGGAAACAATCAATATCAATATAAATCGTAAGGATGCAATGTGTTTACTATGGACACAAATTGGGTATATTGAACTGTTAATAAGAATTCTACGTTGTTGTGATCCAAAGACCTGAGAAAGCAACATATTTCTATAGATTAATTTATCATTTTTAACCATATGGAAAGCCAAGAGAGAGGATTTTGCTGTTGCCAAGATCTTGTATGGTTTGATTAGTAGGGCTTCCAGTGCAGTCATATATATTCTTTCTAACTCACAAAACTGTTTTACATAGGTTTTTGCTGCTTTCCTGTTGCTCTCCTTAGCTCTTATGTAAACCTGAAAAGTATACTGCTATATCAAATAAGTGTAAACATTCAGTTTTCTAAGAATTATTATTGACTCTCTTTTTAAAAATTAAAGTACTTCTAAACGTTGCTTCTATCAAACATTAAATGTTTCCCTTTCAGAAATACTAATGAAATCGTTAACATCATTTCATACTTGCTGGTAGTCACTGTAGTAATATTTAAAACATTTATGTTTCGTCTAGTGATACTACAAAGACATGTATACATTATTTTACTGAAGAACACAACACACTGCATCATAAACCAAAGATGTATAATCTGAGAACCAAAACTATGCATCCAGCCTTCTACAGTCACAGATACACAAAGTTCCACACACAAACAAACATATACACACATGAAAAGACACATGCATACGTGTAGTGCATAGCCTTTAAGAGACAAATCAAAATGTTAAGTCGTAATAGAAGAGGATGGGAAATTCTATTTCTAAAAAAGAACTTTTTATAGATCACATCAAGAACTCTAATGCAATGTATTAAAATAACTGTGAAGACTGAAAAGTTATATTTGTCGGCCAGCTTGCTTTCCGGTTTCCTGAAAACCTGGCAGACCTGCCGTGGTACGTAAAATGAATAACAATCAGCTGTCATCCACAAAGAACGGAAAGGGAATGAGTTGGGTATATATGAAATCTAGGCTAGCCAGTTATTCTATCTACGCTGTAGCAACAAGTTACTTTTCATCGAGGCTTGCAACATTTAATCATTTCACAGTAAAAAAAAAAAAAAATGCTTTCCCAAAACTTATTCAGAGCCAATATTTATTGAAGGCACGGTTTATTATATGATCACACTTCAATTAAAGAACATCACGTGGAACTGCCTACTAATTTAGTCAAATGACTACACCACTAACAAAAATTAAATGTTAAAACAAATAGTTATTCTACCTAAGATTCTGAAAGAAATTACTTTCATTTGAAACCTCCTCAGATCCTGAAAAACAAAGCAAAAAACTCCAGTGTATCTCTCTATATTTTCCTCCCAAAATATGTAAATAATTATGAGTATACATAGGATAGATGTAAAAAAAAATGTATGAATGAACTGAATTACAAGTGCCTGAATAATAAAGGGAGCAGTTGGAAGTAGGATTAAATATAAAAAATATGATATATTCTATAATTGTTGGAAAATATGTGCTGCGTATTGTAAATATTAATTGGCTCATGTACATTTTGATTAATTATATGCCATCAAGTCATGGTCAACTTTAAACAACTACATAGATGTTTTCCATGAGGATTTGATCTTTCAGATCTTCCAGTGATGTTCTCATCACCTTTGTAACTAACTCCAATCAACCTTACTGACATTGGTTATCCTCTTTCTTTTTCCCAGCATCAAAAGCTTTTCTAGAGAGTTAGGTCTTTGCATTACATATTCAAGTAATTTGAGCCTGGTCACTTGAACCTTGAGTGAAAACTCTTGGCTTGTTGTAGGATTTGTTCTAGGACTGTGATGGTGAACCTATGGCACATGTGCCACAGGTGGCACATGGAGCCATATCTGTAGGCACGCGAGCGTTGCCCTAGCTCAGCTTCAGCGTGCATGTGCGTGCCTGCCAGCTGATTTTGGAGCCTTCCGGGCCCACCGGAAGTTGGGAAATGGGCTGTTTCTGGCCTCCAGAGGGCCTCTGGGGGATGGGGAAGGCAGTTTTCGCCCTCCCCAGGCTCCTAGAAAGCCTCTGGAGCCTGGAGAGGGTGAAAAATGGGACTACTGGGCCCACCGTGCCATCATGTGCCAAAAGTGGAGGTCGTGCACGCATGCGCGGGGGTCATTGAATTATGGGTGTGGGCACATGCGTGCATGACCTCCCACACTCCCTCCGCTTTTGGCACGTGACGGCAAAAAGATTAGCCATCACTGTTCTAGGATCCTTTTATGTTTTCTGGACACCCCATAGTTTATCTCAAAAGTCTATTCTACCACCAAAGTTCAAAAACACCAATATTCTTCCTTATCCTGCTTCTTCAAAGTCCAACTTTTGCTTCCATCACAGGGAACTGTGCATTTTAAGGAAGGCCAAACCCTATGAACCTTATGTGAAATCAGCATTTGAAATAACAACTTTCTCATTAAAAATATCTTAGTTCAGACAAATTCTTGCCCTGCCCTCAGGTGCTTTAGAGAATAGGTTGACCTCCTCTTCTCTGACGTAGCCCTTCAAATACCGGAAGACCGTTATCATGTCACTGCTAGTTCTAATAGTCATTTTATCAAAGAAGGCAATAAAGTTTTTCTGGCAGGACCTATTTTTAACAAACGCAAGCTTCTAGTAATCACCTTGTTCATTTTTAGGTGCTCACAAATCTGCTGTCTGGTTATCTGTTCCAGGATTTTCCTGGTTACTGAAGTCAAGATGATTGGTATATAATTTCCTAGATCCAGCTTTTCCCCCTTTTTGAAAAATTGGTCCATATCAGCTTTTTTTTCTGGCAGTTCTCGGGTGCTCCAGGAGCCCAGTTCTGTTCAGGTTCTGTTCAGTGGTTCTGAAAGCATGTCTTCCAGCTTCTTCATAACTCTGGGGTGTAAATTGTTTGATGCTGGTGATTTGAACTGCTGTAAGTGGATAGGTGTTCTCTTACCTATTCTTTATGGTGCTGCTTTTTGTAGAAGCAAAGCACAGACAAATTATTCCTTCTGTGTAAGACAGATGCAAAGAAGGAATTAAGCAGTTCTGCTTTCTCCCTGACACCCATTACTTTCTTGCCATCTTCTTCCATTAGTAGACCAATCATTTCTTTGAATTTCTTCTTGTCCCTCTCATATTGGGAAAAAAAAACCTTTTTGGATGTTTGAGCCTTATCTTTCCCAAATCCATTCTTGCAGATTTGGGTTATTTGCTGCTGTTCTGTTCTAGTTATATGCTCATTTCCATTTTTTAATCCTTTTTGTCCCTCAATTTGTCAGAGTTCTGATTTTGCTGATTTTGTCTGGGTTCTCTTGTTTTTCTTTGTGGTACTGTGTTTGATTTTGCTTTAATAATCTTACTTTTTAGTTTCCCAAGCATCTTGAATTGTTTTTTCCCTTTAGGATTTCCATTCATGGAAACCTTACTAAACTCTCAAGTTTGTTGAAGTCAAGTCTCTTAGAGTCTAATACACTAGTTTGACCTTTGTTCAATTACCTCTGCCTGACTTATGTTGAATTCTACTATGACACAGTCACTCTTCCACAAAGTTCCTACAACTTTTACCCTTTCTGTCATTTCATCCCTATTAGTAAGAATTAAGACCAATGTAGCTGACCCTCCAATTTCCTCTTCTACCTTCCAGTTGTCAAAAGTTGTCAGCGAGGCATATCAGCTGTTAAAACTCCCACTTGCTGTAGAGATTGATGTCAGAGTTGATGTCAGAGTGGTTAAAATCTTCCATAATTACAGTGGTGTGTCTCCAGTATACCTTAGTTAGTTAACTGATTATCAAAAAGTTCATCTTTTTTCCTTTGCTTGGCTGGGTGGCCTGTAGTGCATGCCTATAGCAATGTCATTTCTTTTTGCTCTAATTTTCACCAAATGCATTCAAGAAGGCTTTTAATCCTTGTATATTTTTGTAGCGGTGTAATGATTCATTACATATAATACAAGTCCCCCCATTCTTTTGTTGGGTCTGGGTTTTTTTTTTTTTGAACAATGTATTTATTAAACAAATAAGACTCTTCACCCAAAGCCGAGGTGGTGCAGAAGTTAGAATGCAGTACTGCAGCTACTTTGGCTGACTGCTAGTTCAGCAGATCAGCGAATCAAATCTCACCGGCTCAAGGTTGACTCAGCCTTCCATCCTTCCAAGTAAAATGAGGACCCAGATTGTTGGGGGCAATATACTATTTAGTATACTGTCTTTGGTGTAAGCTGCCCAGAGTCCTCAGAGAGTAGGCGGCATAGAAATATGACTAATAAAAAATAATAATAATAAATAAATAAAAAACCCCACTGAAGATGTTATCTAGTTCGATAAAGAAATGTCTGGGAGTCAAGCAGCAAGCTCGGAGGACAAACATCTGCCTAAATTTATTTCCTTCTAGTGATATGTTCCAAACACAGGTTCCACTCCACCAAGTTTCAGTAATAGTAACAATATTGGACCTGCTCTCATCTACTAATATATTCTTCCTGTTTCTTGTGAGATGAAGCATTCCAGAAGCCCTTTCTGTTGGTAATGTAAACCAGGGTCTAGGAATCCAAATATCTCTTGACAGTGCCATCCCTTAAGGCAGCAGTTTACTTCTAGAAGCCTCCATTCTCTCACTGGATATTGACTTTCCATTGGAAATACAGATGAGAACACTACCTGTACTCCTAACTCTTTAGCTTTCCTGCCTAGTTGCTAGTCCCTTGATATTGTTTTCAGGCTCTTTGTTGTATCATTTATCCAAAAATGAAAGAAGAGAAAGATTTAATAATATGTGAGTTTGATTATTTGAATAGGTGCTCAGTCACTTCTTTGATTTTTGCTCCTGGGAGACAATATACCTTCCTAGATTGATTGTCTGGTGTACAAATTGCTGACTCAGAAGTGAGTCTTCTCTCACCAACACATGTCTTTTTTTCCCCTTGGGGAAGTGTCATTATTTTTCTTCCTGTCATTGGTGCACTTGATGCACACTTCTACAGGAGTCTGCACGTTTTCATCCAGAGTATATGAAATTGATTGCTCACTTCTATTGGGCAGGACTAGTGTCTGCTTGTCAAAAGATGGCTGTGAAGAACACAAATGGTAATCAAGTAACTGTAGTAGGCTACAATGGTCAGAAACAACTGTCGATTGAAATGCACCCAAATCTCAGTCACATAACTGCAAGGATATTTGGAATTAGGAAGACATATTTGGAATTAGAGGATAAGCCAGAGGAAGATTGAATTTGTCCCATTTTTCACTTGACAAAGCAGGCTCTGAACATATGTTATTAGCCTCCCAAAGTTGTTATGGTATCACGGGCAGCCATATAAATACATTTAAATTTTAATAAATAATAGCCTATTTTATCCACATATCCTTACAAAGAATCAAAAAGATCATCTAATAAAGCATAGAATTTTTTAAAAAGCAAAAGGACAGAAATTATAGCAAACATTTGCTTTGCTGAAACATACAGAATAGTATCAATTATTATAAGTTAGGATTAACTCAAGAATCAATAGAGTTAATGTAATTACATGGTATCGTTTTAATACAAGCTTAAATTCTTTAAATGTGCTCTCATGTAGCGAGCATCTGCTTTTGTTTATGGAATATGAGAATCATAGGGCTGGAAGAGACCTTGAAGGTCTTCTAGTCCAACCTCCTGCTGTAGAAAGGAATCATAGTTCCATCCCATATAAATGGTTGTCTAATATTTTCTTGATAACCTTCAGTGATGGAGCGCTCACAACTCTGGGAGGCAAGTTTTTCTATTGACTAATTGTTCTCACTGTCAGTAAGTTTCTCCATAGTTCCAGGTTGGATCTCTCTCTTACACACACTAGCTTCACCCATTCTTTCTTGTCCTGTTCTCAGGTACTTTGGAAAATAAGCCAACCTTTTGCTCTGTGACAGTCCTTCAAGTGTTGGAAGACGGCTATCATTTCACCCCTAAGCCTTCTCTTCATTAAGCTAAACATACCTAGTTCTCTTAGCTGTTCATTGTATGATTGAGCATCTACATCCCATATCACCTTCATTGTTCTTCTCTACTCTCTCTTTTTGGCCTCAGCATCTTTTTGTATCATGCTAACCAGAACTGGACATTGTATTCCAAGTGTGGTCTCACTAGTGCAGTATAGACTGGTACTGTCACCTCTTGTATTCTTGATGCTATCTCTCTGTTAATTGCATATATAAGACATTAGCACCACAACATTGATTTTTAAAGACAATCAGAAAAAAATACCATTCATTTCTCTTTTCTCTTTCGTATTAATGAATTTGGGTTGCTGGATTGGGGTGAAATGCTACCGGTTTGCCTGAACCAGTAGTAAAAAAATGCTTTAAAAGTTTTTTTTTTTAAAGTTCTGAGGGTCAGCTGTGTGACAATCAGCTGGGCCGTGTGAACTCGAAACTTTTTTTTTACTTTTTAAAGCATTTTTTTACTACTGGTTCCAGCGAACCAGTAGTAAAAAAAATGCTAAAAAACATTTTAAAAAAGTTCCGAGATCGTGTGGCACAGCTGATTTTTGCACAACTGATCCTCAGAACTTTTTTAAAAAAACTTTTAAAGCATTTTTTTACTACCAATTCGCTGGTAAAAAAATGCTTTAAAAAAGTAAAAAAAAAAAATTCCAAGGATCAGCTGTGCGACAATCAGCTGTGTCACACAATTTATATTCGCTAGAAAGCAGGAAATTGCGCGGCACAGCTGGTCCCTCCCCCGCTGTTCTACTTAACTTTGTAGACTCAGAAAAGGCTTCTTAGCGCCTGCAGTGTGCCTTCGCGCAAAGCAAACCAATAGCAAACTTCAGAGCATTTCACCCCTGTGCTGCATATTTGATCTTATTTTATGGTACTCAATAACTTTTTTTTCAGCTGTTTGTCCATTTTGTTTACTATAACTTTTAATATGGCCTTAAAAATGTTTTATTTTTTAAACTGGAGACAGCCATAATGAAACCTTTACCTTAATAGCCCTGAAATTATTTTAAATCAATAACAATATGTCACCAAAGGTAACAAAACACCATATGACAGTGCTTCGTGGAAAATTGACCATCCGCATTTTAAGTTGCAAGTTAAGAATGTGAGCTGCACACAACAAGATTTACTTAGTAAACCCTGTCACTTATTGTCATTACATATATCTGAAAAGGGCTCTGCCAAGCCTCAGTCACCAGCTTTTTACAACACTGTTGTATCATATGCTGAAATACACAATGAACTTCTGGTTCTTCTTAGCCTCAGGCAAGACTCTTTACAAAGGTTGTTCTTTCTCTGCCCTACTTTCAGTTCCTTTTATCATGCAGAGCTTAAAGCCCTTCTTCTAATTTATTTATTGGTCTGAACACCAAGGAAGCTTTTTATTGTGATCTACAGCCATGGAAGCTTTTGAAATATTTTTTAACCTTAATATCCTGCAGAATCCAGCCGCAGCAATACTGCATCATTATGGATGTGGACGACGTGAACTAGCTTGATAATATTTTCTTCAGCAAGCCCTGAACACAAGTATAATTTTATTTTCTATATTTGGGGTTTTAGTCTGTTTATATATAATAGATATATGTATGTATAAATGGTTTTTAACATTCTTTAGGATGCTTACTCAAAGAATGGAGGCCTTTGAACTATGGTGCTGGAGAAGACTCCTGGGAGTCCCTTGGACTGCAAGGCAATCAAACCGGTCAGTCCTCGAGGAGATCAATCCTGACTGCTCTTTAGAAAGCCAGATCCTGAAGATGAAACTCAAATACTCTGGCCACCTAATGAGAAGGAAGGACTCACTGGAGAAGAGCCTAATGCTGGGAAAGATTGAGGGCAAAAGAAGAACGGAACGACAGAGAACGAGGTGGCTGGATGGAATCACTGAAGCAGTCGGCGTGAGCTTAAATGGACTCCAGAGGATGGTAGAGGACAGGAAGGCCTAGAGGAAAGTTGTCCATGTAAGAGGATGCTTACAACAGGTCTCCAAAACCAATGTCAAAACAAAAATGCCTAAAAGAGAAAAGTGCATGTCATCTTTTAAAAGCACAACTGGAATATTGCATCATTTTCTCCTTCTGACCTTCTAATCACACAAAGTTCAGGAAATACTTAGAAGTATTAATCAGATGATTTAAACCAAAGAAACATAAACATCATCTATGAATAACAAATAAGGCTAGCTGGTGTTACTTTACATCATTTTCCTATAAATCATAATCCTGACAAAAACAATTTCCTCTTCTCCCTTTCCCCTGTCATACTTGCTAGTTCTAGGAGGAAAGAGAGGAGGAAGGAAGAGAGTTCTTTTGGCATAAAATAATAATTTTCCTTTTAGGAGTGACAGCATGGAAGAGGATAGGATCAGGATAGTTTTTTGTCAATAGCATAGGACTGCTAAATCAAAACTTTCTCCTTTCAGGGAAATTATCTGGTTTCATTAAAAATAAAAAATAAATTAACCCCGCACTCTTCCAAATATTTCTGTTGGTTGTTTCATAATTTGACCCTAAATCCACAGGCTAAAGATCAGGAGTGGGATTCTACCAGTTTGGACCGGTTCGGGCGAACCGGTAGCTCTGACAATCAGCTGGGACCGAACCAGTTCGCTCTGACGATCAGGTGGACCCACCCCCTGCACTTTACTTACCTTTAACTTCTCAGCTGATTCACGCAGCAGAGCAGATTGGCACACCTCAGATGTGTTACTCCCAAGTGATAACACAGAAGGTTAGTATTTGTAAAACTATGCATGCGCATGCAGCGTGCACGAAGCACGTGGTCACTGAACCGGTTGTTAAACTGTCAGCATCCCATCACTGCTAAAGATACAGATTATGCCCACAAGCTATACAGAGAGAAGGTGGAATACTGTCAGTCCTTTCAGCTAGACCAGACCAGAAGCACCAACTATGAGTACTAATTCTACCTTTATTGTAAGGTCGCAGTAACAGAATCTCGCAAGTCTGGAAGAATCTCTCCCTTTCTTTACTTTTGCTCTCCTAAAAACTAGGCAAGGTCATATTCTGAGACACTTTCTCCACCCCTGCCCCTCCTTCAGACTCAGATTTTCTTCATCAGACAGACTGTTGCCTAGGCTGCAAATCTTCCTCCTGACTTTCAAGGTCATTCCCATTTACTACTGCAAGCATAGAAAGAGACACAACTTACCCTGTTTCCCCGAAAATCGGGCTTTTGAACTCATGCACTAAAATAAGCCTCCTCCCCAAAAAATAAGCCCTCCCCAAAAATATTTAAATGCAAAGCTAGAAATCAAGATAGCAAGAGGAGCCCCATTTTGCTCCATGCGCCCCAAAATAATAAGAGCTCCCCCAAAATAAAGCCAAGCGCTTATTTCAGGATTCAAAAAAATATAAGACAGAGTCTTATTTTCGGGGAAACACGGTACTAGAGGGAAAAATGATCTAGAAACAATTCCTTCAGAATAGACCTCACTTATTATAATTGGGACTGGCAACTCTGTCACTAAGTGACATAAAAAGTGAAACACAGAATCATAGATCGTAGAACAGTGATGGCGAACCTTTTAAACACCAAGTGCCCAAACTGCATGCATGCACATGCCCAAATTGAAACGTGTGTGCATGTGGATGAACACATGCATGTGTGAACATGCCACGGACATGCCCACATACGCAGCAAAGACCCGAAGACCAGCTGGCCGGTGGCAGGCGGGGCATCCCAACACCGGCAGCCTGGCAAGAGGTAAGATCTTTTTCTTTTGTGAGCTTCTGTTTCATCATTTGCAGGGAAACAGAAGCTCATGAAAGAAACGGCATGGAGATCTGACCTGGGGTAATGGTGTGCGTGCCAACAAAGAGGGCTCTGCATGCCACCTCTGGCATGCATGCCACAGGTTCTCCATCATGGTCATAGAATCATAAGGTTAGAAGGGACCTTAGAGGTCTTCTAGTCTAATCCCTCTCCCCAAGACAGGAGATCTTATTGCATCCTGATTGCGCAATCTTTTCCTGAAGACCTCCAGTGATGGACCACCCACCCAGGTTGATGAACACGCAACCTGTTCCATTGATGAATTGTTCTTAGTGTCAATAAATTTCCCTTTAGTTCCAGATTGGATCTCTCTTTATGTTGTGGCACGCCAGCGGCCTGTGCAGATTATTGCTGATCCCGACGACGAGGAGGCTGATGTGATGTCGCGCCAGCAGCCTTTGCAGCCGGCGTTCGAGTCGGACAATGAGGAGGCTGAAGAAGATGTGGTGCCAGAGGCAGGGATTCAGCCAGGGCCTTCAGAACCTCCAGAGGCTCCTTTAAGTGCAGAGGATGAAGTGGAGGAGCCTCTTCTTAATGCATGAGCATGCAGAGCTGCCAAAAGACAGGAGTGGTTACTCAGGAGGAGGTCTCCTCAAGAGTAAGGCTTGGGGCTAATTGGCCACTCCCTTAGCCTATTTAAATTTGTACACAGCTTGTAAAAAACTGCAGGAAACAACATGTTCGTTCACTGATCATTTGAGTTTGGATTTTCTCTGCAAACCTGGCTTCTGGGCTTTCTGCCAACTCTTGTAAGACTCTATTTTATCTGTGGAATTTCTGGCAGGTTGTTAAGAACATTTTATTAACAGCCTGCATTTGCAAAAGATTGTGTTTTGAAGTAAACTGAGTTTTGTTTGAAGTTTGTGTGTGCTACATTCTTTGGGATCCATAGCTGGGGCTTTAATGATATTTCACCCACTGCTTTTTCTCCCCACTCCTCTCTGTGACAGCCCCTCAACTATCAGAAGACAGCTATCATGTCACTCTAATCCTTCTCTTCAGTAGGGGCTGCACATAGTCCCTTTAGTTTTTCATCATTTTCCAGACATCAAGCAAATATTAAGAAAACGGATAGCCAAGATATTTTGTAAGTATTGAATTTTGTAGATGCTTTAGGAGAGGACATGGAATTTTTGAGACTAGAATAAATAAGTAACAGGATTTCTCTCAGCAGCCGGACAACCACAGAGATCAAGGAACGAAGAAAAGAAGAGGGGAAAAAAAGAAGTTACGTTTCTAGCCTTTGAAATGAGAGTTACACTCCAGAATAAGGTAGAAATACTGCTCTTTAGGTTCGGTGGCAAGCCAGAGAACTTGCTGCCTACTCTGGACCAAAATCAAAGTGTAAAATTCAGAGCAAAGTAGCAAGGCAATAAGAAGTATGAGGCACAGGGATAAAAGGACTCAATGGCAATTATACATTTTTATAATTTAGCATTGTTCCCAGGACAGATAAAGATTGTTCTGACCAGTGAAAAGAAACCCAGGTATCAAATGACTTATGTGTCTGTTGAAGTCTAGGCAGCTTCCTAATTCACAAAGTGGTTATTGCAATTACTCTGTTACAATTTCTCTATTAGGGCTTTAGTTGGGTTAATTTAATTCCAAAGTTTTCTATGTATCTTTACTGATGTGGCAGGTGACTTTCTTTCTGTAATTCAAGTTGTCCATGAAGTTTACAAGCAACAGTAATCACCAGTTTCTTTCAACAGAGTCGATCTGTTTAGAACAAAAGTTCAAACAAAAGTAAGTTTGAATCAACTTTATAGATAAGGCCAAGCAACCAGAATGCACCAAAACGCACATGGACAAAAAATATGTTCCTCTGAGCCAAAATAAGGAAAATAAACTGACACCTATGTTACTGACATTGTTGTGCACGCTTTAAAAATGGAGAAACAGTAGAGTCTATGTTTTCCATAAAAGATGCCTAACATTCCACCCATTTACTTGATATCCCAAAGGAAAAGATCTAAATATCTCAAGTAACATATTGTTTATGTAAAGTTACTTCATTTTATTTCATTTGTGAACAATGTTGTACAATCCCATCTCATTGAGAAGTAGTTTACCTAGGCCATATTGTTAACCAACATAGGTAGTCCTCAACGTACAACCACAATTGAGCCCAAAATTTATGTTGCTAAGCGATAAATTTGTGAAGTGAGTTTTGCCCCATTTTATGACTTTTCTTGCCACATTTGGTAAGTGAGTCACTGCAGTTGTTAAATTGATTTTGCTTGCCAGAGGGTTGCAAAGGGTGCAGCCATCATAAATGTGAGTCAGTGATCAAGCATCTGAATGTAAATCATGTCACCATGGGGATGCTACAACGGTCATAAGTGTGAAAAATGGCCGTAAGTCATTTTTTTCAGTCATGTTGTAACTTTGAATGGTCACTAAATGAACTGTTATAAGTCAAGGACTATCTGTACATACATGCACTAATCCATTTCATCTAATTGCAAGAAACTAATCAGGATTGGACTAGTCTCGCAAACTTGGATGGAAAATCAACTGAAAATGTTATGGTTGTAGGCTAGTCAGAAAAACAAACCAAAGACAATGACTAATCTAGTTGTATTAGTGCCAACAAAGCTATATGTAAGTATCCAGGAAGTCAATCTGCCTTGAAAATTTCACTTTTTCTTTTTCATACTACACTTAGATTCAGAGAAAGCAAAAGAGCGGGCATTCAGATAAACGTTGTTTGTAACAGTAGATTTGTCATCTTTTTAAATGGTGATGCAGCTTATGCTAATAATATTGTTGCTATTTATGCATTAGGGTTTTAGTTCTTTCTTTGCCTTCTAAACAATCCTCATGCTTTCCATATAATAGATAGGCCTTGCACTCTATTATATGTTTTGCAAATGCTGTTTTGTGTTTTGCCCACTATAATGAAAATAAGGATGTTCAGGCACCAATTAAGATCCTCACAGCCAAGGCTATAAGCTGTCTTTTTTTTATAGCAAACAGGTTTGCATATACAATAATGTGGCCTTCTTCTGAGTCAGTCAGTTCTGAAAGACCCTAAATATTATGCGCCATTGGGTATTCAACCAGAGATAGGTTTCAGCAGGTTCTGACCAGTTCTGGAGTAGCGGAAATTTTGAGTAGTTCAGAGAACTGGTAGTAAAAATTTTGACTGGCCCCATCTATTCTCTGCCTCCTGAGTCCCAGCTGATCGGGTGGAAATGGGGATTTTGCAGTAACCTTCCCCTGGATTGGAGAGAGAATGGAGATTTTATAGTATCCTTCCCATGCCACGCCCACCAAGCCACCCACAGAACCAGTAATAAAATTTTTTGAAACCCAACACGTATTCAAGCCTTTATTACGAATGGAATCTCTTTGATTTAAATATTCTATTCCTACAACTGACTTGCCCCGTAACAAATTGTGGTCTACATTAATAATAAATTTAGAAAAAAATCTCCCTTCGGCAGGAGAAAAACAGGATTTATGTCAGATTTCTGAGAACTATTATTTATAAATCTATTCAAATATGAATCTATTCGAATTCTAAAATAGTGGAAGCATCATGCCTTTATTAGCTGAAAAATAACTGTGAACTGAATTTTTTTTTTTGTCTATCAAAGATCTTGCTATTTTTTGCATTGTTTGAAATGTCCCACCATGAATGATTGCAGTTTTTATTCTCGTATTAACATTAAGAAATTCAAAAAAGTGAACCTAGCCATTCGACTTCCAATGTTCTGATTTATAGAAACTTAGTGGAAAGAAAACAGAGAAAAAGTGGTAAATTACCATATATATATATATATATATATATATATATATATATATATATATAT